>CM069159.1:15741806-16328441 GCA_035221665.1 Okamejei kenojei
ATATACAATATTCTGCTGTAGGCAGAATTGCTCCCACTTCCTTATATAGGTGATATATTGCTGCTGTGTACTATCCCTGCAGGCCGATGTGAGAACATCCACAGTCCGATGAGACAGTCCTCTCCCCAGGTATGGCCTCCTTAAAATCTGCAAATTAACAGATCAATACGATCATATAAAGGATGTTGATCCCCAGTGACTGGATTTACCAGTAGATTTTTATTCTTGGGCATAAGCATGTAAGGCTCCCTAAGTCATTTGTAATACAACGGGAAACCATGCTCGTGTACGCCAATCTGGCACTACCAATACCCCTGAAGCGGAGTCCTCCTTGATCTTTTGCAAACATCTGCTGATGAGACAGAATGGAGGAAATTACATACACAAACATTCCTCCCCCAATGCAGCGAAAATGCATCCACTGCTACTGCCCCAGGATCTGGTTACCATGAAACATATCTAGGTAACTGATGATTTAATCGAGATGCTAACAAGTCAATATCTGGCAATGCATACTGATCAATCATTTGGTTAAATACATCCTGATTTAACATCCATTCAATGTTGTCATTAAACTGACGTGACCTCTTCCTGGCAAATAAAGTGCTGAAAGCCAGATATTTTGGTCAATACACCAGCTCCAAATCTGGTTAGCCAGTCTATCACAAGACTGTGACTTAACTCCACCCATGTGGTTTACATATGCCACTGCTGTGGTGTTGTCAATCTGACCTGCACATGCAGATCCCTCCTTGTAGAACAATAAGCTTTGAGCCCATACCAGGTGCCCAACAACTCTAAATAATTAATCCCTCTTAATTGAGGAAGCGATGTCTCATCCACATTCCATCTGCCTCCACAACTAGAAGACATATCTGTTGCACCCCAACCCAGTGCACTTACATCAGTCTGTAATATCAGTGACGGTGATTCCACCAAAACCTTCCTTAAATTTTTTGAAACATGTACTGTCCACCATTGTATGTCAGCAATCGCCCCAGCTGACAAACTGCATAGGCCTATCAAAAATGGCCCCTTTGTATTCTCAGTGCCTGTTCCTTTGATCGTTGTAATTGTTGATAATGCAGAGGACCATACTGCACAGCTGGAAAGGCTGCAACAACTTCCCAATAAAACTGGCTACTTGTCTAATCAAAGGCCGTTGTTCTCCAACGAGATTAACACAGTCCTCAATTAACTGATTCAATTTATCCCTGGGCAAAGTTACCAACATGTGATTGGAATTAATGGTAAATCCCAAATAATCAATAATTTGGACTGGTGATAATTTAGATTTATCTGGGTGAATAACAAATCCCATTTGTTCAAAAGTGATTTTAACAACTGAAACTGATGATTGAGTTTCAGCATGAGTCTTTCCAACAATCAGAATATCATCTAAATAGGCCATTACCACATGCCCCTGAGCTCTAAGTAATGCTAACACAGGTTTTACCAATTTAGTAAATAACCTAGGAGCTGAAGTTAATCCATTCGGCAATGTCCTGCATTGCCACAGCTCAGTCATCCAAATAAATTTCAAATATCTTCTATCATCACCATGAATAGACACTGCGTAATACGCATTCTTTAAATCAATGGTTGCCATATAATACCCTTTGGACACTAGATGTTTGCCGTGGTAAAGGTCTCCATTTTGAAATGCCTATAACAAATAAATTTGTTCAAATTCGATAAATCCAGAATAATTCTACATCCCCCAGTCTTTTTAGATCTGGGAAATATACTTGACAGAAATTGTTGACTTTGATAGACAGAAGGCTCAATTACCCCTTTCTTATGTAACGACTGAATCTCTGCTTGAATAAGCACATTTTCCTCATCTGAAAAATAGGTTTACGACTAGGAAAATGTTGATTAGGTAGACTGTCCTTATAGTAAAATCCAATTTTTCACCCCTTCAATACACTAAGTATGAACAAATCTGATGTCAACTGCTGCCATTGTTTGAGAAACAATTTTAACCTTCCCCCAATTTGAACAGGAACATCAGTTAATTCATCGTCTGTCAATGTTATATTCCTTACCAGCATCTTTCCTTGCAGCCTTGTTGTCCTCGACTTCTTGTAGAGAACCTTTTTTGCCTTGCTTCCAGCTGGCTTAATGAGGGCCATGGTTATAACAACCTCATGACAGTCTTTGACCCTTTTTGCAAGGTTACCACCAAACAACAGATTTTGTGGTGGTACACTGGTCGGTTTGCACAACTCGCCAAATTCGGGTTAGCACTGGCCTAATAGCGGCCCTCCCGATATTATTAATTTCAAAATGCATTACAAAGGAGTCCCAGTTCATCCTGGTGTGCTTCAACCATATCGTTTGTATCAATAACTTTCACCACAGCTGTAATACCTGCTGACAACAGTTTAAGCACATTTTTTAACCTTCATCTCCTGGGCCCTAGCAGGCAAACCCATCTATGACCAAATTTGGTGATTAACCACCGGTACCTTCAGGAGATCACAATTAACAGGAGTTTTATAGTTTTGTTGCTACTTCATCCATAGCTAGCTCCTGTAACTGGTGGGAGAGCATATACTGAATGGCTTCAGCCAATTCTACATCAATCGCCTTTCCTGCCTCTCTACACTTAGCAAACTTCCCAGCAATGTTCGGAATTACCTCCAACCGAACACCTTTACTGCTCTCCCCCAGCATAGAATCAGTGTCAGCAAACTGCACTGATAGAACATCCTCCTCACAGGAAGGATAGTTCTGCAGCCCTGAAACAGGTGCTGCTAGCACAAGCTCTTCATCAGCCTGGCTTGGGCACCACTCCTCCCCACGGAGCTGGTCCCTGTCGAGCATTCTTTTGTAATAGAATCTCGACGTGGGAGAGCCGTGAGCAAACGGACTCTCCTATGGGGTATAACCTCCAGGCCCGACTCATTTACGGGCCACAGATACTTGCCAGTGGCCTTCCACCCTACTGACAAGCCTCCACTGCCCCCCGGCAGTGGGTCCGCAACCACGGGCTGTGTAGCCAGCACCGGACCAGGTGTACCAGACGGGCCTCCATCCTCAACACTCTCCTGCCACTTTTCCTTTCTACCCCCGGAGCGCCTTGCCGACACCTTCTTCACTTTCTGCAACATTCTCTAAGAACCCCCAAACCGTCGCAGAAAATGAATGTGGTAAAAAATTTTAAAAACCTTACCTCTTTAAACTTGTTTAACGAAGAACTGCAAATGCTGGAGAATCGAGGGTGAAGTCTGAAGAAAGGGTCTCGACCCCACAACGTTGCCTATCTCCCTCCTCCTTAGATGCTGCACCCGCTAAATTCTCCAGCTCAGTTTAAAACTTACCGCTCGGAGGAGCGCTGCTGCTCCAACCGGCCGACTGCACCAGCGTCTGACGTCATGACGCACCAACGGCTGTACGGGCTTCTATTCACGTAGTCACTCACGTGACTCCGAAGTAAAATATAAACTAACTAACACATATTACAGACACACCGCGGTATTTTTACTAACACCATTTTTACTAATTAATATTAATCACTATTACTAATAATTAATGATTTTCTATGTTGGAATGAATAGAGTTAAAATTAGGGATTGATTTCATTTGGAGATTTTTTCTTTTTTGCCAGCAATTTTTTATTTTCATTCTTAATTTCTGTTTTCTTTTTGTTGGATGGATTTTTTTCTTTTTTCTTTTTATCTTTTTTTTTGTGTTCTTTCTGTTTAAAATTGTTAGATTTTTAATTAAGTTTTCAAAATGTATTTTGATATCTTCTTTTTTGTGTTCCTCTTGTTTATAATAATTAGATTTTTAAATAAGTCTTAAATAATTGTATTTCTATACCTTTAATTGTTATAATTTAAATATGCCTTTACTAAATAAGTCTTTATTTTTATCCCTCTTTTTTCCCTTTCCTTTTTTTTTCTAATGCTACACCCCCAGGTAAAAAAAAATTTTTATGGAATAACAATTCCAAAAACCTGGGAGCTGGTTAAGTTACCAATATCAACGACGGAAGTTGGTAGATGGTTAGCCATGCTAGTATGGCTAGCACTAACTACAGCAACTCTAGATGTAGTTTTCCCTTTCTTTTTGCACATTACTAACCTCTTCATCTATCCTTTGTTCTTTTCTTATATAATCTATAATGGTTTTTTTCAATTAGAATGGAGTTTATATACTGGATCAATGGAGATATATACGTGAGAGACATGCATGAGACTTAAACATTCATCTATTCGATGTTCGGGTGTAAGGTCGGGTCTGATGTGCTGAACCATAGACTCTATTGCAGACCTCCATAGTCATAAGATGCAAGACCCAAAAATAAATATAGGGAATGAGGGAATATCTTTTTGGAGTTGGAACGTTAAAGGTATTAATGAACCGATTAAGAGAGGAAAAGTTTTTGCACATTTAAAGGCAAATAAAGCTGATGTGATTTTTATTCAAGAAACACATCTAAAAAAAAGATGCTGAACATAGATTGAAAGCTAAATGGATAGATAAAATGTATCACTCTTCCTTTACACATATATCAAGAGGTGTAGCAATATTATTTCGTAAAGGTATTTTATTTAAACATACATCAACTATAACTGATAAAGATGGAAGATATATTATCGTCATAGGAGAATTAAATACACAAAAAATGATTTTGTTAATGTATATGGACCAAATTTTTGATAGCCCATTGTTTTTTAAGAAGGTATTTAATAATATTCCGGAATTAGCACAACATAATCTAATAATTGGAGGTGACTTTAATTGTACACTAGATCCATACTTAGATAGATCTACAAGGCAAAGGAAAGTTAAATCACACTCTAGTGATTTATTAAATGCATATATGGAAAACTACTAATATCAAAGATGTGTGGAGAATTGAAAACCCTACTGGACGAGAATACTCTTTTTACTCGTCAGTACATAAAACTTACTCAAGAATAGATTATTTTTTGGTGGACGCTAAACTTATCTCGCTTACTTATAAATCCCAATATCATAATATCATAATTTCTGATCATGCACCATTAACATTCAAGATCAAAATAAATGGTAAACTACAAAAATCAGAACAGTGGAGATTTAACCCACAAATATTAGAAAATAAAATTACCCAGGAATATATTACAGAACAAATTAAGATTTTTTTCAAAATAAATGATAAACCGGAAATATCTTGTTCCTTATTATGGGAAACATTTAAAGCATACCTCCGGGGAATCATGATTTCATCTCAAGCATTTTATAATAAAAAGAAACGTAAGGAGCAGCAAGATTTGGAAAAGGAGATTAAACAATTAGATATACAGAATGCAATGAATCCAACTACTATATTACATAATAAAATTGCAGCATTGAAATATAAATTAAACAAAATATTTACAGACCAAGTCGTTAAATTTTATCAACATACTAAACAATTACAGTTTGAATTCGGTGATAAACCTCAAAAATTACTGGCTCGTCAACTAAGGAAAATGGAAGCTGAAAAAATAATTCATAGGATTAAATCACATAAAGGCGAACTGTTAACACAGCCTAAAGATATTAATGAACGATTTATGCAATATTATAAAAACTTATACACTGCGAAAACAACAGATAATAAAATAGGAATTGAAGCATTTAAAAAAAAATGTAACTTGAAAGGATTGGATTCACAAAATATAGAGTTATTGAATGCTGATATTACGATAAAAGAAATCCAAGAATCTATCAGATTACTAAAAAAGGGTAAAACACCGGGACCAGACGGCATTGGCTCGGAATTTTATAAAGTATTTTATGATCAGATTGTACCACGTTTAAAATTACTATATGATCATATATATACACAGCAAAAACTACCAGAAACATTAAATGAATCTATTATAACACTTTTACCCAAAATAAACAAAGACTTGGATGAACCAGGATCATTTAGAGCAATAGCTCTTCTAAATACCGATCAAAAGATATTAACTAAAATATTAGCACAAAGGTTAAGTTTAGTTGTTACTAAATTAGTTCACCCTGATCAAACAGGATTTATACCAAAACGATACTCTTCGTATAATTTGAGACGGTTATTCAATATTATATACTCGAAAAGAGATATTAATAAAGACCTAGTAGTTATTTCGTTAGATGCAGAGAAAGCCTTTGATCAAGTGAAATGGCCTTATTTGTTCTCGGTTATGGAAGCTTTTAAACTGGGAGAAAAGTTTATTAACTGGATCAAATTGCTATATACAAATCCGACAGCTCGAATAATAACAAATCAAATGTTATCACCTAAATTCAATTTATCTCGTGGTTACAGACAAGGTTGTCCTTTATCCCCTTTATTGTTTGCATTGGCAATAGAACCGTTAGCCCTGATGGTGAGATCACATCCGGAAATATATGGATACGATACTAGAGACACTAAAAATAAAATCTCTCTATATGCGGATGATGTGCTACTTTACATCACAAAACCAGAAACTAGTATCCGTAATTTGTTAAAATTAATAACTGAGTTTGGATCCTATTCAGGATATAGTATTAACTGAAATAAAAGTGAACTTATGCCAATAACGGTAACCCATTTACATATATTACAACAATTTCCTTTTAAAACTTTACCTATATCGATGATAGGCAAAATTAATATAATAAAAAATGGTGTTTCTTCCACAATTATTATACCTTTTCCAATCAATCCCGATATATCTCCCTAAAAATTTCTTTAAAAAAGATGGACTCCTTAGTTAACATTAAAAATATGAATTTTTGGTTAGAAGAAATAGATAATCAACCAACTTGGTTAAATATGGAAAAAGAAGATTGTTCTCCTTTTGAAATTAGTTCTATAATATTTGCTAATACTAATTTAGCTAAGAAAACATATAGTGATAACCTAATAATAGGAAGTGGAATATTCTATTATTTGGAAACAAATAAAGAAAACATTAAAATTAAAATCTATACCACTATCTCTTAGCATTGTAAATAATGTTACGTTTAAACCTTCAATGATGGATAAAGCTTTTTCACAATGGAAAAATAATGGAATTATTAAGATTGGGGATCTCTATAGGGAAAACTCCTTCCTTTCATTTCAAGACATACAACAAATTTATGGACTACAATCTAAAGAGTACTTTAGATACTTACAAATTAGAGATTATGTTAAAGCAAATACGCAAGAACTCAGAAATAGAAAGATAGAAATATTAGATGAATGTTTGAATAAACATCCGAATACAGAAAAAAATGATTTCATATATATATAACATCTTATTGGAAGGTGATGTTCCATCAACAGAAATACATAGACAATCGTGGGAAAATGAATTATGTCAAACTATTAACCAGAAATATGGGATGATAGTTTACAACATATACATCATTGTTCGCAAAATGCTAAACACTCTCTTATACAGTTTAAAATATTACATAGATTATATTATTCAAAAACCAAAATTACATAATATGTTCCCAAAGGTGTCTCCTATACGTGATAAATGTCAACATTTAGAAGCCAATCTGGCACACTCATTTACAAATTGTATAAAAATTACAAAATTCTGGATTGAAATATTTAGGATAATTCGAATGTTGTTAATATATCTTTGACACCCCGATTCAAAGCTAATAATACTAGGAATATTGGAAACAGAACAAATAGTAACACCAAACCAGAGAATTTTTATTGATTATGGGTTAATAATCGGGAAAAAATTAATATTAAAATTTTGGAAAGGCCCTACATCCCCTACAATCAAAATGCGGAATACAGAAATGTCGGAGACTCTTCAACTGGAGAGATTGAGGCTTGTCTTAATGGACAGGTTAGATCTCTTCAGAGGGATATGGTCTCCATATATTGAATATTTACAGAGTCATAATGGATCGGTACGAGGGCTTGACTGAGGCCTGAATATTAGAATGGATGAAGAAAGAAATATAATAAATCATGCCTATATCTCCAATGACGGAATAACGATTAATTACTCCATTCGTTTTCATATTTTTTTCATTATTTATCTCTATCTTTTCTTACTTTATAAAAAATAATTAAAAAAGCATATAAAAGCATATAGTCCTAAATCTCAATATTAGTAATAATATTAATATTATTAATATTATGAAAGTATTTAATGATGTATTTTCGTTTATGTAAAATATTGCAATTTTCATACATATGTTTCTATAATAAAAAATATTCATCAAAAAAAAAAAAAAAAAAGTAGTAAACACTGCCCAATCCATCATCGGCTCTGACCTTCCTTCCATCGAGTGGATCTACCACAGTCGCTGCCTCAAAAAGGCTGGCAGCATCATCAAGGACCCACACCACCCTGGCCACACACTCATCTCCCAGCTACCTTCGGGTAGAAGGTACAGGAGCCTGAGAACTGCAACGACCCGGTTCAGGAATAGCTACTTCCCCACAGTCATCAGGCTATTAAACCTGGCTCGGACAAAACTCTGAACATTAATACCCCTCCATCTGTTATTTGCACTTTATTAATTTATTAATTAATGTGTGTATTTAAGTATATAATTGTAGTCAATGCCTACTATGTTCTGTTGTGCTATGCAAATAAAGAATTTCATTGTCCTGTCAGGGACACATGACAATAAACTCTTTTGACTTTGACTTTGACTCTTCCTTTATTTTCTCTTTAATCTCTTTCGTTACAATTGGCTTACACTCTCCTGAGCAATGGAAACCATTCTTATCTCATGGAGTTTTTACTTATTCAAGGAATGCCTAATAGGTGTATGAATCATTTCTTTAAATGCTTGACTTTGCTCCTATATATTAGTGTTTCTTTGTACAAAATTATCCAAACTTCAGCAAACCCCATCTTTCATACCTAAATAATAACACTAGTTTTGGTGTTATTCCCAGCACTATCCCACCTCATGCGAAGTAAGAGGGCATCTATAATATCCTGAAGCCCAAGGACTCATAGAGCTATAGAGTGATGCGGCAAAGAAGCAGGCCCTTCAGCCCACCATGGCCTCATTGACCACCAAACACTCATTTACACAAATCTTACATTTAGTTTAGTTTGGTTTAGCTTAGAGATACTGTGCAGAAACAGATTCTTCAGCCTAGCGAGTCCGCGCCTACCAGCAATTTCCGCACATTATCACTATCCTACACACACTAGGGACAATTTACAATTTTACCAAGCCAATTAACCTACAAACCTGTACGTCACTGGAGTGTGGGAGGAAACCAGAGCTCCCGGGGAAATCACACATAGGTCACGGGGAGAACGTAGATACTCCGTATAGACAAGTACCCGTAGTCATATCCCTTTTTAAAATTCTCCCCACATTCTCTTCAACTTCTCCTATATTCAACCATTCACCCTCATAGTAGGAGCAATTTACAGTGGCCCTTTGTCTCTGTAAAATATTTAATCTCAGTGGTCCATGAAAAATCTGTCACACACATGTGAAAATTCTCATCTGCAACTT
Organism: Okamejei kenojei; assembly: GCA_035221665.1. Classification (NCBI taxonomy): domain Eukaryota; kingdom Metazoa; phylum Chordata; class Chondrichthyes; order Rajiformes; family Rajidae; genus Okamejei; species Okamejei kenojei. The sequence continues at coordinate 15,751,257 of CM069159.1, forward strand.
TAACTCACAGAATAAAGGACTTTAGTTTGCAGAGGAGTATTCAGACTATTGTGTCAGAAACACCAGATACTTATGAATAGATATATAAATGATTAAATCTCAAAATCAGTCTTTAATTTCACCTTAAGTATAGCTCGGGGTTAAAATGTCCACTTGGGTTCCTTTAACGCTATAGCTATAGAATACAGTATATCCAAAGTATTGTTGGCTTTGGGAGGTGTTTTATATGGGTATTCCTTAAGGTAAGAAAGGAGTGTATTCTTTAAAAACATTTTGCTGACCAAAACATACAATACGGTTTTATTCGTCACATTGCACATAAAGTGCAAGTGAAATGAATTTGCCAGCGGCATACAATGATAAAGAACACCCAAAACACACTAAAAAGTGAACATAAACATCCACCACAGCATTCATCACTGTGTCCACACTGTGCCCACCGCTGAAGCCCCAGGTGCGTCCCCGTGAAAGGCTGCGCCGATCCTCGTTTTTTAGGCCACGGGGGAGGCGACCTGGAAAAAAGTTGCCTCTCCCGTGGAGGAGGCGACCAAAACGGTTTCCTCCTTACCCCCCCCCACACCACCCCGCACACAAGACACACAAAGAACACATGTTCTTCAATTGTAAAGGCTATGCTAAATGCATTTTAAATATTTTGGAATAATGTATGCAAATAGGCAGAGGGTTTTGCACTGCTCATTATAGCAAAAGGTAGATTTGTAAATTGAGGGCAGATGCCCAATGGAATTTTATGTCATTATAGAAAAAATTCATAAACAGAACATTCTCTCAAACCCAGTTACATATCACCCAAAGTAAAATTTCTGATAAAACAGCTCAATCAGGAACAGTTTAGAATAAACTATTTCAATTTGTTTTAGAATATAATAATGCACAAGTATGATAACCATGCAGTTTAATTAAATTGGCTGAAAATAAGATGTACAACATTATTAATTCACAGTCTTCACCTGTATCGTGTGAATAATTTAACATTAAGCAACTCAAAATAACAAACAATTATTTGGAGTTATTTGTGGATACAAGGAACTACAGATGCTCTTTTACAGAAAAAGGCATAAAGTACTGGAGTACCTCATGGTCAGAATTATTTGTTGGTTATAGAAGAATATACTTCAATGAATCAATGATACTCTATTGTCACATGTAGCTCGGTACTGTGAAAAGCTTTGTTTTTCATACAACCCTGTAAAATCATACAGCAGAACTCACCTAGGCAGGACACAAGTGTCATGTTTCTGGCACAGACATAGTTACAAAAGGTTCATCAAACAGTTTTATCTTCTGCTCACAGCGACAAACCAGGCCTGTCGTTGCATATGGCAACCCCGCCAGGTCCCCCCTTCGATCTCGGTGGCCACCCACGGGACCCCCGTGAGGTTTTCTAGATTGTCAAGAATTTTCTGGTCTAAAAACAACTTGATATTTGAAGCGACTTCAAGGGCACAAACAAGCACAGGGGAAGCTCACAGATGATTGATAAAATCAGAACATAGACACCAAATGGTCATGTCATAAGGAATAGGAGTAGAATTAATTCATTCAGCCCATCAAGTCTACTCCGCCATTCAATCATGGCTGATCTATCTCTCCCTCCTATCCCCATTCTCCTGCCTCCTCCCCATAACCTCTGACACCTGTACTTATCGAGAATCTATCTATCTCTGCCTTAAAAATATTCACTGATAAGGGTGATGTTTTGGGTTGACACCCTTCTTCAAAGTAAGGGGATATAGGGAAAAGGCAGGAACGGGGTACTGATTGGGGATGATCAGCCATGATCACATTGAATGGAGCTGCTGGCTTGAAGGGCCGAATGGCCTACTCCTGCACCTATTGTCTATTGTCTATTGTCTTTTCAAGATGGTTCTCGACCCGAAATGTCACCCATTCCTTCTCTCCAGAGATGTTGCCTGTCTGGCTGAGTTACGCCAGCATTTTGTGTCTATCTTTGGTTTAAACCAGCATCTGTAGTTCCTTCCCACACATAATAATTAAATAAATAAACTTCAGTTGATCCTATTTCAGGATCTTTTGAGATCAATTTTCATGTGTTTTTACTGAGAAGATTTATGTTAATTGAGTTTCTGGAGAGGAAACCCAAGCACCTGGAGAAAACCCACACAGTCACAGGGACAACGTACAAACTCTGTACAGACAGCACCGGTAGTCAGGACGAGCATGGGTCACTGGCGCTGTAAGGCAGCAGCACTCTCTCTGCACCACTGTGCCTCCCAAATCTTCTCCTATGTAGCTCATTGAATAGTTTGGAGGAGGTACTGAATCAAGTACAGGATGGAGTGATTCATGCAGTACCATGGCCATCCTGCGCAAAGTGAACTGACTGAAGGTGACCATCTTGCCGAGAGTTTGAAATGACATGTTGGGTGTGATGCTCCTTCCATCACCCCATATCTGCCATGTGGTGCCTGGGCTCAGAGCTCAGGAATAACAAAGCATCTGAGAGCATCCATGGAGTGACAAAGAATGAGGGAGCAGGGAGAAAACAAAAGGAAAGAAGAATATAAATTGAGTTGAAACCCTTAGATCCAAAGCAGCAAAACACCAATATGAAAATTGCTGAATATATCTTACTCATTCCTATATAATCGGTGGACTTTTATTCAATATCTCCCCATTTACTTTCCACCTCAATTGCAACTATTCATCTGTTATCTAATTATCTGGAGTGTAGCCAGATATTTTAACTAGACTTCTCAATGTAAATATACAAACAGCTTTTCTTTTGCAAAATAATCTCATGTTTATATTGTGATTTCACATGGTGTGATTTATAATTCAAATTTATGCTGCAAATCAGGTCACTCTGTTTACAACAGATAAAATATTCTCACCATTCGAGCTATGTTATCATCGCCGTATAAATGAATCGAAACAAACAAAATTGGAATCAGGGAGTCAGAGAATACATTTGGAAGCTCATAAATGGTGGGCAACGCTTCAGAAATAAATAGCAGTAAAGGTCACTGAGCAGGTGTATTAATATTCAAACAGGGCTGTTAAAGTAATAAGAATGGGAGTGTGGATGATTGTAACAGGAGGATTTGTGTGGAAGCATGACAGCATTGTGGCTCATATCTGTATATGAAACTTGCTACCAGCATTGAGTGGCCGAGGCAGGGAGACATTTAAGGGGAATCGGTTTCACTACCCAAGGGAGAGAGGATGAAAGGGATACGTCAGCAGGGTGATATGAAGTGAGGCGAAAGGTGGCTTGTCTGGAAACCGACACTGGCCAAGATCTTGTCTGTGCTTCACAGTTCCAGGAGCAGGCTGGTGGATCTGTAAAACTCATTGCCACAGAAGTCTGTGGAGGCTGTCAATTGATATTTTTAAGGCAGAGACAGATACATTCATGATTAGTATGGGTGCCAGGGGTTACGGGGAGAAGGCAGGAGAATGTAGAATGTCACAGATAGATCAGCCATGATTGAATAGCAGAGTAGACTTGATGGGTTGAATGGCCTCATTCTGATCCTATCACGTGACCATGTGAGCAGCCTTGTAATCGCAATTGTCAGGTAGTTCTTTGAGAATTATACAGTGTGCATATAAAGATCAAGAAGGTCTTTTCAATGTTTAACCTTTACAATACAGGGGTGGAACAGAGGCTTAGTGGTAGAGTTGGTGCCTTAAAGCACTAGAGACCCAAGTTTCGATCCTGACCACGGGTGCTGTCTGTACAGAGTTTCTTCGTTCTCCCTGTGACCACGTGGGTTTTGCCCGGGTGCTCCAGTTTCCTCCCACACTCGAGGTGTTACAGGTTTGAAGGTTAATTGGCTTTGTTAAAATTGTAAACTGTCCCTAGTGTGTAGGACAGTGTTAGTGTAGAAGATGATCGCTGGTTGGTGCTGACTTGGTGGGCCAAAGTGCCTGTTTCCACCCTGTATCTCTGAAGTCTGAAGTGAAGTCTGAGTTGCGAAAGGAGGAAAATTAATTTGCACTAGCACATTCATGTATTGAAGCTGGATATGTGCTATGAAGCAGTATCTTATCTGCCTGTTCATAATCCATATCCTTCCAGACCCTGCATATCCATGTGTCTTTCCAAAAGTTTCCAAAATGCCACTATCATATCTGCCTCAATCACCACCCCAGCAGTGGGATAGACCTTAGTACAAGATTCCAGAAATAATTTGGGAAGAGACCTTAAGTAGACCGTGCATACCTTATTTGAGCTCTCTGTGTCTCACTTTGTGCAATGGAGTTTGGAGGTTATGGGTTAAGATTCCACAGTATTCACATTATATTGTGTCTGACTCTCTCAAGGAGTGATCACAGACTACAATCACTGCTTGAATAGTTATACAGCTTGGGCTGAACTACACCAAATAATAGTGATGCTAATTAAGAACTGGCAACCAGCTTCTCTGATGCTATTCTTGACATTGACAATGAAACATCGCAAGAGATCCTGATGCTTAAGTACCCATGCGGCCCCCTCAGGATCTGAGGGGTTACCTGACAGAAGTACATAAGATTATGAGAGACAGAGATAAGGTAATCAAAATATTTTTTTTCCTATGGTGCACATATCACACATTAGAGACCATTGGTTTTGTTTGAGAGGAATAAGTTCTAAAGACTACCTAAGGGGTATAACTTTTTACACAGAGAGTGGTTGATTTCTGGAACGCACTGCCACAAGAGGTGGTGGAATTGCATATAATTAATTTATTTTAGAGGCATTTGGACAAATTTGATCGAAAGCACAGAAGGATATGGGCCGGAAGCAGACAAATGGGATTGGGATTAGCATATATGGGCAAGAAGGTCAACAAAGTGGGCTGAAGGGCCCATTTCTCGACCCGAAATGTCACCCATTCCTTCTATCCAGAGGTGCTGCCTATCTCGCTCCAGCATTTTGTGTCCATTTCTGTGCTGTACAATTCTGTGTCTCTATGCCTCAATGACCTCCCCTTCTTTATTCCATTCCCACCCAGTTGAGTATATCTGCAGCTTGCATGCATTTCACTTCAAAACTCTGTAGATCACATACCATCCTGCAGTAAGTCTGATTCACCTATCTCATATATTTTCACCGATAAACATTGGTCCTTGACTGATCATTTATAAATTCCACTCTTTTCTTTAAAATCATACCTCATGCTTATCGGTCTTCTCTGCAACTTTATCCTTTTCCAGAAAATGACTTTTCACTCAGTTGACTCTGTTCTCTTATATCCTCATCTACTCTGGCTCCAACACGGGTCATCATGTCTGCAGAATTCCTCCTCACAATTTATCTGCAACCCTCAGTACTTTCTCTGCAGTTGAGGAAATAAACTTACTTCAAGAGTAAGAGTCTGGAGTCTGGAATGCACTGGTGCAGAAGGCGCAGGACCATCACAAGGGTGCAGTGAGGGGTTTGGAGTATTTTAAGTGAAGGTGAGTGAACATCATGCTCAGAGTCATTTGTCCATAACTCATGTTAGTCATCAGGATTGCACTTGGCCTGCAATGGGTGCCCTTCCCCATAGCCTTAAAGACAGTTAATGGCTGTAGATAAATAAACAAGGCCCAACAAATTATTCAAGGAGGAAAAAATAGTAAATATAACAGGCAGCATTTATCATCTGAAATCATTTTCAGACTGCAAAATAAGTTGCTTAATTTAAAATTTGGGTGAGGTTGAAGCGTTGTTGTTAATTCCATGCAGATAACAACCTGCTGCTTGACAGACACTGAAGTAATCCACTCAACCAATAAACTTAAATTACCCTATTCAACCTAGTTTCAATAATTATAGTATACGTTTGCATTACATTTGTGGTGATGAATTCACTGTTATAAGTTTTGTGATTCACTCAGTAAATAAGTGTTGGTTTACTGCGAATGCCATGAGCAATGATCAAGCTCTGCATGTAAATAATAATAGTAATCAGATACATTTCTGAAGAGTGTCACAATTGTAGCCAGATGTTTTAAAACTCTGAGGGTAAATTTGATGACTTTTGTGCTAAGATGGGTGAAAGCAAATTGGCAAACTGATTTACATCTCTATTTATTTCATTTGAAGTCAATTCACTTTGTGCTGTCACAGAAAGTCAAATTACCCCCAATTTGCTCTTCTCCAGAAGAAAGTAAATTCAGAGCATCTAACAATTTGGAAGCAATTTTCAATCTGTGTAAAACTTACTGACAGGTTGTTATTATATCCTTGCATTAAACCTGAAAAAGTAACCTTAAACTGTCCACCTGAAAGTATGAAATCTGTATAAAACCATCTGGCATTTTGTTATCTTATTGACAATCATAAACACGAGTGCAAATAGTGTGATTTGAAAGTGATTACATCTGACTTGAGTATGTGGCTCATCCTATTTAGTTCCACGACTCAGTGCATTGCTGATGTAGTGTCTGCATGCTCTTTGACATTGCTGCTTACTTAGTTGATCAACAGAGGTAAAAGTATCAACAAGTCAAAAGGGGGTGGCGCAATGGCATAGTGGTAGAGTTGCTGCCTTACAGTGCCAGAGACCCAGGTTCGATCCTGCCTACAGGTGCAGTCTGTACATAGTTTGTATGTTCTCCATGTGACCACTTTGGTTTTCCCCGAGAGCTCTGGTTTCCTCCCACGCTCCAAAGACGTGCAGGTTTGTAGGTTAATTAGCTTCTGTAAATTGTAAGTTGTCCCTAGTATGTAGGATAGTGCTAATATACAGAGATTGCTGGTTGGCATTGACTAGGTGGGCCCTTGGGCTTGTTTCCATGCTGTATCTCTAAACTAAACTATAACTAAAATTCTTCAGTCTGAAAAAGGTCTCGACCTGAAAACGTCACCTATTCATAGATGCTGCCTTACCCGCTGAGTTTTTAAAGCATTTTTGTCTACCTTCGATTTTTCCAGTGTCTGCAGTGTCGGCAGTTTTTTCCAGTGTCCAGTGTCGGCAGTTCTTTTTTAAATATAACTAAACTTAGATATCTTTCATGAGGAATTCAATACCCAATCAACAATTGTGTCAGATAAAATAATATTATCCCACTTTCTCCACTCCCTACAAATTAGGGGCAATGTTACAGAGGCCAATTAACCTACAAGTGCACATATCTTTAGGATGTGGGGGTATATCAGAGCATCCAGTGGAATCCCACCTGGTCACATGTACAAGTTGCACACAGACAGCACCTTTGGTCAGGATCGAGTCTGGTTTCTCGCACTGAGGCAGCCACGCTCCCAATTTGTTCAACAGACTCTCAATGTAAAAATCTGTGGATGATGGAAATATGCAATAAAGACAGAAAATGCTGCTTCTGCCCAACAAGTCAGGTAGCACGGGTGGGGAGAGAGAAAGAAAAATAATATTTCAGATCAGTGAAGATGCTGTCTGATCTTGTGTGAATCTTCTGTCAAAATACTTTTGCAGTTAGATCTGCATCTAGCTACAAAAGTGTCAATGGAGATTCCTCGTTGATCTTTCTGGAAAAGACGAGCTCCAATCTCCAGGCAGAGCTCGATGCAGTTTGCAGCAAGTTTTTTTTCTATTCCATTCTCATTACACTTCGGATTTTTGTCCACAGAAGGCAAGACTTCCACCACAAATCACCCCAGTATTCCCTCCTCATCAGCTGAGGTATAGAGGATTTTGACTTTAGACCTTAGACTTTATACCACGTGGAAACAGGCCCTTCGACCCACCATGTCCATGCTGGCCAGCGATTGCCCCATACACTAGCACCATCCTACGCACTAGGGACAGTTTGCATTATTTTTAACCTACAAACATGTATGTCTTTGGAGTGTGGGAGGAAAACGTAAAAGTGGGACAGGCCCTCAATGGGTCTGTCCCACTTAGGTGATTTTTAGGGGACTGCGGGCAACTGTCATTGTCGTAGCAGGTTGCCGAAAAACCAGCGACGTTAGACGATTTTTAGGCGACTGCCAGCGAATACGACAATGGAATTCACCGTCACCATATATCACCTGGCGACAACGTACGTTAACCTGTCGACAACCTACAACAGCACCTACGTCAAGTTACGCTCATTGGCGTTAATGCCACGGTCGCCACTGTCGCCACAAATTTTTCAACATTTTCAAAATCCAGCAGCGTCCAGAAAGACGCTACGGCTCTTTGGGCGACTGAGAAGGCTACTCACGACCGTACAGGCCACACCTCGGCGACCATCGGCGACCATGTGGCGACAGCTGAGTCGCCTGTAGTCACGTAAAAAATCGCCTAAGTGCGACAGGCCCAATTATTCTCTATTTAACAATTTAACTAAATCACATAACACTCTTCCCTTCAGGTAGTGCAACTTTGATGTTGTTTGATGGCTAGTGTTGCACGCTCTCATGTTTCCACCACAACTGTTGTTCCACCTCAACTATTCATGTTTCACCAAAGGGAAACATTTGTCAAAATCATTCAGTGCTGAGAGTACTATGCAGTTCAATTGCACATTATACCAGTGATGATAAAAAAATATTTAAATTATTCAAAAATAGCAGTCTAACACGCATGGAAAATATCCATTAATTGCCTCTATTTATTTATACAGTATGTTCACGACAATGCAACCTCATTAATCCTTTGTGCAAAGCTGCCGGAAGATAATAACAACACAGGATCTTTTCACTATCTAAATTAAGTATTCAAAGTCACCTTCCAAATTCAATTTTTAGGTCCCATTCCTGATTCCTATTTTCAGTATGGAGAATGAGCACAATTTATCAGCCATTGGATGTGACTTCCCCAGTTCCCAGTATACAAAATCATGAGAAGAATAGATCAGGTAGACGCACCGAGTAGGGGAGGGGAATCAAGAACTCGAGGACATTGGTTTAAATTGAGGGAGGGAAAGATTTAATAGGAACCTGAGGGGTAACTTTTTCACACAAAGGGTGGTGGGAATATGGTACGAGCTGCCGCAGGAGGTAGTTGAGGCAGGTACTATCTGAACAGTTAAGAAACAGTTGGACAGGTACATGGATAAGACAGGTTTAGAGGGATACGGGTCAAACGCAGGCAAGTGGGACTAGTGTAGATGGAACATGTTGTAGATGGGACATGTTGGTTGGCGTGTGTAAGTTGGGCCGAACTATCACTCTATCACTGGATTTTATGAACGTCCAGATCTTTCATAGTGATTTAACCCTTTTGCAAGGGAGCCTACTTGATAGTTTATCAAAGCATGGTAAACTATCTCGGCAAGTTCATACCGAACCTCAGTGAACTAAGCTCCACACTGCGGGAGCTGACAAAAAAGGACACAGCATGGTCATGGCTCCAGCAATATCAGATTTCTTTCGATGTCTTAAAGTCCAAACTGACCAGTGCACTGACCTTAATTTTCTCTGACCTGAAAGGTCTGGTAACGATCACCTGAGATGCTTCGAAATTCGGGCTCGGCGCAGCCTGCTTGCAACCATCTGCCGAGGGCACTCTACTACCCGTCTCGTATGCCTCTCGCACCATGACCGACACCGAGCAGCACTACGCGCAAATCGAAAAGGAACTGTTGGCCGTCGTTTTTGCTTGCTCCAAATTCCACGACTTCATCTTTGGCAACACCTTCACGGTCGAGACGGACCCCACCAACCACTGGTGACAATCCTGAACAAGCCCATCCACGCCGCGTCAGCTCGTTTGCAGCGTATGATGATGCAGCTGCAGCGGTACGATTTCTCTATTAACTACACAAAGGGTAAGGACATGCACGTCGCTGACACTCTCTCCCTCGGGCATCTTGCGAACAACATCCCTATGAACAGGAAAATTTCACGTTCCTTGGTGTCGACTTCGTCTCCAGCAAGCAACTGCGCACCTTGGCCGCGCACACCGCCACAGACGATACACTTCAAATCCTCTCCTCCATCATCAAAACAGGCTGGCCAGACAGACAATCCAACACCCACAGAGGTGCAGCCTTTCTTCCTGGTTCGTGATGAACTGGTAGTTCAGGATGGGGTTGTCGTCAAGGGTCACAAGGTGGTGATACCCTCATCGCTACGAGACGTTTACTTCAAAGAGGCACACAGCGGTCACCCAGGAGCCGACGCCACACTGGCACGTGCCCGTAGTCTGTTCTACTGGCCGGGAATGGCCAGCTACATCAGGGACCGTGTTAGCCTTCTGCCTCCTCGCTTGCGCCTCATCAGCAGCGACAGCCCCTTCTGCAACAACCTCCATCAGCTCTGCCCTGGACATCGCTGGCGGCGGACATTTTCGAATGGTGCGGGAAGCACTACCTCATTCTAGTCGACTCCTTTTCTAATTGGTTTGAACTTGATCAACTGACCTCCCTCACATCGGAGATGGTCATCCACAAGCTGAAAAGACACTTCTCTACCTTTGGCGCTCCCATCAGCCTGAGAACCGACAACGGTCGGCAGTTCACCAGCCACATGTTCAAGCTTTTCGCAGACCGATGGAACTTCCAGCACGTCACGAGCAGTCCTGAGTACCCACAGAGTAATGGACTCACTGTCAGAAGCGCCAAACACTTGCTAGAGCGAGCACAGATTTCAATGTCAGACGTTTATCTCGATCTCCTGAATCTCAGAAATGTTGTCAGGGACGGAACCCTGGGATCGCCAGCAATGCGACTGATGTCGAGATTGACGAGGCCTCCGGTACCCATCGCACAACAGCAACTGGTTCCTCAGGTGCTGAAGCCTGCCACTATCCAGAAACGTCTACAAGAGAAGCATGACATCCAGAAACGGTCATACGACAGTTCCAGCTGACCACTCAAGCCTCTACTTCCGGGTCAGGTTGTCCGCCTACGAACTTCAACTGGACATTCCTGTCTGGGCACTGTTATCAACTCGACTGACGAGCCACGGTCGTATCTGGTTGACTGTGAGGGAGCGGTATACCGGAGAAGTCGACAACACCTGCTTGCTGTGAGGGAGCTTCGACCACCGCCTGCTGGTCCCTATGCTCCACCGCTCCAGCTACAGCCGCTTTTGCAATGTCTCCCACCGGTCCCCGCATGCCTTGCACCCCTCCACATCCTGTGGTCTTCACTAACCACGGGACCTCACCCACCACATGTTTCCCCTTTCGGTCACTCCAAGCCTCCACCACGTCATTCTCGCCTCCAGGCTCTCCGTTTCATCTTTCAGGTGGGGGGGGGGGGGGGGGGGGGGGTGGGGAGGGTTTGGTCCGCACGCGCTCGGGCCGTATTAGTAGACCACCAGACAGATATGGCGAGTATGTTTAACCCCATGGCATGAGTGCCCTTTCACACTTAACCTTTGGGGGGAAGGATGTAGATTGATGTTGCATGTTAACCAATCACACACCAGCCAGCATCTCTAAATCCACCCCACTGTAATACTTATACTAATACTTATACTAATACTATTTCCCAGCACCGACAGTTAGAGCAGCCAATGTGTTGACAACTAATCATCCTTCATGCTGTTAAGCTTTAATGCTGATTAAAGATGTGTTTGAATCATGTACTGAGTTTGGAAGTCATTTACAATGGCTGATCGTCCACTATCAATAATATGTGCCTGCCTTCTCCCCATATCCCTTGACTCCACTAGCCCCTACAGCTCTATCCAACTCTCTCTTAAATCCATCCAGTGATTTGGTCTCCACTGCCCTCTGTGGCAGGGAAATCCATAAATTCACAACTCACTGGGTAAAAACTTTTTTTCTCACCTCAGTCTTAAATGACCTCCCCTTTATTCTAAGACTGTGGCCCCTGGTTCTGGGCTCACCCAACATTGGGAACATTTTTCCTGCATCTAGCTTGTCCAGTCCTTTTATAATTTTATATGTTTCTATAAGATTCCCCCTCATCCTTCTAAACTCCTGTGAATACAAGCCTAGTCTTTTCAATCTTTCCTCATATGACAGTCCCACCATCCCAGGGATCAATCTCGTGAACCTACGCTGCACTGCCTCAATCACAAGGATGTCCTTCCTCAAATTAGGAGATCAAAACGGTACACAATACTCCAGATGTGGTCTCACCAGAGCCCTATACAACTGCAGAAGAACCTCTTTACTCCTGTACTGAAATCCACTTGTTATGAAGGCCAACATTCCATTAGCCTTCTTCACTGCCTGCTGTACCTGAACGCTAACTTTCAGTGACTAGTGTACAAGGACACCCAGGTCTCTCTGTACCTCCCCATTACCTAACCTAACCCAATTGAGATAATAATATGCCCCCTTGTTTTTGCCACCAAAGTGGATAACCTCATATTTATCTATATTATACTGCATCTGCCACGCATCTGCCCACTCACTCAACCTGTCCAGGCCCCCCTGCAGCCTCCTAACATCCTCTTCACAGTTCACACTGCTACCCAGCTTTGTGTCAACCGCAAACTTGCTAGTATTGCTCCTAATTCCCTCTTCCAAATCATTAATATATATGGTAAACAGTTGCGGCCCCAACACCGACCCTTGTGGCACTCCACTCGCCACTGCCTGCCGTTCTGAAAAGGACCCGTTCACTCCTACTCTTTGCTTCTGGTCTGCCAACCAATTTTCTATCCATGTCAACACCCTACCCCCAATACCATGTGCTCTAATTTTAGTCACCAGTCTCCCATGCGGGACCTTATCAAAGGCTTTCTGAAAGTCGAGATACACTACATCCACTGGCTCCCCTTTATCCATTTTACTTGTCACATCCTCAAAACATTCCAGAAGATTAGTCAAGCATGATTTCCCTTTCATAAATCCATGTTGACTTGGACTAATCCTTTTACTGCTATCCGAATGCCCCATTATTACCTCTTTAATAATTGACTCCAGCATCTTTCCCACCACCGAAGTCAAGCTAACTGGTCTGCAATTCCCTGTTTTCTCTCTTGCTCTTTTCTTGAAAAGTGCGATAACATTAGCTATCCTCCAATCTACAGGAACTGATCCTGAATCTATTGAACATTGGAAAATGATCACCAATGCGTCCACTATTTCTAAAGCCACCTCCCTGAGGACCCTGCGAAGCAGACCATCAGGCCCAGGGGATTTATCATCCTTCAGTCCCATTAGCCAACCCAATACTATTTCTCGCATAATTAAAATTTCTTTCAGTTCCTCTACCCCTTTACATCTTCTGTCCTCCAGTACATCTGGGAGATTGTTTGTGTCCTCCTGAGTGAAGACAGATCCAAAGTACCTATTCAACTCTTCTGCCATTTCCTTCTGCCAAGTTCTTTCTTGCTGTGTCTCATGTTGTGTTCTGCTGCTCACTGCCTCTTGATGCCTCTTTGCTGTTGATGCAAAAAAAAGACAATTTTAATATAAGGAGATTGAGCGGTCAAATTTTAACAAAGAAAATCTGAGCATTTACCTCAAAAGTCATCATTCAGTGTAGGCCAGTAAATCCTATCTCACAGCACTTGAAGCGGAGTGCAGGCTCCGCTTCAACCTCACAGCACTCCAAGCAAAGAGCAGGCAGCAAGTCCAACCACACAGCACGCCAAGCAGTGTGCAGGCAGAAAGTCCAACCTCACAGAACTCCAAGCAGAGTGCAGGCCAGCAAATCAAATTTCACAACATTTCAAGCAGAGTGCACACACATACATTCAATCACACACACACACTCACACACACGCAGACACTCATACTCACACACACATAGACAGACACAGCCACACAGACACACACACACACACACACACACACTCACTCACACTCCAAAACACACTCACTCACAGACACAAAAACACACTCACACACACAAACACAAAGACATGCGCACACACACACACACACACACACACACACACACACACACACACACACACACACACACACACACACACACACACACACACATACACACACTCACACAACACATACACACACTCACACAGACAATCACACACTTGCACAGACAGACACACAGACAGACACACACATAGACAGACACACAGACAGACACTCACACACAGACAACAGACAGCCACTCAGACACACACACAGACACTCACACACACAGACACTCACACATACACAGACACTCACACACAGACATTCACACATAGACACTGACACATACACAGACACCTACACACAGAGCCTCACAGACACACACACACACAGGCACTCACACACACAGACACTCACACACGCACATAGACACACACACACTCACACACAGACACACACACATACTCAGACACTCCCACAGACAGACACACAGACACACCACAGACAGACACATGCACAGTCAGACACACACACAGACAGACGGACACAAAGACACACGCATAGACACACGCACAGACACACACACACACACACACACACACACACACACACACACACACACGCACATACACACACGCACACATACACACACATGCACACACACACACACACGCACACACACACGCACACGCACACACACACACAGGAGAAAGCATCTCAACATTTTGTAAACACTAATAACGCTTTAATTTTTCATCGATAGGAAATATCCTCTGCACCTGATGAGTGGAGGGGGACTCTGAATAAGATGGCCAAACATCATAGCTGTAAGTGGTAGCGTTTTGCTCTAAAATCAATATACAACACAAACAGGAAGTGGTCAAGGTTAGACTTTTAATTATATAGATAAACACTATTTATGATAATTGTTGCCTTTAATCTCTGGTCTTTTTCAAACCATCTGCCTATCAATCCTCTCCCCCTCACCTGCATCTCGAAGATAGACACAAAATGCTGGAGTAACGCAGCGAATAGGCCGTATCTCTGGAGAAAATGAATGAGTGATGTTTTGGATCAAGACCCTTCTTCAAACCAGCATCTGCAGTTGCTCTCTACACATTTTGTCTACCTACACATTTTGTTCTGGTCCTCCTCTCTTCCTGCATCCTCCCCCCCCCCCCCCTCCCCACCACAATCAGTCTGAAGAAGAGTCCCATCCCTAAGCATTGCCAATCCATCCATGTTCCCCAGAGATGCTGCCTGACCCCCTAAATTAGTCCAACACGTTGTGTCTTTTTTTGTAAACCACCATCTACAGCTCCTTGTATCTCCATTTTGATAATCTTTCAATGTTGTGGATACTTTCTCTCTGACACACCGGAGGGAAAACTGTTCTGATGTTCAAATCTTCTGTCATGATGAAAATAGTGTATATGCAATGAATCGGTGTGAACTAGGACAGCAGTCAAGAAACAAAAATGTTTCTATTCAACTAATGAAACCTTAACGTTAAAGAAAGAAAATTAAGTGATTCCGTTTACCATCTCGTTTAATGACCTCAGGAATTTACAAGGAATGCAATGTTTTCGCCGTTTAATCCCAATAGTAACATTGGTAAAGCAAGATGGATAGAAAGGGACCAACAGGGATATGTAACAAAATGGTCAGCGAGTTAGTTAACTTAGTTAATTGACATAGGACAGCAGAACAAGTCTGAAAACGTCTGGCTTTCAAAGTAATTGCAGCAACTTGTGTAGATGTACAAAAGACCTAATTATCTGTCAGATTAAAAGTGTGGTATAGTGAACTCCTCTGGGCTCCTCTAAAGTATGAGTTGATAATAAGCTGCCAACTACTAAATATAAAGAATTTGATATCGCTCGATGGGGTGATCATGATTATATTATCTGAAGGAAGACAATAAACATTAAATGCAATATTTTGAAATGAACTCAAACAAAATTTTATCAGTGAAATGTCAAATCGTATCACCTTTTACAGATTATAATTGAAAATAAATAGCGGCAACTGATTTTCTTCTTAAAGCACCATTTATTGCCGAGAGTGCATCAGACTTCCCAGTTTCTAGTGCAAGCTGAAAAGATTCAAACTAAAATCCTTTAAGCCATCTAAGTGAAATTGTTCTTTGCCTTTTATAGACACACTCTGCTGTGAATTGGCACAATAGAACGCTAAAGCCAGTTAGGGCATAAATAGAGCTGTAAAATGAGTGAGGCAGAGATTGAAAAACATTGTTAATCATGGATGAATAAGCTAACCGTATTTCTCAGCATCAGTATGATTCAAGTTGAGTGATCTTTAAGAGATGATTCTCCATCAGATTTAAACACATGGGGGCGGAAGGGGGTAACACTGACAGACACACACTTTGTTTTTTTGTACACACTTACATTCTGAAATGTAACTATTAGAGTCTGAAGAAGGGTCTCGACCCAAAACGTCACCTCTTACTTTTCTCAAATTTCTCCAGCCTTACCCGCTGAGTTACTCCAGCATTTTGCATCTATCTTACGTTCTGCCTGATGGTTCAGCTCGGTAAACATTGATTTGCTCAAAAATCATTACTTTGATTTTAATGTTCAAGATGTTTAAGACTTTGATGTATATTAATGAGTCCAATTTCCTGACTGCAAAAATTGTGAATGTGGCCCAGTTCGTCACACAAACCAGGCTCCCCACCATTGACTCCATCTAGACTTCACGTTGCATCAGAAAAGCAGTCAACATAATCAAAGGCCTTTCTGACGCCTTCTTCTCCCCACCCACGATTGACAGAAGGTACAGAAGCTTGAAAGTATGCATTACCAGACTCAAGAACAGCTTCTTCCCAGCGCCTGTTATCAGACTTCTGGATGGTCCTTACATAAGCTAGGGCACAGTCCCAATTCACCAAACTCCCCCATTGCGAACATTGGGCTTTTTTGCTCGAACTGTTATGCTTCAATGTTAAGAAGCTATATTCTGATTACTGGTATTTTTCTCTTTGCCCTATCCTTTGTAATTGTGCTTGCCTTAGTTGTATTCAGGTATAGTATATCTGATTTGTTAGGAGTGCAAGAAAACAAAAGCTTTTCACTGTACCTCCATACACATGACAACAAATCTAAACCATACCGTTTTCTTAAATATATTCTGCTACTTCTTCTCAACCACCTTCATGATAAAAAAAACCTACAGACTCGTTTTCCTATGAATGATCTAACAAAATGGTTAGGGAAGGAACTGCAGATGCTAGTTTACACTGAAGATAGACACAAAATGCTGGAGTAACTTAGCGGGTCAATCAGCATTTCTGGAGAAAAGGAATAGGTGACATTTTGCGTTGAGATCCTTCATCAGATCCAAAATGGTGAAGCAGGCATCAGGGCTGAATGACCACATGATTGGAGTTGTAATAACAATTTTGCATTCCCAGCAATGCTAAAGCAGTTATGTTGCTGCATCCTTGTTGCCCGCACTCCCCATTGTTCAGTATGGATTTCCTCCATTTGATTTACAAGCAGAGATACCACTTATTGCTGGAGAAAATAATAATATTGTTATTGATTGATTGAAGATACAGCTTGGAAACAGGCCCTTTGGCCTACCGAGTCCACATTGACCATCAATCATCCATTCACACCTAGTAAATCCCACTTTCACCTCCACTCCCTATGCACCAAGGGTAATTTACAGAGGCCAATTAACCTACAAACCCACACTTTATGATGTGAGAGGAAACCGGATCACCTGGAGGAAACCTACATGGCTAGAGAGAGACCATGCAAACTCCACACAGAGAGCCCCCAAGGTCAGGATCAAACCTCTCCTCAACATGGTCAACACAATGTTCATGTCTTGAGTGCAGGCAAAGAGATGCAAAAAGAAGTGGGTTCTCATGAAGACAGTGGTGTTGGAGGTGGTAGGGCCTATGTTAGCGGCTGGTGTATGCTACCTTATGACAAACCAGTGCTGCAGCAAGGTCTTGAAAGAAACATTATGTTCATTGTTTCCATAAATTGGAAAGTTTAATGCCTGCTTCAAGCTTTCATGCAAAGATCGGTAAGTGTATGGAAAGAACTGTTGGAAGAGGTAGTTGAGGAAGGGACTATTGCAACATTTAAGAAGCATTTAAACAGGTACATGGATAGGACACGTTTAGAGGGATATGAACCAAATGCAGGCAAATGGGACTAGTGTAAATGGGACTTGTCGGTGTGGGCCAAAGGGCTTGTTCCCACATAGTATGACTCAATGCCTCAAAGTATGACATAGGCTGGACTATAACAGTGAGATGCAAAGAGATGCTGCCTGTCCCACTGAATTACTTCAACATTTTGTGTCTATCTTAGTTAACTGGTAGGACTGGTCTAAAGAACCCTGTGGTCTGATAGCACAAAGTGCTGGAGGAGCTCAGCAGGCCAGGCAGCATCTGTGGAGGGTCCTGACCCGAAACATCGCCTACCCATTACCTCCATAAATGTTGCCTGATCTACTGAGTTCCTCCAGTGCTTTGTGTTTAGCTCAAGGCTGCAGCATCAGCAGTTCCTTGAATCTCCTGCGGTCTAATTTGACTATTTGAAGTTATGCTATAACTTTATTTTACTCCACATGCATTGAAAAGCAGCTGTTTCAGCAGTTCTTGTATCATAACCATTTTACTTTGTTCTTACCCAAGTGGCAAACTTCAGCAGAGGAGGAGAGAGCACAGTTACTATCACAAAATTAGGTCAGTGTAGTCTCTGAAACATTTTACCTCACACACTGTCAAATGTAGGAAGTGTATTCCTGCTGTTCAAGGCATATCGTTCGAATCCTTGCAGATGCACTTAGGACACCTGAAATGTGAGCTAAGAGAGCACTTTGTATTTTGCTCACGATTCCAGCACCTGCAATTCCTTGTGTCTCAACCTTATAACTTTTGCTTCTTTGTTAAATGGTTTAATTTGTTTAATTTTTATACACATTCTGATTTATTTCATAGTAGCAATGATATTGATGCTTTGAAAGTTACTTAATTTAAGAAAAACATACTATTGCCATATTGTGTGTGAGTGTGATATGTGGTGGTGTGTGTGTGTATGTGTATGTGCATGTGTGATGTGTGTGTAAATGTGTGTGTAAATGTGTGTGCAAGTGTGTGTGTGTGTGTGTGTGTGATTGTGTGTGTGATTGTGTGTGATTGTGTGTGATTGTGTGTGATGTGAGTGTGATGTGTGTGATGTGTGTGTGTGATGTGTGTGATGTGTGTGTGTGTTGTATGTGTGTGTGAGAGTGTGTGAGATGTGTGTGATGTGTGTGTGTGTTGTGTGTGTGATGTGTGTGTGTGTGTGTGTGTGTATGTGTGTGTGTGTGTGTATCTGTTGTGTGTGCGATGTGTGTGTATGTTGTGTGTGTGATGTGTGTGTGTGTGTGATGTGTGTGTGCGTGTGTTGTGTGTGTGTGTGTGTGTGTAATGTGTGTGTGTGTGTGTGTGTGTGTGTGTGTATGTGTTGTGTGTGTGCGTGTGTTGTGTGTGTGTGTGTGTGTGTGTGATGTGTGTGTGCGTGTGTTGTGTGTGTGTAATGTGTGTTGTGTGTGTGTGTGTGTGTGTGTGTATGTGTTGTGTGTGTGATGTGTGTGTGTTGTGTGTGTGATGTGTGTGTGTGTGTGTGTGTGTGTTGTGTGTGTGTTGTGTGTGTGATGTGTGTGTGTTGTGTGTGTGATGTGTGTGTGCGTGTGCGCATGTGTGTTTTGTCTATGTTTGCGTCTGCGTGTCTACCTGTGGGATGAGGCTTATTATCGTCCCTGGTATCCTGCTGGTATTTATCTGCCATCTTGTTAATTACAAATAATCATTGATGATCATAGAACTTAGATCTTAAAACAATCAGCACAGGAACAGGCAATTTGACCAATCATGTCTATGCTAACTATGATGCCAATTTAACTAATCCCATCCGCTTGCACTTGATCCATATCCTTCTGTTCCCTGTCCGTTCATGTATCTGCCTAAATGCTTATTAAACATTGACATTGTATCTGTTTTTATCTGCATCTTCTGTAAATGTTCCCCTTTCACCTTAAACCTATGCCCTCCAGTATTTGACATTTACACCCTGGGGAAAAAAATGTTCCTGAATGTATTTCCTATCTATGCCTTTCATAACTTCCATCGTCATCCCTAGTTCCAACTCTCTGAATTTAGCATGAAAAGCTGTTCCCATGCAGCTCATACTCAGCTAATCAGGTAACATCCTGGTGAACTTCTTCTGCACTCTCTCCAAAGCTAGGGCTGCAAGCTAATTGGCTTGGTAAAATTGTAAATTGTCCCTAGTATGTGTAGGGTGGTGCTAATAGAAACATAGAAACATAGAAAATAGGTGCAGGAGTACGCCATTCAGCCCTTCGAGCCTGCACCGACATTCAATATGATCATGGCTGATCATCCAACTCAGTATCCTGTACCTGCCTTCTCTCCATACCCCCTGATCCCTTTAGCCACAGGGGCCACATCTTAACTCCCTCTTAAATATAGCTAATGAACTGGCCTCAACTACCTTCTGTGGCAGAGAATTCCACAGATTCACCACTCTCTGTGTGAAAAATTATTTTCTCATCTCGGTCCTAAAAGACTTCCCCCTTATCCTTAAACTGTGATCCCTTGTTCTGGACCTCCCCAACATCGGGAACAATCTTCCTGCATCTAGCCTGTCCAACCCCTTAAGAATTTTGTAAGTCTCTATAAGATCCCCCCTCAATCTTCTAAATTCCAGCGAGTACAAGCCGAGTCTATCCAGTCTTTCTTCATATGGAAGTCCTGCCATCACAGGAATTAGTCTGGTGAACCTTCTCTGCAGTCCCAATATGGCAAGAATGTATTTCCTCAGATTAGGAGACCAAAACTGTACGCAATACTCCAGGTGTGGCCTCACCAAAACCCTGTACAACTGCAGTAGAACTTCCCTGCTCTTGTACTCAAATCCTTTTGCTATGAATGCCAACATACCATTCGCTTTCTTCACTGCCTGCTGCACCTGCATGCCTACTTTCAATGACTGGTGTACCATGACACCCAGGTCTCATTGCATCTCCCCTTTTCCTAATCGACCACCATTTAGATAATAGTCTACTTTCTTGTATTTGCCACCAAAGTGGATAACCTCACAATGCATTTGCCCACTCACCCAACCTATACAAGTCACCTTGTAGCCCCCTAGCATCATCCTCACAGCTAACACTGCCCCCAGCTTCGTGTCATCCGCAAACTTGGAGATGTTGCATTCAGTTCCCTCATCCAGATCATTTATATATATTGTACATAGCTGGGGCAATGTGTGCGGATCACTGGTTGGCTTGGACTCGATGGGCCGAAGGGCCTGTTTCCACACTCGATCACTAATCTAAACTAAACTAAACTAAACTAAACTGAACTGAACTGAACTAACCTAAATGCCCTGATAAGGGAGCTCACTGTCTCCACTGCTGGTAAGCCATTAACATTATCTGATATTCACATGGATAAGTAATTGATCACTGTCTTTGGGGTTTAGAGATGCGTGCAGAAAGTCTGTGCCGACCAGCGATACCAGCACATTAACACACACACATTAGGGACAAATTACATTTTTCATGCGTGTACGTTGTTGGAGTGTGGGAGGAAACCTCTCATCTTGGAGAAAAGCCAGAGTCATGGGGAAAATGTACAAACACCATACAGATGGCACACGTAGTCAGGATCAAACCTGTATCTCTGGCGTTGCAAGTGCTGTAAGGCTGCAACTCTACAGCTGTGCCACCGTACTGGTGGCACGATTGATAGATAATCAATGGCCTTATTACATGGACTACATATGCCAGACAGGAGAGAAGACTCAACACCTTCTACCTGAGAAGCATCCTCCGTATCCTGGGCATATCCTGGCACGACAGAATGTTCAACGCCGAGATCCTGTCTCCCTCTGGCCTTCCCAGTATGTACACTCTACTCAGACAGTGCAGACTGCGGTGGCTGGGCCATGTCCACCACATGGAGGATGACTGTATTCCAAAAGACATCCTCTATGGAGAGCTGACATCTGGGAGGAGAACCATTGGCCGCCCCCAGCTACGTTACAAGGATGTCTGCAACAGAGAGATATGAAGGCGCTCAACATCAATGTGGAGTCCTGCAAAAGCCTTGCAGCTGATCGCACGAGGTGGAGAGGTACCATGAACCAACATCTCAAGAGAAACTGTTGAACGCAGCGGCAGACAAGCGGGCATGCAGAAAGGAACGCAGTAACTTCAACAAAGCAGAGATCACACACAAACGTGACCTTTGCCACAGAGAATGTCACTCCCACATTGGTCTCTTCAGCCACAGGCGACGCTGCTCTAGCCGAGGTTTGGAGTTAGCAGCCAACAACTAGGATGCATCACCCATGGTCAGTCATGACCAAGGGGGGTCTACTATCACATGGAGAACCCTACCCCATCAACCCCTGCCTTCCCTGTTTGGTATCATGAAACCCTTCAGCACAATAAAATATCAGCTGAAGCAATGAACTCCGTACCTGATGAGGGGTTTGACTCGAAGATAGACACAAAAAGCTGGAGTAACTCAACGGGACAAGCAGCATCTCTGAAGAGAAGGATTGCGTGATGTTTCGGGTCATGACCCTTCTTCAGACTGGTTAGGAATAAGGGAAATGAGAGATAAAAATGAAGGGAGATAAAGAACAATGAATGAAAGATATGCAAAAAAGTAACAATGATAAAGGAAACAGGAGAAACGTCACCCGTGCATTCTCTCCAGAGAATGCTGCCTGTCCCGCTGAGTTACTCCAGCTTTTTGTGTCTATCTTCTATTATTAGGTGTTTGTTGAGTGAAAACGAGAAACTAGTGCGACTTGGGTGGGGAAGGGATGAGGCGTTTGACTCAATGGCTTTCAAACTCAGCAATGACCTGACTAGCAGTAATTGAATTAGAAAAGTGAAACAGTGGCTGGTATAAGCAACACAACAATTTCTGGATATTATAAATTCTCAGAAACTTTACACTGTGAGGTGCAGGGGCTTTTCCACTAGTCAGATTTAATGTGATTTATAAGATTAAACTCTCCAAATTAATGCAAATGCCACAGAATCAGGCATGATAGGAATTGGTTGGGATCTGCAGGTCAGCACGTCCTCTGTGATTTGCATTCAATAAATATATCATTGCCTGTGACGCATTGTGCAATGCATCCAGAGGTCATGGAAGGCATTAAAGAAAACACAAATGCTCCTGTTCTTTTGTTATAATGTGAAGAACTCTCTTTAATGCAAGTGCTAATTACAAAAGTGTTATCTTTCTCATGATCTAATTCCCAGTCCAGTATAGTGGAAGGACATAGGGGTCTCATTTGAACCGTCTATGCTGGTAGAATTTATTTTTGCCAGGAGCAATACGGAGGCCAGAATTAAAACAGCAAGCACTGGGAGCATTCAGCAGACGGGTTAGCTAGAGAAGCAGGGAATCAGAGGAAAAGTTGCAGGTTGAGAAATCTTTCATTGATATTAACTGTGTTTCTCTTTCGACAGATGTATGCCGACCTGCTGAG
Organism: Okamejei kenojei; assembly: GCA_035221665.1. NCBI lineage: Eukaryota > Metazoa > Chordata > Chondrichthyes > Rajiformes > Rajidae > Okamejei > Okamejei kenojei. The sequence continues at coordinate 15,774,490 of CM069159.1, forward strand.
TGTCTCCAGCATTTTCTGTCTGCATTTTAGAGTTCCAGGTGAGATCTACTACACACAGCATCAGCCAGCATCGTTTGTGGTAGTCAGCATTATGTGAAGTTCATAAATAGGGCTTCTTCACTCTTTGTAGCCTCGTACAAATCACATTAAGCTGCATTATGTAATCCCTGCCTCATCAACCATCCCAAATTTCATGGAGTCTCAGAGGCAGTTTATGGCCAGGGACTTCATCAGTGCGGACAATGACATGGGAAACAAAATGCTGGAGTCACTCAACAGGTTAAGAAACAACTCTGGAGAACATGGATAGGTGACATTTTCGGTCTTCTTCAGAACCCCCTTCTTCATCAATGACATGGGAGGTACTTTTGGACGCAGAAGATAATTGCGAACCCTACCTTGTTTTATTCCGAAGATAGACAGAAAAGGCTTGAGTAACTCAGTGGGTCAGGCCGCATCTTTGGCGAAAAGGAATAGGTGACGTTTCGGGTCGGAACCCAGACTGAAAGATAGAAGTAGCGGTGGGGGGGGGGGGGGGGGGGGGGGGGGGGGGAGATGGACTGGAGGCAAGAAAAGGTCAGAACAAAACAGGTAATCCCGGAAGAATGGAGTCCATAATGGCCCATTGTTGGCTGGGGAAGATGTCCTAACGCGAGGGATCCAAGGATACACTACACTTCTTCACTACACTTTCAGGGCACTGTATTCTCAATTTGCTTAGAGAGAGACCTTTAAACTCTCATGATCTATCCATTGGTAAGAGGGGCACTTGCACAACAGTTTTGAGCTCTCCATGTAACTTCTGAAGGGAACTGCACTGGTCCCATTTTCATGCACAATGTTTTGTTGCTTCCATTGACTTTAACATATTTGTGCCCAGGAGATTTTGTGGGGATTCTGGGACAATGCACTGCGTAGGTTCAGTAGACCAAATAAGGGTGAAATCCAATTTCCAGGCAACAGTTTAAGGATGATGCTACTCTCGAATGTGGTACATCACGTTTGGGTGGCAGGGTGGCGCAGCTAGCAGAGCTGCTGTCACAGGGACACAGGTTCGAACCTGACTTCAGCTGCAGTCTGAGTAGTGGAGTTAGCAAGTTCCTCTGTGACCAAGTACATTTCCTCCAGGTGCTTTGGTTTCCTCCCACATCTCAAATATATACAGGTTGGCAGATTAATGAGCCCTAGTGTGTAGGTGAGTGGTAGAATCTAAAGTAAGTTCATGGAAAACGTGAGGAGAATTTAAAAAAACAAAATGGAATTCATGTAGGATTTGTGTAAACAGGTAAATGAGGGTCAGTATACACTTGCTGGGATGAAGGACCTCATTCCATACTGTTTCTCTGCATAACTATGATTCTATTACTCCTCCACCTTTAATGAATGTCACATGGTGTGTGTCACACACCCACTCTCGATTTCTCGCTTAAGAGAAACAGGTGTTATCAAGGCCAGTGGGTGAGAGGATATCAACTTCTGTGGATTTTCTTCAATTCTTGAGATTGTCACACTTGTACTACTAATCCTCCAGACACTGCGGAGGAAATAGACAGACGATGTTTTGGATCACAAACTTCTTTGCTGATTGCACACAGTTGTGGACAGCTACCAAAGGGTGGAGGTGAGATACAAAGGGTATTAGGGTGAAAAAGTCCATTGGAAGTGGAGGACACGTTTGGACTGTAATTTGGTTTTTCTCTTGGCACTTCTCATGAGATTTGACTTAGCATCAATATTCAAAGATGGTGATGTAATGCCTCAGTTTACATACTCGACATTGCTGACCAAAGTGATTCTTGCTTCTCAAAGGCTTCAGTAAGGTACCATTTTGTGATGAGGATCTATTACTAAAACTGGGAAAAATATAGTTGAAGATTATTCACATTTGCAGATAAAGTAAGTGCAGTAGTGAAAACAAAAAGGGAAGCCGATGATCAGACAAAGGCTGGGAAAATTGAACAACGTGTGATAACGGAGCTAGATGATAGAGTGTGGTAAGCACTGTGGATTCAATGAACCAAATAAAATTGAAATGACTGAAAGGGGGACAGCAAAAAAGCAAATATTGGAAATGTGAGTTTCTAGCCTGGAACGGCTAATTATCTGAAATTACTGAATTCAATGATGAATGAAGGTTGGAAGATACTGACAAGGGGGAGTAAATAATGGAGTTAGGTAGAAATAATTATCTTCTGTGGGTCGAGAATAGTTGGAAAGAATGGGTCTATAAGGACAGTTCTGATTGTGGAAGTTAACGAGAAGGTAGAAGCAGGCTGTGCATGGTCAGACCATGAGATTGGAGGCTGTGGATTATCTTCAAAAGAAATGATGTTCCACGCTGCAGTCAATGCCCAAAGAGAGATGAGGAGTTGTCAGAGAGCAAACGTGTGACCTTTGTTAGGTAGAGGACAGTTTGCCAAACTAAAACAGCACTGCCCTTGTCAACAGGTTTGATGACAATGTTGAAATCGATCTGTATTAAGCAGTTTGCCAAAGGTTCAGAGGGAGGTAAGTTAAGGACATGAGAAAATCAATTTCATGCTGACAGCTGCCTGCATCTTGTCAGTCATTGGAATCGGTCAGACCCTTCAGCCCATTGAGTCCATGTCAGTCACCATTTTCACTATCCCCATTTTATTCTCCTTCGAGCCTCCCCATAATTCACTACTCAACTACACATAAAGGGAAATTTAAAGTGGTCAATTAGTCTACCAATCGTGACTTCCTTTTGTGAGAGAAAATGAGTGTCAACAGAAACCCATGCAGTCAAAGGTAGAATGTGCAAATTCCACACAGGTAGTACCCAAGTCAAAATTGAACCCAGGTCATTGGAGCTGTGTGTTAGCAGCTCTACCAGCTGCACATTGTGCTAAGAAATAAGAGATAATTTTTCTGTGGCACTGCCATCTCATTTCTACTTGAAAAACATCCTCAAAATCTACACCTTTATGAGAATTAAAATGTATAATCTTATAATTTAATATCGCAGCTAGGAATATTCAAATAGATGTTATTATTACCAGTGGATTAGTGTAGAGATACAGTGTGAAAACAGGCCCTTGGCCCTCAGATCAGCGATCCCTGTACTCAGGCACTATCCTACACACACACACTAGGGTCAATTTACCATGGGCAATAAACCTAGAAACCTGTACGCCTTTGGAGTGTGGGAGGAAACTGGAGCACTTGGAGAAAACCCACATGGTCATGAGGAGAACGTACAAACTCCATACAGACAGCACCCACAGTCAGGATCGAACCCAGGTCTCTGGCGCTGTAAGGCAACAACTCTATCGCTGCACCACCGTTTTACCTTGGGTTAGAAAGAATTGAGGGTACACTGCAATTCTGCTATGCATCAACAGAACAAAGCATTTCTTTGTTATGTGAAGGCTGACAATTTTATATTGTGTCAGCATTAATGGGATACAGTGTATATTCTAATGTTGTGGGTTAATGGGATTAAAAAACATATTGCAGTGGTGCATAAGGATTGGGGCAGCACACTGCATATTGTGGTTACTGTGAATAAACGAATGGGATGCAATGCACAGAGGAGTTTAGTGAATAAGTTAATACACCAAAAGTGCCCAATTCCTGCTTGATTTTTCAAAGGCTTCAGCCAAGATGTCAATAATGGGAACAAGTATTGCATTGCAGTGCTATGAGTAGGTTTAGAGGTTTCAAGCATAAATTGCTCTATTACAGAGGAGCAGAAAATGCTTTTGTTCCATTAATCATATGGTGATTGTCAACCTTTTTTTCTAAAAATCATCATCGCCTCCGCTTGTTTCAGTAAGTAATTGGCCAGAATATTCCAACACTACAGAACTGCTTTTTCACATTCCCATTTAATCATATGGTCAGAACCTATTAGATGAATGAGAAATCATATTTCCATTTCATCAGGATGCACTGCCAAAGAGAGCAGAGATCAAAGAATCCTTCTCGATATCTGATCTTTAATGGGGGGAAAAAGCATTGGAGTGCACACCATTTAGTAAAACCTACTTTGTATCATTGGTCGAGTGTGAACCGTGAAAAATGAATATGATTTATCGTTGCTTGCCCTGAATGGCAGTTTAATGAGGGAAGTAACTGAGGGGTTGAATTTTGTGCAGTATTAAGTAATAATGAATGCTGAGTGGTTCCATTAATTGATCAATGTGTGTCAGTGATGGTCTTTCTGTGCCATAAACACATCTTAAAGTGTCATTCCCCACCCTTTAAATGAAGACTTGCAAATTTATAACTGGTATTAAAAACAGCTCAATGTTTTACAGCCTTTCTAAACCGCAAAGCACAATCGTTAATATTCAGACCTTAATCTCTCAGAAAATGAGCTGTGCTTTTCTTGTTAGATGTCAGCCTGATTGAAGCGTTGGATGAATTTGCAAATGTACAACTTGTCACAGCTCAAATGGGGGATGGAACATTTCCCTTGGGCTTGCTTTGTGAACAGTCTTGGAACTGCCTTCCTCCATTGGTATCCATCCTTACATTGCAGCTACCAGTATAAGATACTTTGAAATCAGGAGAGATTTTCTGAGCTGAATGTTATTGTTGACCCTGTTATTTTCCAGTTTGTCACTGGAACCAAAGTATAAAGGGATCACAGTGTTACACTTTGACTGTCATTACATCTTTACTTTATCAAGATGCATCTTTATTTACGGACACATCTTGCTTTTCAATAAGGTGCTTTGTAACTGTCAATAAAGGTGGGTGCAGCGGTAGAGTTGCTCCCAGAGACCCGGGTTCGATCTTGACTACGGGTGCTATCTGTACGAAGTTTGTACATTCTCCCTGTGACCATGTGTGGGCTTTCTCCGGGTTCTCCAATTTGCTCCCACATTTTCATTGGCTTCTGTAAAAGAATATTCCTGGTGTGTCGGATAGAACTAGATTAAGGGTGATGGCTGGTCTGTATGGACACGGTGGGACGAAGAACCTGTTTCCACGCAGTAAATATCTGTACAGTCGGCCAGTTGTCAGAATCCACATTCCTTCCACTATAATCTTCTATTTTCAACTGTAGTCTCACCTCTCCTCACTTTTGGTGCTATGAAGTATTGCTTTATACGAGGACCATTATATAATGCAAATTGTTTAATGTTTCACATCAATGACTTTTGGCGCATCCATAATAAATGTAAACAGGAATTTCCCTACCATGTGGTTGTGTCAGAAATAAGACCATATCATTGCCGGGCAGTAAATATACAAAATGTCTATTTTTATTGCATTAGGCCACAGGCAGCAGAGATTTAGGCAAGCTGATGTTTGTGATAAATTTAATGTGGCATTTAAGAGGCTTTTTAATATGCACTTGGATATGCAGGGAATGAAGGGATATGGATCATGTGCAGGCAGAGGAGATTAGTTTTTCTTGGCATTATGTTTGGCACATACATTGTCGCTCAAAAGGCCCATTGCTGTGCTCTACTGTTCTATGTTCAATCAGCCAGGATTGCATGGAATAAGGAACAAAGCCATGGATGAGGATCGCAACAGCACCCATAAGGAAGTGCTGGGTTCAGGCAAAATTACAAGTGGATGGTCTTCATGCAAGTTGAAGCTGAACTGAAATGTCAGAAATGACAAGTAGATTACAAACAGCCCAGTTCAATTTCACATTTTTGACAGTAAGAATGAAGAAGTATTGTTCCTAGATGCTTAACATACCTGAACTGAGCCTCTGAGGAGGTTGAGTAAATCAATGCAATGTTGACTGGGAAATTGAGATGCACTGACCATGAAGATACAAGATACAGTCTGCAAAGTGTACCATGCAGTAATGGGTGATAAATAGAAATCTTTAATGAAGCAATGTGTACATAACTATTTCAATTTGGGCTACTGCTGACAACTAATAAGGGGTTCAAAGGACTATTTGAAATATTGCTCGTGAGCCATGAGCTACTTGGTGAGATCTGTAACAATTAGATTGTACAGGAGTCCCTCCAGTTTAAGAGAGGTAACAATTTGCCCAGCATCCTGGTTTCTTTCGATGTCCACTGATTCATGTTGGAGCACATTACCAAAAATATTATCTTTTAGCTGAGATTTTAAACTGAGTCCTCACTGTGTCAGGATATGTAAATTCCCACACATTCTTTCAAAAAAGTTATCCTTTGTGTGCTAATTTTCAATGCTCAACCAGTGAAACAGAAAAAAAATCCCAGAAGATTTTGGCTTTATCACATCGTTAGTCATTGAAACTACTGTAGCTGTGATGAATTAGCTGCCATGTTTCCAACAGTGCATCAATGGCTATTCTTCAGAAGAACTCTGAGACATAATGAAAGAGATTTTTAGAAATGCATGTTTTTATTGATGTTATTGGGATTAGAAACATATCGCACTGCATCTTACATGATGCTTCATTCTTCTGAGCCTAGCTCAAAGGGGCTGTTCCACTTGGGCAACCTAATTGGCGAGTTTAGAAGAGTTTAAAAAAATGACATGTTGAAGATCTCCTTCGACTGTAGAAGACTAGCTTCGACTAGCTACAACTAACTTCGGGAAAACCGAATAGTGGAGAATGAAGATGACCTCCTTCAACCTCCCTTCGACCTCCCTTCGACCATGATGAAGACTATCTTCGACTACCTTCGACTACCCTCGATTACCTACGACTAACATGTCGACCTACTACGACCTAGTACGAATAAACCTACGAGTAAAAAAAGTATCGATTTTTTCCATGCCGGCCTTTTTTTACTTGTGGGCATTTTTTGACATGTTGAAAAAAACACCGTGACTTAGCTGAAGCCTTGAGTACGCGGAGACCAGCATTTCGTCTGTAACCTATGCATTGACGAATTAAGTGTATTTCCAGATTATTTGTTTGCAATATTTTAAGATTTCCTGCCTGCATCACCTTAGCAACTAGTGTGTTCCAGAGTTCAACTATTCCCTTCCAATCCTTTTACATCTCATCCTAAACCTATACACTCAACATTTAGATACCTCTGCCATGAGGACAATATTTCCCACTACATATCATGTGTAAGTCCCTCATAATCTTAGGTGTCTTTGTCAGGTCACTCCTCAGTCTTTTTCACTGCAAGAAAAACAAATTCAGTCCATCCAGTCTCTCATAAATAAAACACACCATTGCAGCAACATCCTATTGAATCTCCTCTGCACCTTTTCCACAGCAGCCACAGCAGGTTTATATTGAGTGTGTAAGAGCAGAGGAATGGACATACCAGTGCATCTGAGATGTCCACTTTCTTTAGGGAACGAGGATTCCCTCTTCCATTATAGATGAGGCTCTCATTAGGGTCTCCTCGATATCCCACAGCTCCGCTCTTACTCCCCCTCTACCCATTCGTAACAAGGACAGAGTCCCCCTTGTCCTCACCTTCCACCCCATCAGCCATTGCATACAGCATATAATCCTCCAACATTTTCGCCATCTCCAATGTGATCCCACGATTGGCCACATTTTCCCATCTCCACCCCTTTCTGCTTTCCACAGAGCCCGTTCCCTCTGTAACTCAATGGTCCACTCACCCCTTCCCACCCAAACCACCCTTTCCCCAGGTACTTTCCCCTGCAACCGCAGAGGATGCAACACCTGTCCCTTTACACCCCCCCCCCCCCCCCCCCCACGACTCCATCCAAGGACCTAAACAGTCTTTCCAGGTGAGGCAGAGGTTCCCTTGCACCTCCTGCAACCTCATCTACTGTATCCGCTGTTCCAAGTGTCAACTTCTCCACATCGGCGAGACCTAAGTGCAGGCTCGACCGGCGATCGTTTCACTGAACACCTCCGATCAACCTATCTGATTTCCCAGTGGCCCAGCACTTCAACTCCCCCTTCCATTCCCAATATGACCTTTCTGTCCTGGCCCTCCTCCATTGTCAGAGTGAGGCCAGCGTAAATTGGAGGAACAGCACCTTATATTTTGTTTGGGTAGTTTATACTCCAGCGGTATGCACATTGACTTCTCTAACTTCAGATAGCCCTAGGTTTCTCTCTCCTTCCTAGTTCTCCCACTAGTCTTACTGTCTCTGCCTATATTCTATCTTTGTCCCGCCGCCTCCCCTGACATCAGTCTGAAGAAGGGTCTCGACCCGAAACGTCGCCCATTCCTTCTCTCCATTGATGCTGCCTCACCCGCTGAGTTAGTCTAACATTTTGTGTCTATTTCAGGTTTATATTGACATTGCTAAGTGCAAAGAGCCAATAGATCTTGTAGCAATGGTTTACCACATCATCTGTTTGGAGGAATCTCTGAAAAATGCCCATTTTCTCCCACTTGCCTGATTTATTTCACTGACTGGTTGCTTCATGGCCTGGTTTGCAATTTGAACGGAGAATAAAGAATGGAGGATGTGGTGGACATTACCCAGTCCATCTTGGGTAGTCATCTACCCTTCCATTGAAATGGATATACAGGAAGTGCTGCCCAAAAAGGCAGCTAAGATCATCAAAGGTCCACACCACCCGGGTCACACTCTCATCTCACTGCTACCATTGGGAAGAAGGTACAGGAAATTGAGAACCATTGCCACCAGGGTCAGGAACAGTTCTCTCCCATTGGCCATCAAGCTATTGATCCATATACTGCATATAACATTAACCACAATCCTACCTGAGCAATGATCTACTATGGACTTTATATAATGTTGGACTATATACAAAAGGACACAAAGTACTGGAGAAACTCAGCAGGTCAGGCAGCTTCTCTGGAGAACATGGATCGGAGACGTTTTGGGTTGAGACCCTTCTTCAAAATCTCTACAAAGCACTATTATGGTCGGCCAACCTAATATAACTGTTAATTTATGGTATTATAGTTTAACGCAGGTTTATTTGTTGTGTTGTTGTGTTTTATGTGCTTGTAAAACCGCAGTAAGTAAGAATTTTATTGTCCCGTTCCTTGTGTGTGTGACAATTAAACACTCTTGACTCTTATTGCTTTGATGGGCTCCTCTGTGCTTGCTTCTAAGCTTTTTAAAAGAAAACTTGTTTGTGAAAGAACTGGCTTGTTGCAAATTAGGTATTTAACCAATCACACTGTGGTGACCTAATTAAATTTCAGGAGCTGCGAGGGAACAAAATTTTACCAGGGTTCAATTCATGTTTCTTTTTCATAAATATGATTACACCCCCAACCTTGGAAGCATCTTCAGAAAAGATGCAATGAAGGTCGCATGTTACAGCTGAGCAGCAGCTCAACAATAATAGCTTCAGCAAGCGTTTCAATGTGTGTACAATCGATAATTAGAATATGATTTGAGACAAAGCTGGTACCAGCGATAAACATGCTTCTCATAAATAATGCTGCTATTGTATGAGAGCTTTCCGTTTTAATTTCCTCAGGGCAAATTGATCAGTGGTGACTTCTGTCGATGGTGGGTGCTCTGATACAATTGGAGAGGAGAGGTACAAACAGCTGGAGTGGCGGCAGTGCCAGGTGAGAGGTTAGCTTGTGAATCAATATTAATTTTACTGCCATGTCACAGGATGGCTACGACAATAATTTTCTGTATAAGTAGATTATGCCTTTAACGATTTCTACCCGTGCATTCCCTGTAATTGCTGCTTCAAGTGCAATGCTCCACGCAAAGCTATTGGATATTGTTCCAGGCTTGCTCTAAGCAAATCAATTGCATTTGTTTACAAAATCTTAAGCAGAAATGAGAAATATGTGGATGAGTGCACAGATTATTGGAGTTCTGCTTGGTAATTTATTTGATGTATTGTAAATCTTCTTGCACCTTTTGATATGGTGCTGGCCCTTGGGTTCCAAGTCCCTTGAGCAACTGATGATAGCCAAGTTTGCAATATAATGTGACTGGCCTATAAACGATACAAAAGTTATTAGGATTCCATCTTGTGGTCTCTAACAGAAATGCTTAGTTACATTTACATTTCTATAATAATTATTTTGAGAGGATCTTGACATAATCAATATTTATTGTCCATCCTAAATTTCCATGCACAGACAATTGTTCTTGTGGTAAATGCACAGGGTCTTTTACCCAGAGTAGGAGGGTTATGGTGAGAGGAAAAAATGTAATAGGAACTTGAGGAGCAACTTTTTCATAGATGGGTATATTGAACGAGATGCCAGAGGAGGCAGTTGATGCAGGTACAATAGCAAGATTTAAAAGACATTTGGACAGATTCATGAATAGGAAAGATTTAGAGGCATATGGGCCAAATCGGAGCCAAATGAAACTAATGTAGATGGGAGCATCTTGGTTGGTATGGACAAGTTGGGCTGAAGGGCTCGTCCTGTGTTAATGGAACCTATGACTCTACCATATACTGGAGACAAATATGCCATTTTAAAAAAGTGGACTGCATGGTCAATTGACATGTAACAATACTATCATGTAACAATACCTTCCGATTGCATCAATGTGCTGAGGCCAGGACAGTACTTCTGATATATGCACACCCAGGAGTTTGAAGCTGTTGACTTTTTCCCACAGCATTCCAATCATCGAAGACAAGTTTGTAAATCCCCAGCTTTCTCTTTTTCGGAAGTCCACAGTCGTCTCCAAGGTCCTGCTAATATTGAGAGCAAGATTGGTGTTCTCAAACCATTCACATTTTTAACAACTTTGAAACTTGACGGATACAAGATGGCACCAAAAATTTGTCTACTGCCTCAATGTAATCTGCTATTCTTACACTCTTGCAATCAAGTATGATTGTGGGTTATGTATAGCAAGAATTTTACTGAACTTCATGCAAAAAGCAATCTCACTGTACTTAGTTGCATGTGACAATAAAGTAATATTAAACCATTCAAATCGATTATTAATCTCCCTCCTGTACTATGACATCATTAGCGACTCTTCCTCCAATGACAGTGGTATCAGCAGCAAATTTAAAGATAGAGTTGGAAGTGCATCTGGCTACACAGTCATGAGTTTTGAGTAGAGCAGGAGCCTGATCATACAACCTACAGGTGCTCCAGTGTTGATGATTATCAATGATGAAGCGTTGTTGCCAATTCATACTGACTGTGGTCTGTCGATGATTACGTCAAGGATCCAATTGTACGGCTGCTATTGTGACAAAATCCTGCGGGAGGTGTTTCCTTTCAAACAATTGATACATAGATTCCAACCTGGGATATAATTATATTGATAATAAATATTTTAGTTTCAATTTCCTATCTGGTTGAATTTGAACTTGGGTGGTAAAGGACCTGTCCCACGTTCACGACCTAATTCACGACCTCTGCCGAGTTTGCCCTTGACTCGTACTCGCAGCATGGTCGTCACAAGGTCGTAGGAGATCGTAGGAGATCGTAGGTAGGTCGTAGGTAGGTCGTGATGCTAGTCGTAGGTACTCGTGGCATGAAGTACATCGGGGCTGTTTTTCTAGCCTGATGAAAAATGTCCACGAGTAAAAAAGGTTGTGAATTAGGTCGTGAAAATGGGACAGGCCCTTTACCCTGACACTGCATTGAAACTCAAACATCTGATCAATAACATAAAAGTACAACTCATGTTTGCTTTTAACTCTTGCTTGTTACCCAGCGATTCCTGGGTAACTTTGATTCTTCACCATATAAAATAAACAGTTCAGTGAGGTGGTATTTAATTCACCAGCCTTTCCTTTACATGATGTTCTTGTTATACGACTGAGGTGCATGGGCTTGAATTAGAATTGAATTGGAATTATGTTTATTTGAATTGATCAGTAATGCCCCTGTCCCACTTAGGAAACCTGAACGGAAACCTCTGGAGACTTTGCGCCCCACCCAATGTTTCCATGTGGTTCCCGGAAGTTCCCAGAGGTGTTTATCAGTCTCCCTAATGGTCGAAAGTGGTTTCCGTTTCTTCTGTGTCGAAACTGACAAAAACCTCCGAGAACTTCCGGGAACCGCACGGAAACCTTGGGTGGGGCGCAAGTCTCCAGAGGTTTCCGTTCAGGTTTCCTAAGTGGGACAGAGGCATAACTTTGTCAACTATTACTTTTCTCCAGAGTCATATCCCTTTCTCTAGAATGTCAGTATGAAGAAGGGTCTCGACACAAAATGTCACCTGTTTCTTTTTTCCAAAAATGCTGCCTGACCCACTGAGTTACTCCAGCTTCTTGTGTATATTGACATTTAACGGATAGCTTTGTGTACTTCCGAATTAAAACAGAAGTCAGCAACACAGATAAATCCTGGTTCCGTGAAGATTTGACAATTTCTAAACAAAGGGATTAAATGAGCTGGATTGATAAACTGCATTAAGCTGCATCGAAGAACAAGAGAGGTTGATTCAAGTGCAAGGCCAGTTGGAATTGAATGTGTCAGGGATAGATATGAGGTTCAGAAACTACAGGGCTGGGGACAAAGTAAACAACACGATTCAGTCCCCTACTCAGACACCACTCTGCTGATGCCTGCTGCATTACATCGAAACATAGAAACATAGAAAATAGGTGCAGAAATAGGTCATTTGGCCCTTCGAGCCAACACTGCCATTCAATATGATCATGGCTGATCATCCAAAATCAGTGTGGCAGAGAATTCCACAGATTCACAGCTCTCTGGTCTCAGCACATTGCATTGAGAAACATCCTTGCTCATTCACAAAGCATTTCACGGTGGCCTCTCAGCTGTGCTGTTATCTTGTGCATTGTCAACTTGCCTGAAATTGAGTGCTTTTTCGACACCATCTGCTTTTCCATGTTTTGCAGATTGGCACAATTAAATTAAGATCAAAAGTTTTATTCTGGAGACTAAAAATAATGCAAAGAGTTGATAATTCATTAAATAGTTTGTGGCAGCCAAGGATGCCAACATTGTATTTCAAAGAAAAGGGGCAGATGGTTGTTGGAGGTTATACAGCCACACTTCTCTCCACTTCTCTCTTCCTTTCTTTTCATCCTCCTCATCTCATGACTTCCTTCTGCCTCCATTGTTTTCACCTCCTTGTCATCATACCCTTGCCTAACCTCCTGCCTGTAACGATTACTGTGGGTGAAGTTTGTCTTTTGCTGAAGAATCATTCAGATTTTACATGCAGATGTCCACATTGGAGCATTGCAAGTTAGGTTTAATTTGAGTGTAAATTGCAAGCTGTAGCACTGCAAAATGTTGTATCTGCCCAGTGTTGGATTGCCAGGATTTTATTCTGATGATATTGGACAGGTTGTTGGCTGTGCTTGTTGCTGGCAGGGCTTATTGTGGGTAGGAACTAAAATAAGTCTAATCACACAACAATAGATCCCCGACAATGCACAAACTCAAAGAACCAATCCCTTCTGTAACCATGAATTATTGTATGCAATCTTCCTAAATAAACACAAAAGGGAAAAAGTATAGAAAATACAACACACAGTTGCTAATTACTTCTTCTTAAAATCTGACCTTTAATGTCTGCACTGCAGGTTTCTGAATGAGAGGAGAAAAGCTTGCAAAATCCTTATTGCTCACATCTTCTTCTCAAAGATAAACTTGTCATCCACCCCTAAATCAGGAATCAACACACATTTCTCCAGACTGTAAACTATGACCACTAAGCCTCTATCCAGGCTTTAATTTGACCAACATGCTCCTCACAATGTTGAACTACATTCTGCTTTCTTTGTTGTCACACCTACGATAGAGGACAAGTTCAGGCATGGAGTGCTACAGAGGAAAGACTCATAAAACATTCTTCAAAAGAAAATAGACAACAAAAGCAATGCTGCTATAGTTCATCTTCAAAAGCCACCGTCCCATTCAGAATCAGCTCTATCTAGCAATCCCTGCATGCGCGATTCTCTAACAAGAGTAAAATCTATGTGTGAAGCTAAGGCAGGATGGTGTATCAAAGAACCTCTCAGCTCACTGTCCTTCTAACAGCTCCTTAAAGGAGTTCTTTGAAATACCAATTAATGCCATTGAGTCACCAGTCGCTCTCGTTGGGCCCTGGTGTCTGGCTGGGTCCTAGTGTCCGGGTACTTTTTCCTGGCATCATGACTCTCAGGAGGCACAAGAGGATGCAGATACAGAATCTGAGGCAATAGACAGAGAGCAGCTGAAGAAGCACAATGGTTCAGGCAGCATCAGGTTTACAAGAATTATCCCAGGAATGAGTGGGTTAACATACGATGAGAGTTTGACGGTACAGGCCCTGCACTCTCTGCAGTTTAGGAGGATGAAGAGTGCCTTCATTGAAACGTACAGGATAGTGAAAGGCTTGGATAGGGTGGATGTGGAAAGGATGTTTCCACTAGTGGGAGATGCAAGGACTAGAGGTCATAGCCTCAGAATTAATGGACGTTTCTTTAGGAAGGAGATGAGGAGGAGTTTCTTTAGTCAGAGGCTGGTAAATCTGTGGAAATGTTTGCCACCGAAGGTTGTGGAGGCCAGGTCAGTGCATATTTTTAAGGCAGAGATAGATTCTTGATTAGAACGGGTATCCAGGGTTATGGGAGAAGGCAGGAGAATGGGGTAAGGAGGGAGAGATACATCAGCCATGATTGAATGGCAGAGTAGACTTGATGGGCCGAATGGCCTAATTCTGCTCCTTTCACTTATGACCTTAAGATCTGAGGAGGGAAATGGACAGATGATGTCAAAGGTCGAGATCCTTCATCTGGACTGAAAGAGTACAGGGAAGGTAGCCAGTATAAAGAGGTGGGAGTGAGGGATGGGGTAAGAGCTCCAACATTGTTACACTACAATCTGTGCCATCTAAAAAAATGAATGTTTACTTTGACAGCATACCACAAGCATGCAAATTCCTCTACAGGTCATATATCATCCTGACTATGAAATATATATCACTGTTCCTTCGTAGCTCCTGTGACTAAATTCTGCAACTCCCTTCCCAACTGCACCATGGAAGTTCCTTCATTGGAAGGACCTGCAGCAGGATCCCAAAAGCAATGCATTCTCAGAGGGAATTAGGGATGGGCATTAAATGCAGGTCTTGAAAGTAATGGCTAAACCGTGAAAAATCAATACATGGAGTCCAATTAAAATTTGGTCATTACTTGAATGGATATAACAAAAACAATTTTGCCTTCACAAACACAATGGGCCAAAATATTCTTCGTCCGATGCAGTGCCATTCTGTGATTTCTTACGACAAAGCTTTTGGATGCGTTGAAATTATCCTAAACATCTCACAATTTTATTATCGCCATTGATCAGCTCAACTGGCTGAGCCACAAAGAAACATCATACCATGGGGCAGTAGAGTGGCGCAGTGGTAGAGTTGCTGCCTTACAGCACCAGAGACCCGGTTTCGAACCTGACTATGGGTGCTTGTCTGAACAGAGTTTATATGTTCCTGCCGTGACTGCATGTCTCCGGGTGCTCTGGCCTCCTCCCACAGTCCAAAGATGTACAGGTTTGTAGGTTGATTGGCTTAGGTAAAGATTTATAATTTTTCCGCGTGTGTAGGATAATGCAAGTGTACTGGGTGATTGCTGGCTGGAGTGGACTCAGTGGGTTGAAGGGCCTGTTTCCACACTGTACAGTATCTCTAAACTAAACTGAACATCATTTTACCCAGGAAATATTTCAACCTAGAGTTACACTGGGACTCCTCCTAACATGCAATAACGCATCAGTCACACATCATAGGAGGTGGACAATTGTTGCTGGCAGTCGTTATACACTTTGGAACAGCCAATCGTAAAATGGCAGTGCAGGAGCAGTCACCATGTGTACAAAACCATGAGAGGAATACATCAGGTAAACGCACAATACCTCTTGCCCAGAGGAGATAGATTGGAAGTGTGGGGAAAAATATTTAATAGCAACCTGAGGGGTAACTTTTTTACATAAAGGGTGGTGGGTGTATGGAACAAGCTGCCAGAGGAAGTGGTTGAGGGAGGTGCAATCGCAATGTTTAAGAAACATTTAGACAGGTCATGGATAGAGGGAAATGGGCATACGCAGGGAGGTGGGACTAGTGTAGATGGAAAATGTTGGCCAGTGTGGACAAGTTGTGCCGAAGGGCCTGTTGGAATCAATGACTCTCTGACCATGTTTAGAGGATAAGATGGGAAATTATAATGGTTCTTGTCAATAGAGATGTATCCATCCACTGCTCCCCCATCCCTATTGAGTTAGCAGTGGAAACAAGCCTGAGAATATCGCGCCCAGAGTTAGTGACCTGGTCCAAATGTAACATAATCACTTAATGTAAATTCCACCCATCAACATTTGCACACAATGTTCACACAATGAGCACAATTGCACACGCAAACTCTTGGACACAAATTGACAGCAAACAGCAACGCTTCCATTTCATATGATCACGTTGAAATACATTAACCTCTCCCTTATAAGAGAAGGCAGCTCAGAAATGCCAGCTGCAAAAGCAGTTTTGAAGGATTCCATTGTAAGCCCACCAAGGTTAATTATTTGCAGTAGAAAGTGGAGCACCACACAATTGGTCTGGTGCAGGGAATACAGGCACTGACTGAATCCACAAGGGTGAATCTGGTTGGATATATTAGAACATTTGTTATGTATCCTTTTTTTTGTTCCAAGTTTCATTGTTCATGTAGAAAGGGTTAGAAAGATCAGTAATGAAGGATGATAATGTTAATACTATCACTATGGTGATTTTGATCTCTCTTTATTCAATGGGTAGATTCATTGATTTCTAGAGCTATTCAGCACAGAAACAGTCCAACACATCCATGCCAACCAAGATATTTGTCTACACAAATCCCATTTGCTTGTTTTGATCCATATCCTTCAAAACCTTTCCAATCCATGTACCTGTCCAAATGTCTTTTGAATGTTACAATTGTACCTGTCTTTTCCATCCCCTCTGGAAGCTTGTACCTTCCACCGTTCCATGTACCTTCCACTTTACAAAATCTTGCCCCTCGGATCCCCTTCATTAAAAGGCAAGCTTTTGCTTGTACAATTTACCATTGAAAGTGAGAGGAGCTACTTTCTGGACTGGCTACGGATATTTTGGTGAAGGTTCTCTGATGTTTTTCTCACTCGTAAATGCTTGAGGATTCAAAGAAACAAACAATATTGCCAAATGTGGATGTATGAACTGGAACCTGTTAAAGGACCCATGCGTTTATTCTGCCTCAACAGGTTATGACTTTTTCCTGCTAATGGGCAGGGATGAAGAAGACTGTGAAACAAAATGTGACTGTGATGAAAGATTAGATTAGTTCCCACGGCGGTAATGAAACAGGGCTTTTGTTCTGAATGTGAGACAATGTTCCATGTTCTCAGTGCTGCAGTTATAGAGAAATTTGCTTATCCTTTGGGGACTATTGAAAATTCATCCTGCAATCCAGACAAATCGTGCACTAAACATTACTCACGTTATCCTTTAATCATGTACATGTACACTGTGCATGGCCTCATTGTAATCATGTGTTGTCTTTCTGATAACTGGTTAGCTCGCAATAAAAACTTTTCACTGTACCTTGGTACACATGACAATAAACTAAACTAAATTAAACTAGAGTCTTTTGAAAGATAGATCTGCTTCCTCAACTCATATGCGTATGTACATATGTGAACGCTCTTCCTATTAACAGAGATAACCTCTGGAAAAGTCTTCAATCCACTGTAATAAGTGTTTGGTTTATGTACATCTCCAGTCAATGTTGATCTCCAGAATGTCACAGTGACAACGATAGGCAAAAGTGTAAAACCTTGTTAAAAGTAGAAAAAACAGGTAAGCCTTTCACACCACGCGGTCATTGCCAATATTGAGCGCAGAATGATGGCAACATGATGCATGATTCTGCTGCATTCATGTATCAACTGTTTATGGCTTGGTGTGGTGTGTTGTTGGGATTGCTTATTGCTTTAACCTGGAGCAGGTAGAGCAAGATTCTAAAACGAATAATACATCTCTGTTTCGCACAGCCAGAGAATGCATCATGCCTTCTTCCTCCATTCTTTTCTCCTCCTCCTCCTCTTGTTGACCATTTTATGCACAGTCAGCAATGAAGGAGGAAACACACAAGAGGAAATGCTTGATAATCCAGACAATGGAATCTCTTGAGAACCCCAATGAGGCACCACACCAAGCCATGAGTTGCCATCTGGTTGAAATGTTCTCTACAGCGTGCCCAAGAACCCAAACCAGATTGAGGAGCCAAGAATGAACATTTGTCCAAACACAAGCATGATGAACACTACTTCAAGGTGAGACAGTAATGTGAAAGCTTGGATATTTTTATAGATGGTTGCACACCATTTGTGCATTCATGGGAGATCCTTTGTCGTTCATGAAGATCCCTTGTTTCAGTCTGAAGAAGGATCCCGACCAGAAACGTCACCTATCCATGGACTCCAAAGGAGGTGCCTCACCCAATGAGTTACTCCAGCACTTTTTTTTGTTTTACTCAAGATTCCAGCATCTGCATATCCATGTGTCTCCTTGTTTCACATGTAAGGTATCACAAGCACAGTGTATCAGCACCCGAACCTCCAGGAGATCTGGCAAAGCTGCCGGCCATAATCACTGGAGGTATTGAATTTGCTGGAACAGATACCAAGGAGAGGCAAATTGTTTGCAGCAGAATTTCGCTGCAAACACTAGTCTGGAGTATTTTTCAATTGCAGTTGTTTGGAATGATATGGAATGACATGATGTTCTGACTGAGAGCGAACTTCAGCTTGATGAGCTGAGCGATGTGGTGCTCGAACGAGTGGCTAGAGCACTGCCCCTGGAAGGCAACTGGTCTCCACGAGTGTTCATCAGCTCATAAGCTCTTATCCCATCATAAGCTCTGGCCACCTGCATCCACCTATTGCTTGCTTGCTCTTATCCCATTCTTCACTCCCATCTCTTTATACTGGCTACTCTTCCAGTCCAGATCAAGGGTCTCGACCTTTAACATCGGCTGTCCATTTCCCTCCACAAATCATAAGGTCATAATGTCTTAAGTGGCAGGAGCAGAATTAGGCCATTTGGCCCATCAAGTCGATTCCACCATTCAATCATGGCTGATCTATCTCTCCCTCTCAACCCCATTCTCGTGACTTCTCCCCGTAAATTGTGAGGTGGCTATCTGGATTTGCAACAGACTTGTCACCAGAAAGAAGCTGCTGAGTTCCACAAAATAGCGTGCTGCGCTGTTTCAATTTATGGGCCGGGGCCCGGGGGGGGGGGGGGGGGGGGGGGGGTGTGTATGGGGGTTGTTCATTATTAGCAGCCTCTAAACACTGAAACATGAGGATTAATTTTCGTCACCTCCTTAAGCTGGCAAAGCTGCCTTGTGGATTGGAAATGTAATTTGGTCAAATTTATGCGTGGTATGCATTCCGAATTCCATAGGTGTCAACACTAGCAGCATAAAGCCGGGACAAAACTCTGAGATTGACATAAAAAGAATTCAGTTCCCATTTGGCAATCTGACCAAAAAAAAGTTTTATTTCAGGGAAGTAAGAGGTGGATTCTGTCTTTAGTTTGCAGGAAGCATCTTGTATGGATTATAATTGAGCTCAATATGTTGAAAAGTCAAGGATGATGAATCTTTTCAATTATCATATCCACAATGCTTTTTATTATCTGCATATGCAGTCAGATTTCCTACACTCAAGCAGTATGCACCGTTAAACCCTTGTAGATTGGAGTCCTGACTTCATCAGATAACTAATCTCATGTGGCAGCCCAGAGAATTCTTCATTCTGAGTCAGAAGGTCATGGGTTCAAGAGAACAGAGATACAAATCCAGGCTGACAACTGTGTAATAGTGCTTCTCCACTAAATGTAGCCTTTCTGATAAGTCATTAAACCAAGGCCTCATATCGCCCCTATTTCAGACTTATATGAAAGATCCCATGGCACTTTAGTTTAGTTTAGTAGATTTAGTGTGGAAACCGGTCCTTCGGTCCACTGAGGTGACCAAAGATTCACAAGTTCTATGCTATTCCTGTTTCACATCCTACGTAGCAGGGACAATTTTACAGAAGCCAATTAACCTACAAACCTGCATGCCTTTGGGATGTGGGATAAAACCAGAACACCCGGAAAACCCCCCTGAGGACACAGGGAGAACGTACAAACTCCGTACAGGTAGCACCCGTGGTCACGGTTGAACCCGGGTCATGATGCTGTAAGGCAGCAACTCTACTGCTGTGCCACTGTGCTGCCCCCTAATTCTTATTCAAAGGGCCCACGATTATGCCGCAACCAGTATTTGTAACTCAACAAATTCCACAAAAAATAGTTTATCAGTTCATTGTAACCTTGCAGCTTGTTGCTATGTGCAAATTGGATGGTGGGTCTCCATTATTATAAAAGTGATAACAATCCAACTAAAGAGACTGCAGATATTGGGAATGCAACAGAAGTTTGAAAACATTATGCCCCAAAGAAATCATTTCTATAATCAAAAGTCTAAACTTGACCACTTCCTGTTTGCGCTGTACATTGATTAAAAAAAAACACTACCAGTTACTGCTGTGAATTTTTGATCATCTTACTCAGAGTGCCCCTCCGCTCGTCAGGTGCAGAGGATTTTTCCCATCGATGAAAAATAAAAAAGTTATTAGTGTTTAAAAAATGTTGAGATTATCTCTCCTGTCAATCATGCAGTGATGCCCACGCCCCTTCTGGTGGGAGGGGGAGGGACTATAAAACATCGAAGTGTGGACATGGCTCAGGTGCTGCAAGATGGGGGAGGGAGAGGCCACGATTGTCAGTCTGAGCTGTGAATCAACTGAACACATGTCTATTAAACAGTGAGTGTGGTTTTATGTGGTTTATTTGGAACTGTGTTTGGAAGGAATAAATGTTTTATGTGCCTTTGAACTGTGCCTTTGAACTGTGCCTTTGAACTGTGTCTTTGAACTGTGACTTTAAACTGTTGGAAATGTGTGGCTATTGGAAATCTGTGGCTGTTGAAAATGTGTGGCTGTCTACATAATTAAACGTCTAAACTTGACCACTTCCCGTTTGCAATATATTGATTTTAGAAAAAACACTACCACTTACGGCTGGGAATTTTGGCCATCTTACTCAGAGTTCCCCTCCGCTCATCAGGTGCAGAGGAATTTTTGCATCGATGAAAAATAAAAGAGTTACTAGTATTTAAAAAGTGTTGAGATTTTCTCTCCTGTCAATCACCGCCATGAAGGCCACGTTCCTTCCGGAGGGTGTGGGGAGGAGCTATAAAACCTGTAAGTCTGGACGCGGCTCTGTTGCTGCAAGATGGCGAGTGAGAGGTCACGACTCTCAGTCTGAACTGGAAATCTACAGAACACTTAGTGTCTACTGACCTGTGAATGCCCTTTATGTGTTTTAAAATTGTGCATTTTGCAACTGTGTCTGTTAAAATGTGTGTTGTTGAAATGTGTGGCTATTTAAAATGTGTGGCTATTTGAAATGTGTGGCTATTTGAAATGTTTGGCTATTTGAAATGTGGGGCTATTTGAAATGTGGGGCTATTGAAATGTGCGGCAATTGAAATGTGCCGCTATTGAAATGTGCGGCTATTGCAACTGTTTGGCTATTGCAACTGTGTGGCGATTGCATCTGTGTGCCTATTCCAACTGTCTGCCTATTCCAACTGTGCCTTTTGCAACTGCGCATTTTGCAGCTGTGCCTTTTGCAACTGTGCCTTTTGAAACTGTACCTTTTCAACTGTGCCTGGAAGGAATTAACGCTTTATTAGCTCCAACCATGTTTACTGCAAAAGTCCCACTCATTTCATGATTTACACTTAGTGGACAGGTCACACTGATAGCGTCATTTCCGGTGAGTGCAGAGGTTGTGCTGAATGCGGAGGTGTTGCTGACTTGGGAAGAAACCTTAGTGCAGACGCTGCGCTCAGCCGTTTGAGTATTCAAAAGGGTTTACTGCCGTGTGTGTGTGTGTGTGTGTGTGTGTGTGTGTGTGTGTGTGTGTGTGTGTGTGTGTGGGTGTGTGTGTGGGTGTGTGTGTGGGTGTGTGTGTGTGTGTGTGTGTGTGTGTGTGTGTGTGTGTGGGTGTGTGTGTGGGTGTGTGTGGGTGTGTGTGTGGGTGTGGGTGTGGGTGTGGGTGTGTGGGTGTGGGTGTGTGTGGGTGTGTGTGGGTGTGGGTGTGGGTGTGGGTGTGGGTGTGTGGTGTGGGGGTGGGGGTGTGGGTGGGTCTGTCTGCACATGTGTCTTTCTACGCATGTGTCTGTCTGTCCATGTGTCTGTCTGTGCATGTGTCTGTCTGTGCGTGTGTCTGTGAGTGTGTCTGTCTGCGTGTCTGTCTGTGTGTCTGTGTCTGTGTCTGTGAGTGTGTCTGTGAGTGTGTGTGTGAGTGTCTGTGTGTGTGTGTGTGTGTGTGTCTGTCTGTGTGCATGTCTTTGTGTTTGTGTGAGTGTATGCGTGTGTGTGTGTGTGTGTCTGTGTCTGTGTGTGTGTTTGTCTGTGTGTGTATCTGTCTGCTTGTGTCTGTCTGTGTGTGTATGTCTGTCTGTGCATGTGTCTGTCTCAGTGTCTGTGTGTCTGTTTGTGTGTCTGTCTGTGAGTCTGTTTGTGAGTGTGTCTCTGTGTGTCTGTCTGTGAGTGTGTCTGTCTGTGTGTGTGTTTGTCTGTGTCTGTGAGTGTGTGTGAGTGTCTGTGTGCTGTGTGAGTGTATGTACATGTTTGTGAGTGTGTGTGTGTGTGTCTTTTTGTTTGTTTGTCTTTGTGTTTGTGAGAGTGTCTGTGTGTGTATCTGTGTGTGTGTGTGTGTGTGTGTCTGTGTGTGTCTGTTTGTGAATATGAGTGTCTGTGAGTGTATGTGTGTGCACTTTGCTTGAAATGCTGTGAAATTGGATTTGCTGGCTTGGAGTGCTGTGAGGTTGGACTTTCTGCCTGCTCTCTGCTTGGAGTGCTATGAGGTTGGACTTGCTGCCTGCTCCCTACTTGGAGTGCTGTGAGGTTGGACTTTCTGCCTGCTCTCTGCTTGAAGTGCTGTGAGATTGGACTTTCTGCCTGCACTCTTCTTGGAATGCTGTGAGGTTGGACTTGTGGCCTGCTGTCTGCTTGGAGTGTGGCCTGAACTCCCCATCAAGCGCTGTGAAATTGGATTTACAGGCTGCACTGAATGATGACTTTTGAGGTAAATGCGCAGATTTTCTTTGTTAAAATTTGACCGCTCAATCTCTCTATATTGAAATTGTCTTTTTTAAATTTCAACAGCAAAGAGAATCAAAGGGCAGTGAGCAGCAAAACACAACAATAGACACAAGAAGAAATAACTTAATAAATCTCATCTTTAACATTTAAAATATTGTTATATTTCATATTCACAGTTTAAACTTTAATAAATCATTTTTCCATTTGCCATGCCTGCGTGTTCTTCATGACAATGGGAACCTAATAGGCAGGAATACCTGCACTGTCAGAGAGCCACTAAGAGTGCATGGGGGAGAGGTCGAGGGGAGATGGACTGAATGCATGGGGGGAGGGGAATTGCAAGGAGCAGAGTGAGGGGGGTAAAGGGATGAGGGGTGACTGAGTGAACTGCCACCATACAGTGAGTGACTGGACTGCCATCCCTCCAGCCATGAGTAAGTGAACTGCCAGCCCACCAGCTGTAAGTGACTGAAGAGCCAGCCCCGCAGCCATGACTTAGTGAACTGCCAGCCCGGTACACGGACGTGGCGCCGACTGATGAGAAGTCGAAGCAAAGATGTCGAAGCCAAAGAACCGAATGGAAACGAGGCCAAAATGCCAAAAAACCGAAAGAGTATGAAGACGAAACTCCAACTAACCGAAAGGATGGGACGCCTAAATGCGAACTAACCAAAAGGGCGGGACGCCTAAAAGCCAAGTAGCCGAAAAGCTGCATCACCTAAAAGTAAACTCACCAAATGGCTGCTCTGTCAAAACGCCATTCCCATACCCGAAAGGCAGCATTGCCTACAAGCCAATGAACTGACTGCCACTCTACAGAAAAGTCCAATAACAGACATGACGTTGCCGGGGGATGGAACTTGTCAGCAATTGGTCCAGACCCCCACGTCCATCACATCACTGTGGAGGGATGAACATTTTCACAGACCTCCGCTTTACCCGACCCTCAGCCCACAGAGGGTGGCCATGGGAGAGTGGGGGCTGTCCCGAGGGATGCGCACCTTCAGCCGCTTACAACTTGGTGCTTGGGTTCAGATAGGTTTGTGTGGAAAAATGACCCCCACCCTCCCGTCTCCCCCTTTCTCTCTCCTCTCTTCTCTCTCTCCCCCTCTCTCCCTTCACTCTCTACCCCCCTCTCTCTCTCCCTTCTCTCTCTCCCCGCCTTCACTCCCTCCTCCTCTCTCTCCCCCTCCTCTCTCTCCCCCCATCTCTCTCTCCCTTCTCTCTATCCCTTCTCTCTCTCCTCCTCTCTCTCCCCCTCTCCCTCCCTTCTCTCTCTCCCATTTTCTAATTCTCTCCCCTTCTCTCTCTCTCTCCCCCGCTGTCGAGTTAAAACCCTGTCCCATGGGAAGGGCTTGCGGCACCTGGTTTCATAGTGCCTTCATTGTTGGTAGGTGCTGTATTTTCACAATGTCCATACTAGCCCTCTGGAAGCCAGTCTCATCAGCGCACAACACCCATACAAGTGCTCCAGATATCCACACAAGCATAGACTTTACACCTTCTTTGCTGTGACCTGTAAAAAAAGATGAAAATGTCTAAAATTGATTGTCCACCCTCTCCACCTTCTCTCTCACACAAACTGTCACCTGTTTTCCGAAGAATTTCTGGCAGTTTCTCAGATGCCAGCCCACCAGGCCTGAGTTACTGAGCTGCCGGCCTGCCATGCCTGAGTGACTGAGCTGCCAGGCCTGAGTGACTGAGCTGCCTGGCCTCAATGACTGAGCTGCCTGACCCGAGTGACTGAGCTGCCTGGCCACAGTGACTGAGCGGACAAGCCTGATTGACTGATCTGCCAGCCCAAAAATCCATTTGGCCCACAATGTCCATACTAGCTCTCAGGAAACCAGTCCCTTTGACCCACAACACCCATACTAGTGCACCAGAAAGCTCCTCCCCCCCCCCCCCCCCCCACTGGCCAGCAATATTGGAATTGGTGGAGAGGTGGAATATTGCATTGGGGGACCAGCCCTCCCATGTGAAGCTGGGACCCAACGGGTCCCACTTAGTCTAGTGCTAAGTAAAAGCATAATAATAGAAAATATAAATGTTTTAAAGGCTTTTCATTGAAACATTGGAATTTGAATCCAGAGAAAAAGAATTAGAAACGTGTCCTCTACGATGCATGGTAAATACATAATCTAATATTTTAGTCAAACGTGAGAGGAACTCAGCAGGTCAGGCAGTATGGATGGAGGAAATCATACATTGTGATTCGGGCTCCTTCTTCAGTCTGAAGAAGAGTGCAGATAAGGTCATAAGGTCATAATGCGTAAGGAATAGGAGTAGAATTAGGCTATTCAGCCGATCAAGTCCACTCTGCCATTCAAATATGGCTGATCTAACTCTCCCTCCTAACCCCATTCTCCTGCCTTCTCTCCATAACCTCTTGCACATGTACCAATCAAGAATCTATCTATCTCTGCCTTAAATATATCCACTTACTTTGCCTCCACAGCCTTTTGTGGCAAAGAATTCCACAGATTCACCACCCTCTGACTAAAGATATTTCTCCTCATCTCCTTCCTAAAAGAATGTCCTTTAATTCTGAGTCTATGATCTCCAGTCCTAGATTCTCCCACTAGTGGATACATCCTCTCTACCCAAGCCTTTCACTATTCTGTATGTTCCAATGAGGTCCCCCCTCATTCTTCTAGACCCCAGCGAGTACAGGCCCAGTGCCGACAAACGCTCACCATAGGTTAACCTACACATTCCAGGATACTGGAATCTTGAGCAAAACACAAAGTAGTACAGGACCTCAGCATCTCAGGCAGCATAGGGGGAGGAAATGGACAGGTGTCATTTTGGATCAGGACTGACTCAGTCTGAAGAAGGACCCAACCCGAACCATCACCTGTCCATTCCCTCCCCAGTTGCTGCCCTACCTGCTGAGTTCCTCCGGCATTTTGTGTTTTGCTCACATTTCCAGCATCTACATTCTCTTGTGTCTCACGTTTTTGTTCACTTCTGATGTTTCACTTCATTAACTTCAGATTAGCAGTGAATTCTTCCGTAGGATATATGTTTTAATAATGAGTAGGGCACAAAACCTTCTTCACCATGATGCCAAGTTGCAATAGATTTACAATATCATGTCAAGTTGAATATATTTTCATAAGTACAAGAGGTACAGGTCAATGAAAATCTGAAAACCTTGTTTGTTGTAGCTTCACTGACACAAAGACTTAGACAACTCAGAAAAATAAATTATATATAAAACAATGAAAATAAAAAGACTGCAAAAAAAGACATTAGTGTAAAACAAAATACAATTTGTTTCTGGAAAATGGGAAAATAATATTTTTATATTGCTATCTGGAATTGTTCAGTTGTTTCCAGTGAGCTGCACGCTGGCCATTGTACAGTCAGGACTGGGACACAAATCATAAGGGCCGTTGAATATTTTACATTATCAGATACCACTGGCAAGCTCTAAAATATTGGTTGGTTTTTGGATGTGCAAACACAGACCTTTCCATTCTGCAGGTGGGGCCCACTGTGAAACTATGATCATTGTGTGGGAATCTACTCCCCAATGAACAAAATAAGTTCCAAGAAGATGTGTGTGTTGCAAGTGGTTTTACACTTGGTTTCGATCCTGATCACGGGTGTTGTCTACACGGTGTTTGGATGTTCTCCCTTTGACCATGTGGGCTTTCTCCACAATCCAAAGACATGCAGGTTTCCAGTTTAATTGGCTTCTGTAAATTGCCCCAATTGTGTAGGATAGAACTAGTGTATGGGTGATTGTTGATCAGCATGGGCCAAAGGGCCTGTTTCCACACTTTATCTCTAAACTAAACTCTCAGCATCTCTGATAGCCTTGAGGAGATCATATTTGGCATTATTTTACAGTACAAAATCATTATTTTTGAAAGCCGTGGATATAAACTTTAACAGAGAGTGAATTTCTTTGCTCACCCAAAAATTCTGGTAAGGAGAGACCTAATTGTCTTTGACAAACACAGTCATCATCCATTTCCAGATGAAATCGCTGATGGCCAAGGTATACTCATCCAGGCTCAATGACTCAGACTTAAGGCAACCTAAAGCTAACCCTTGGTCCACTGCTGTGTTACTGTCGTCATTGGTGCTTTGCGCTTCAATCCCTGTCTGTCAGTTGGCAGGAGAACCACTGACATATGATAGTAAGATTAAACGAGAACTTACCAGTTCGAAGTTTGATCGTTATTTTATGAGGAGTAACGATGAGGGATTACGTGAAGAAGCCCCGCCTGGCGCTAGAACGGCATACTTCAAAGCAGCGGCATGAAAAACACAGAACACCATAGCTGGAGTAAGATAGTAAGGCTCATCATAGATTTAGAACTACCAGATGATCATTTATTTTAATGAGATAATATCAATCGATAGTGGGTGAACCCAACAGTGGAGTGGAAGTTTCCCTCTGTAACTTCGCCGCAGACGTAGCTGCTGCCCTGGTGGAGTGAGATTTGAACACATTAGTGTCTACTCCTGCTAAAAGTAACACCTGTTTTAACCACCTTGAAATTGTTTGCACTGAAGCTTTTGTGTGTGGTTTCTTATGCGTAATCATTAATGTTTTTTCATCACCTCAAAGAGTTTTGGTAACTTTTATATATTGATTCAAATGTTTAACTACACACAACGTTGGATCAATAGGGTAAGCTTGAAACATTACCTTTGCTCCAGTTCTCCCTGGTCTGCTTTGTTTGATCAGATCGTAATCATAAAACACAATGTTATCTGCAGCCACATGCATACAGTCTAAACGTAGCATTTGTAATGTTTGCACCCTTTGAGCTGATACCAATGCCATTAACATTACTAATTTAAATGTTAACTTTTCCAATGATAAAACTTCGATTGGAGTCCATTGCCTAAGTAAAGTAAGTACAATTCTGACATCCCAAATTTCTGTATATCTTGGTTTGGGTGGATTTTTGTTAAAGATTCTTTTCATAAATCTGGATATTAATGGATGTGATCCAATTGATTTCTGGTCAGAGATTTGTCCTAAATAAGATGATAAGGCACTACGTGCACTATTAATGGCACTATAACTTAAGTGCTGTTCAAAATGCAACTCGGCAAGGAACTCCAATATGTTTGCAATGTTCACAGTATGATAGGATATATTTGATTGTCTACAAAAAATTTCCCATTTCTTTATATGTGTCATATATTGTCTCGGAGTGCTATCTCGCCATGATGCGACTATAATATCCATAGTTCTATCCGACAATCCAAGCTCTTGTAGTGGTCTGGTCAAAACCTGCAGATTAATAAATTCATATAAGCATGTAATGGATGAATTTCTTTGGTTACTGGTTTTATTAATAAATCACTGCTGCTAGGAATTGACATATATGGTTCTTTAATCATGTTTAACATCAATGGGAACCATGGTTGTGTCGGCCAATTTGGAATCACCAATAATCCTGTGGCAGAATCTTGTTCTATTTTCTTCAGACATTGCTGAACCAGAGCAAATGGCGGGAAAGCATAAAAGAACATATTCCCCCAATGTAGTGAAAAAGCATCTACTGCTACTGCATCTGGATCTGGTTCCCAAGCCACATATTTAGGCAATTGATGATTTAATCTTGATGCAAACAGATCAATGTCTGGTAACCCATATTGAATCACAATTTTACTGAAAATTACTGGGTTCAACATCCATTCTGTGTTGTCTTTAAACACCCTTGATCTATTGTCTGCCACCACATTGTCTTTACCTGGGATATAATTTGCCGAAATCCAAATTTGGTGCTTAATACAACACTGGCATATCTGATTGACCAGACAATCACATGATACCGATCTGACTCCACCCATGTGATTAATATATGCAACAGCTGTTTTATTGTCTAATTGTATAAGTACATGCAGATTCATTTTTGTAGAACAATAGGCTTTTAACCCATAAAACGCCCCCAATAATTCTAAATAGTTAATACCATATGTTTGGAGAAACATTTCCTCTTGGACAGTCCATCTGCCCCCACAGCTGGTAAATGAATCTGTCGCCCCCCCATCCGAGAGCACTAGCATCTGTTTGTAAAATTACTTCAGGCTGTTGTATCAGAATGTTTTTAGCAGCTTGTGGGACATTTTCAATCCACCATTGCAATTCCAATAAAGCTTCTTTTGTTAATTGCATAGGCCTATCAAAATGGCCTGCTCTCTTTTTTAGAGCTCTTATTTTGTCCCTTTGAAGGTTTTGGTAATGTAATGGACCAAATTCTACTGCAGGAAATGCTGCTACTAATTTACCAATAACCTTTGCTACTTCCCGGATGGAGGGATAAGGTTTGTGAATGAGACCCCTACAGGTCATTAAAATATCATCAATCTTATCTGTTGGCAAAGTTACTAACATAGTAACTGAGTTAATCACAAACCCCAAATAGTTAATTGACTGTGCTGGCTGCAGCTGGGACTTAATTGGATGAATCAAGAAACCTAACTTCTCAAATAAAGTTTTAGTTGCTGATACTGATTTTTCAGCTGATTCCTGATTACTATTGATGATTAAAATGTCATCCAGATAAGCCATAATGATGTGCTTTTGTGCTCTCAATTGTGCTAAAGCTGGTTTCAACAGCTTTGTAAAGAGCCTGGCAGCTGAACTTAACCCATTTGGTAAAGCTTTGAATTGCCAAAGCTGTCCCAGCCAATTAGATTTTAAATACCTTTGAAAGAACTGGTGTATCGGTACTGAATAGTATGCATCCTTTAAATCAATTGTAGCCATATAACAACCTGCTGATATCAAATGTCTTGTAGTGTTGAATGTTTCCATCTTAAAATGTTTTTCTCGACAAATGTATTAAAGTTTGTAAGGTCCAGAATAATTCTGCAACCACCATCTTTTTTTACTTCTTGGAAATATATTTGACACAAATTGATGTTTATGTTCAACAGTTTTTTCAATAACACCTTTTTTAAACAATTTGTCAATTTCCACATTAATTTCTGCCTCTTCAATTGCAGAAAACATGAAACCATAAGCAGGTTTATTTTGTACCGGAGAGTTAACACCTTCTTTAAATGTTATAGTAGCTCCTGAAACTGTTTGTAAAATAAACCGATCAGATGTGATGGCAAGCCATTCATCATAAAACATTTGTAATCTCCCTCCAACTGGAGATTTGTCCAGTTTCTTTAAGAATTGAATAAATTTTTTGTACCTCTCCATATGAACGTGGTGGTCTCCTTCTCCCCGTATACGGGTGAACATTAGGCTGTGTCGGATGGTAATATTTTCTTATCATATTCCTGCCTCTGTTTCCAAAATCAAATCCCCTTCTTGACGAAAAATACCTTTTTGTCCAAAAACGAAAGGTCTCATGTGGCTAATAGATTTAGCCTCTTCATCCATTTCTCTTATTTGCTTAGGCAGGTTCTCTCCAAATAGATAACCAGGAGCTTGAACACCACTTGATCGACACAGACCTGCAAACCTTGGATGAAATATGGGCCGAATCGCAATTTTCCTCATACAATTAATTTCATAGAAGGAATTGCCCAATAAGCCCAAAGTATCTTTTTGGATTTTAACCATTTCCGACCCTTCCATTTGCCTTCCAAAAGCAGTAATGGCAGCTGAAATCAGTTTGAGGATTCTTTGAAATCTTATTTCTTGTCCTCTCATGCCTGGAGTCATAGGCGTCCATATAGACGGATTAACCGTAGGTACCTTCAATGAGGTGCAATTTTCCAGTGTTTTATATAATTCTGCTGTTTCAACCATCACAGAATCTTGAAGTTGGTGAGATACCATATAATTAATACTGGCAGCTAGGTTTTCTTCCATAGCCTCACCACTTCCTTCAGGTATAGCAAAATCTTTTGCCATATCAGTCACATCTGGCTTCTTCTTTTTTATTTGTGGTGTGCACTCATAATCCACATCACCACTTGCAGGGTCTGACTTTTGCAGCCCTGATACACTTGGAATTATATCCAATGAGACTTCCTCCGCCCTTAATCCTGGGTCTGGAGTTTCAAATTCCCAATTTGGCACATAGCCATATTCTGGATATTCAAACCCCTCAGGGTCATTTTGGGAAACTTCTGGGTACTGTGACCCTTGTCTCATTATATTTTGGAGTACTTTCTCCATATGTTCCATTTTAAGCCATATAGCTTTATTATCCGGAGGACTTTCATTATCAGAGTCATTATCAGAAACCACGGGCCTCACGGATTTCTTTTTACTTTTCCTAGGAACATTTCCCTCCATGGTTTGCATTACTGGAGAAATTATAGTCTCATTAACGGGTGAATCAGCGGCCACCGGTATCGGAACCGGATCCGCACTAAACTCTTGTCCCGACTCTTTAGCTTCACCCCGGGACGATCTTTTTACCCGCGAAATTTTCCTTTGAGACTTCTCCATTTTTCTCTTTTATTATCTGGCTAAAGCAGTACGCCAGCGTGACTCTGATTTTAAATTTTACTTTCACTTTTGCTGGTTCTACCAGCGTAACGTCTTTTTTAGAACGTCCCCTCTTTTCCTTGCACTTACCTGCGGGTCCGTTCCGGCCGCTGCGAGGAGCTGCGCTCTGCAGCTCTTGCTTCTGCCGTCAGCGTCGACGTAATGCCGTTCTAGCGCCAGGCGGGGCTTCTTCACGTAGTCACTCACGTGACTCTGAAGTAAAATCAGAATGGCTGAATGAAGGTAAAGGAAGAAGTGATAGGCGTATTTGATTTGGTTTAACACTACATACTGTGCAGAAGGCATGCTGATGATTTTTGGGATGCTGCAGTTAATTAGATTTGATTTGCTGGGGTAATGAACACAACATCAGGTTTTGCTCTTTCATGAGAGCTGATGACTGAGTAGAATTTGTCCAGAGCCACATTGGCATTGGCTTGGGGTGGCTTGAAGCCCACTAACCCGATGGTTGAGGTGAATTCCCTCAGTAGATAAAAGGGACATTATTTCCGAACTGGTAACGCAGGTGAGGGGTGGAGATTGAGCCAACACCATCACATCAGTGCATCACGAAGCATTAATCAGAAAGTAGATACTGTTGCCTTTCTCCTTTCCCAAGGAATCTATACGGTCCAATAATGATTATATAAAATGTATCTATACTTTTTGAGGTGCAGTGGCGTAGTTAGTAGGGCTACTCTCAAAGAGTATAGATACATTTTAAGGGGAGATTGGATAAGCATGTTTACTTTAGTTTAGTTTAGAGATACAGTGCGGGAACACGCCCTTCAACTCACTGAGCCCTCACTGACCAGCAATCCCCATACACTAACGATAGGCACAATTTTGATTTTTTACCAAAGTCAATTAACCTATAAACCTGTGGGATGTGGGATGGAACCAGAGCACCTGGGGAAAACCCATACAATCACAGGGAGAACATGCAAACTCCATACAGACAACACCCGTAGTCAGGATCGAACCCGGGTCTTTGGCGTTGTAAGGCTGCAACTCTACTGCTGTGCCACCATACCGCATCTGAATTTTTGGAGGAATTGTGTGGTGGAAGGGAACAAAGGAAATGCTGATATATTTAGCAATGGAAAGATGGAAGCAAGGTAAAGTGGAGCATAAATGCTGGAAAGGGCTCGATGGGCCACATGGCTTGTTTCTGCGCCATATATCTTATACAAAAAGATTCCTCAGTGTAGATTCCAAGACTCTTTGATTCCATGTGAAACCTAATAATAAAGTTGTAGAACCCAGTGAAATGCGGCCAATAAATTCAGTGATTGATCCTGAACCTGCCAGCGCTTATGAAGGAATGATCTGTGGGGAATTGTTGGCAAACCCCAGCACAATCCAGTCTGTAGCCAGGTCTGAATGGACAGGTTGACGTCCAGATTGTTTCTGGTGCCATGATAGCCCGGGCACACTTTGACAAACAACAATCCCAAAAACAACAGCAGTTTGGAATTATGTACGGCAAAATGTTCCAAGCTGCTTAATCTTGGTTACAAAGATACAATTTGCAATCATTATCCTTCCTCTGTGATGAAAAGAATGAAAAATAATTCCAATAATTAAAAGAAGCAGCTGCTGGAGAATGAATAAGAGGCTGTATGCAAGTAGAGTTGGTTAAAGATTTTATAATTCATAAACTTCCCAGACAAGCGAATCATTAAAGAATATTAAAAATTTTGCTTTTCGGCAAAGTATTTCATAGATTTTCTCAATGATCAATTACCCTCTCACAAGAGGTTATTGTTACAAGGCTCATTGCAGTCTGGCAAGTCATTTATCATAATCAATAATGCATCAACGCAATGAGCTGAATGTTTGGGTAATTGAATAAATGTATCTGTATTCCACATGTTTGCTGTGAGCAAAGGTTACCTCTCTATAGAATGGGGCTTAGATAAAAATTCCCAGCAGATTATGTGTGAATGT
Organism: Okamejei kenojei; assembly: GCA_035221665.1. Classification (NCBI taxonomy): domain Eukaryota; kingdom Metazoa; phylum Chordata; class Chondrichthyes; order Rajiformes; family Rajidae; genus Okamejei; species Okamejei kenojei. The sequence continues at coordinate 15,807,862 of CM069159.1, forward strand.
TCAGCTACACCTTGTTCTTAAAGCAACCTTTATTGACTTGGTTTACTTGGATACTCCCACTCCACGCTTGGTAGCTTTTCAATGTGCACCCTACTTCACTGTGTGAAATTAATGCTTTCTTTACAAAATAATCACATTCTGCCTTTTCTTTCTCCAGCAATACAAGGCTTATCTCAGCAATAATTTGAAAAGCAGCCCAAGTTAAAAATAAATCATGATTGGTTTTGTGGATGGTTTCACCACCGTTCCTTTATTGACTTTTGCTGCAATGTGCCCTTGAAAGTTGGAACACAAAAAACAGTGATATACCATCCCCTGCCTCCTGCACTCCCATTTTCAACAAGTGGGAGGAACTCGTGAATTTCATAAGCAAACTGCCATCAGTTTGGCTTACTCTGCCCATTCCCAACTTCTGCTATGTACACTGACCTCTGAGCTTTCATCATTTCTCCCTTAGTTGCCTCTTTGAACTTGTCTTAACCTTCAGTGTTTAATCTTGGGGATGAACCATTCTTCCACATGTGGAAGAACAGACTAGCCACTGTCCGTATTTCCACCAAGATGGGCATACCAGCACCAGAGCGCTTACCACCAGTTGCTGAACTGGAGGGAAGGGTGGAACAAATGAGGACCTGGTGTGAGATACTTTGTAACTTTGTCAGCACCCTTTATGTAGCGACTTTTTGCATACCTTGGGTATGTAAAACAAAGAATTTTACTGTGACTTGTCACACATAACAATAAAGTATTAATTCATTCTGAAGATGGATTCTGACCCAAAACAACATCTGATGCATGTTCTCCAGAGATGTTGCCTGACCCGTTGACATGCTCTAGCACTTTGTGTCCTTTTTATTTTACCTTCTACTGCCTTAACTTAATCTGCACCAATTCTCCTCCTCATCCTTATTTTAGTTGATAATTTCAACACAACAGATACTCAATGTTTTGGTTCCAATCACACTTTTTTCTCCAAAACCCTTGAAAGTGCGTTCCATTCTCATTTTATTGACAACCCCATGTTTAATTCCCTCAATTTGAGTGCACATCTTTGACAATGTTCTGGAACAGTGTTTTTCAAATTCACACATGACATTCTAAATGTCTGTGATTACTACCCAACCCATCATTGTCCTATATATACACATCACTATGAGTGTTATCCTTTTAGATCATACCTTTGTTGCTAAATCACTAAATCAGACAATTCTTGCTTCTTACCATTCTTACCTGTCCCATTGTAGCCTTAAGATCATTTGCAAAGGTTTCTCTGACCAGTCTGGTAAGGTTAGATCTGTGATTTTCCCAACTCTGTTCCCCTCCATTGACATCCCACCATTGAAGCGATCGATAAGAAACACTCACTTAAAAAGTCAGCTAATATTGTCAAAAACCCACACCACTCTGGACACACTACCTTCTCACAGATATCAGGAAGAGCCTGAGAACTATTACATCCAGGTTCAAGATCCCTCCCATCTACCACCAGGTTCTTGAACTAGCCTGCATAACCCTACTATAACCCTACCTCAGCACTGAACCACTGCAGATTTTCTGCTAGTATGCTTGCTTTATGTACTTTTGTTTTTACGATATCATGGTCTAGTTTTACTTAGTTTAGTTCAGTTTAGAGATACAGCACGGAAACTGGCACTTCAGCCTACTGAGTTCGCACCGACCAGCGATCCCCACACATTAACACTGTCCTACAAACTAGGGACAATTTAGATTTATACCAAGCCAATTAGCCTACAAACCTGTACATCTTTGGACTGTGGGAGGAAACCAAATATCTGGGAGAAAACCCACCCGGTCACAGGGAGAATGTACAAACTCCGTACAGACAGCATCCGTAGTCGGGATTAAACCCAGGTCTCTGAAAATGTAAGCGCTGCCAGGCAGTAACTCTACCATTATGCCACCGTCCGTGCCACCCTAGAATAACTGAGTGATAACCTATTGCAAAATTTAAATTACAATGAAAACACAAAGTATTGTGCTATAACACCAGGATAAGTGCTCAATTAAGATAACCAAGCCCAAAATTATTATCTAACTAAATACACCAACTTCCAATAAATTACTACAATTACAGCTTCCATTTCCTTCCACATTGATAGCAAAACATTTAACTTTAACTCTATCTCTCCTGAGGGTGGTATATCTGGAGGGAAACCCATTCCCCTTTTCTTTTCTGGATCCGAGTATGTCCTTTTTAAATTAACCCTTCCTTTGAAGCTTTGAGCTTTCCACTTTTTTCATGACTAAACATTCTTTTAACAAATTTAAATGGATCCCTATAAAATGCTGATGTGACTTGCTCCTTCCTCTTTAGGTGTTCTCCACTCCTTAATATTGCTAACTGATTTCTCGACTCTTCTTGCAAAACATTAATTCCCTCTCTTTCATCAACTATAGCATTTCTCCACTGTTTTCTCAACTGTCTTCTCTCCTTCACTTATCACTTGATTTCTCTTTCTCGTCTAGATCTAACCACCTGTAGAGCCTGCACCTTCTTTTTCTCAATAACACTAAACCTGTCTGCACCATATTGATAAATAAACTCTCATCTTATCTAACTTTTCAAACGTCCCTTTCAGACTCTCTAGCGCCTTTACCAAATCTATATTAACAGTTTCCTATTCCTTCTTTTCACTTGCCCTAGGCCATTTAGCTCTGTTTCAGCCCACCGTTCTTCTCTCTGACTGACAGATTAACCTCCCCACCACCTACATCCTCCTCCAGAGCGCTTGTTCCCCCCTCATCAATAACAGGGGTAATGATATCTTGCAAACTATGGTTTTCTACCCATCGCTGGACTGCACATGAAATTCTCTTGAGAATTGCTCAATGCAATTTCCCTCCACTCCCTCTAACAAGCACCTCTTATTTCCATGATGTATTCTGAGGCCCTTTGCTGTTGTTACTTTCTGCCAACCACAAGAACAGACCTGGAGCTTCTTTCTCTCTACCACTGTGCCGCTGTCCTTCATTGATGCTCAAATCCTACTCATAGTCTTTTCCATTCCGTGCTCTGTAGCCGGTTAATCCACCTATGGGTCTTCTTCCTCCCCAGTTCCTACAGACTCTAGGTGTATCTTTCTTTTATTTGTCTACCCATTTAGGGGTGCAGCGAGACAGTTTACAATCTACGCCACTGCTGCAATGAGGTGCTAACTCATAACAGCTCCAGTGGGGTTTATTGGCTCCAGTCAGCTGACTTTCCAAGCTGTCACATGGATTTTCCCCAGTTGTCAGCTGCTCTGTTTACATCAGTCACTAGCTGGACTAGATGTTAAATTACTATTAAAACACAAAGTACTTGTGCTATTACTCCAGGATAAGCACCAAGCCCAAAACCAAAGTATTATCTAAATAAATACATTAACTTACAATAAATGACTCCATATGCAAAAAATATATATAGCTGTCATTGTTCTTAATGTAGCTATAAAGCCACAGCAAGTGTTCATTGTTCTGGTTTATATCAAGTGCCAATGACATATAAATACGTCTGAACTCTTGAAGCCTTGACCCCTCTTGTTTCTCACTTGCACGATGCTCTCAAGTAACATTATCCAAAAATGGTGTGAACTTAACACTAAGTTCGATAGGACATTTAGTCTAATCTTTCGACTCTGCAACTGTCCAAGATTTATCCAAACGTTAGATAGACACAAAATGCTGGAGTAACTCAACGGAACAGGCAGTGTTTCTGGATAGAAGGAATGGGTGACGTTGTGGGTCGAGACCCTTCTTCAGACTGGGTCAGTCCAAACGTAATATTGGAAGAACAGGTAATTACACCAGTTAAATATTGGGATTTAATCTTTTAATGTCACTCCTTGCTGAAAGCTCCATTTCGTCATCACTAACCTTGCCTTTCCTGGTGGCTAAAGCGGACCTTTTGCAACTTTATATTTCAATCCACAGCAGATTTTGAATTACATGTTCATTTCATTGTCACGATGGTTACTTTCCACCCTGGAAACACTGTCTGATTCCCACTTCTGCCTCAGCTCATCTGGTGTAAAATTTATTTTATCACCAGAAAATTATTGCAATCCTGCCCTCCCATACATGAATATTCGGTGCCATTCTTTTTTCTGCTTCAAGGTAGAATTACCTACAATTTGTCCTGCACCAACTGCATCGGTGAAGAAAGTACACCAATGCCTCAAATTCTTCAGATGACTAAGGTAGTTTGGGCTGTCTCTAACCAATCTCACCAACTTCCACAGATGCACCATAAAAAGCTCCTTTTGGGATGCATCACAGCTTGGTTTGCCAGCTGTTCTGTCCAAGTGCACAAGAAACATTGCAGACAATTGAGAATGTAGTCAATCACACATATCAATCACCTCTCCTCTCCTGCCATCGACTCCATATACACTTCACACAGTCTCAGGAAAGCAGCCAATATAATCAAGGACCATTTTCATCCTGTTAATTCGCTCTCCTCCCCTCTGCCATTGGGAAGCAGATATAACAGCTTGAAAGCCCAGGCCACAAGATTCAGGAACAGCTCCCTCCCCACTGTTATCTGACTACTAAACGATCCTCCCATGAGCTAAGGCATTGTCCCGATCTTCCAACCAACCTTATTGTGGACCTTGCACATTTTTACCTGGACTTTCTCTGTAATTGTAATGCTATAACACTATATTCTGCACTCTGGTATTTTCTGTTTGTCATATCTGTTTTATTTGTATGTGGCTGGTTGTATTCATGGGTAATATGATTTGACTGGAAAGCACGCAGATTTTCACTGTATCTCAGTACACATGACAATTGTAAATCAATACCAATACCATTAATCCATCACCTCCACTGCATCCTAACCCACATAACTCCCTGCCCAAAGATCTCGACTTTTTAAGTCTTTATCCTTCCTCCCATGTGAATTCACTGAGTTCAATAGTTCATGGTCTGTGTTCATTTATTTTCAGCATTTCTACTTGATACTTACATCCCTTCTCTTTCACTGATTTTGGAGGATTAGTAACTGCCCAAAGTTCTTGGAAAAGAAAATCAAATAACACTGTGTCATAAGAAATCAACTGATCAACACCTTTTCACATGGGATTGCTATCATTAAAAAAAAAGTACCTACAAACCTTTTATCAAATGCAACTGTAATAAGAAAAATTGCAACCAAAAATGTTTTTAGTAAATGTCTTTATAAGGGTTCAATAATGAAATGGAGTGCAAAAATAATCGTGAATAAACCAATCTTTAGATATAATCAGTATTCCGATAGGCATAGATAGAACACACTTTCCCAATTAAATTGGCAGATACCTCAAGTGAGGCGTGAGAAGCCAAAAGTAGCTGAAATTCTGATAATCCCAGTCTGTACATGAATGAGTTGGAACAGAACCTAATTATGATGGAGGATGTGAACTTAATTGCAAATTGTGGGGTTAGGGTGATGGGAATATTAACATGCTAACCAGCTGCTGTTAAATAGTTCATTGACATTGAAACTTACCCACCCTAAAAAGATCAGACTTCCCAAATCAGATCTGCCTCATTGTGATGCAGAATACGTACATAGCAGAGAGATAAAGAAAGCAGTGGGGGCACAAAGGGGACATAGTGGGGGCACAGTGGGGGCACAGTGTTGGCACAGTGGGGGCAAAAAGGGGACATATTGGGGGCACAAAGGGAACATAGTGGGGGCACAAAGGGGGCACAGTGGGGGCACAAAGGGGACATAGTGGGGGCACAAAGGGGGCACAGTGGGGGCACAGTGGGGGCACAGTGGGGTCACAAAGGGAACATAGTGGGGGCACGAAGGGGGCACAGTGGGGGCACAAGGGGGACATAGTGGGGGCACAGTGGGGGCACAGAGGACAGCACAGTGGGAAGCACAGTGGCAGAGCTGATGCCTTACAGCACCAGATAATTGGGTTTGATCCTGACTAGAGGTGCTGTCTTTATGGAGTTTGTACCTTCACCCTGTGACCACGTGGGTTTTTTCCTGGTGCTCCTGTTTCCTCCCACACTCTAAAGAAGTACATGTTTCTGGGTTCATTAGCTTTGGTAAAAATTGTAAACTGTCCCTAGTGTGTAAGATAGTGCTAGTGCACCGGGTGATCGCTGGTCGGCATGGACTCAGTCGGCCTATTTCCGCACTATATTTCTAAACTAAAGTCTAAAAGACATCTTGTGGTATTGACGTTGATCCGTGGAACTAATATCATTTTCCTTCTACACTAATTACCAACCACCATACATTTAATATGTATATTATATTTCAGCTGGAAATATTTTAACCGAGGTCTTATAACGGCATTGGGAGAAAATCCTGGCGAGGACAAGTGTTCAGCAAGGCAAGGCTCACTTCAACTATCCAACACCCATGGTCTTAGAATTACTGATGATACCTGAAGGTAGATTCATTAGAAAGCATCTTTCTTTCACACTGTGTTAGTATCCAAGCATTACCATTAGATTTTCTGGAAATTGTTTTAAGTCTCCCTAGAATGCTGTGCTCGATAAACATAGGAAAACATTCGGAAGGCGGGGTTTTATAAAAAAAAATCCAATATAGAAATATGTTACTTATACAGACTCGTAGAGAAATAGGTCATGGCCCATTGAGTTTGCACCAACCATCAACAACCCATTTACAGTAATTCTCCAGATTCTTCCACTTGCCCTCACATTGGAAGTATTTTACAATGACCAATTAACCAACCACCAAAAGATTTTTGAGATGTGGGAGGAAATCCAAAGGAAACCCATGATGTTACAGGGGAAAACGTGCAAACTCCACAAAGACAGCACCCATGATCAGGATTGAATGCACGTTGCTGGCTTTGACCTCTTGCTCCATAAAATTTGGACAGAAACTACTCTTTGATAGTGGGAAGAGCATGTAGAGGTTCAACTAGAAATGCCAATGAGACATAAGAACAAAACACTGACTCATTGAATTGACTTGGGATGATAATCCAACTGTGTGCCTCCAGCTAAAATGTGACTAGGTTGAACAAGACCTCTCCCGATCTGCCATCCATTATCTGCTCGAGGGACAGAGCTCAACTGTCTAAAGTTTCCTAAATATATAATTCTATGTATTTTTGTCTGTCGCTGAGGATTTCATGGTTAGTGGTTCTGCACGGTGTGCATTTTTGTTAATTTGTCAGGTTTTAATGAGGTGATCAAAGCCAGCATGACAAGAAAAGGAGAGGGAGTGGGAGGAAAGGGAAAGGGCAATGTAAATGGTGACGAAATGTGAAGGAGAAAAATCAGCCTGACCTGCTCATCTCATTTATTCTTTCATGATTGTAGCAATCTGCTCTGAATAAGATGAACTTGGCCGGGATGTGCATCTCATGTTCAGAAAGCTGGCGACACTCAGAGTCCAATTGAAGAATGAGTCCTGGTTGGAGTGCTAAAAGGCTGTTCCAAAAAAAAAATAAATGAAATAAAATAAAAGGCTGTTCTCCATCAGCGGATCATTTGTCAGGCAGTGTAATTTCTGGACAAGGTGGCTGCAAATGAAGCCAGAATCCAACAGCAGGGGAAGAAATGATTGCTGTGAACTGGAAGAAGAATGACTTAGAGAATAACAAATGCACCTTGCAGCTTTCGGTATTCAGTGAGCTCTGTTGGAAACTAGTTCAACCAGAAATATGCGATATTGATTGAGACAAGCTGGCATGTTCTCAGTAATTCTTCACCATAGTACAGTTCCCTGAGAAATGGTTTGAATGTTACCACGTCTAAATCCCTGACCATGGGTAAGATTATCTAAGCACGGCAGCAGTATATATTCTACGTTATCCCTTAAAGGTTATTCTATATTGAAAGATTCATTTCCTGGACACAGCTGCAAGCAACCTAGGAGAAGTAATACACTCTCAAATACACTTGGACCATTTCCGACATTTCCCCACCATTCCTTGACCTCACCATCTCTATTGCAGGTGATACACTCCTGACCGACATCCACTACAAACCCACTGACTCCCACAGCTACCTGGACTACTCTTTCTCCCACCCTGCTTCCTGTAAGGACTCCATCCCCTATTCCCAATTCCTTCGTCTACGCCGCATCTGCTCCCAGGATGAGGTGTTCCACACCAGGTCATCACAAATTCTTCAGAGCACGGGGATTCCCCTCCCCCACTATTGATGAGGCTCGCACCAGGGTCTCCTCCATACCCCGCAACACTGCCCTCTCTCCCCATTCCCCCACTCGCAAACAGGGCAGAGTCCCTCTGGTCCTCACCTTTCACCCCATCAGCCGCAAATACAACAGATAGTCCTCCGCCAGTTTCGCCACCTCCAACGTGACCCCTCCACCCGCCACATCTTCCCATCTCCCCCCCTGTCTGCCTTCCGCAAAGACCGCTCCCTCCGCAACTCCCTTGTCAATTCTTCCCTCCCCTCCCGCTCTACCCCTTCCGGGCACTTTCCCTTGCAACCGCAAGAAATGCAACACTTGTCCCTTCACCTCCCCTCTCCACTCCTTTCAGGGACCCAAGCAGTCCTTCCAGGTCCGACAGAGGTTCACCTGCACCTCCTCCAACCTCACCTACTGCATCCGCTGCTCCAGATGCCAGATGATCTATATCGGTGAGACCAAGCGGAGGCTTGGCGATCGTTTCGCCGAACACCTCCGCTCGGTCCGCAAAAACCAACCCGACCTCCTGGTGGCTCAGCACTTCAACTCCCCCTCCCATTCCGTATCCGACCTCTCGGTCCTGGGCCTCCTCCACGGCCAGAGTGAGCAACACCGCAAGTTGGAGGAACAGCACCTCATATTCCGCTTGGGGAGTCTGCATCCTTTGGGTTTGAACATTGAATTTTCTCAATTCTGTTAGCCCTTGCTGTCTCCTCCCCCTCCCACCTCTCCCTCAGCCCTCGGGCCCTGGCATTCCCTCTATCTCTATCTCCCTCCCCCACCCTAGTCGCACTAGCTTCTCATTTTCACACCACAAACAGCTTACAATGGCTTGTTCCCTTTATCATCGATACTTTTTTGCATATCTTTCAATCATTGTTCTTTATCTCTCCACATTACTGTCTATATCTCTCGTTTCCCTGGTCCCTGACCAGTCTGAAGAAGGGTCTCGACCCGAAACGTCGCCTATCTCCTTCGCCTCTTAGATGCTGCTGCACCCGCTGAGTTTCTCCAGCTTTTTGTGTAACCCTAGGAGAAGTAATGTTGTGTCGTCAAAATAATCATGTGTTCAAAATAATAGTAATTTTTAAAGGAAAAACAGGCAGGTGAGCAGATAGGACAAAGAGTCATAGAGTTATAGAATCGCAGTGTGATACAGTGTGGAAACAAACCCTTGGCCCAAATTGCCCACACTGGCCAACATATCCTAGCTTCACTGGTCCCACCTGCCAGCATTTGGTCCACATCCCTCCAAACCTGTCCTATCCATGTACCTGTCCAACTGTTTCTTAAATGTTGGGATAGTCCCTGTCTCAACTACATCCTCTGGCAGCTTGTTCCATACACCCACCACCCTTTGTGGAGGATAGAAATTAAGTGATAAGAATATACCTTATTAGTATTCTCTGAAGATGTACCAACCAGAGTCATCAACTTAATTCTAAATATCCAGATTCCTAGTTATGAATTTCATTGAGAATTAATTGAATAAGTAAAATAACCAGAAAGAAAGTCACCCTCCGTTAGTAAGTCAGCGTGTGAATGTGATTAAGGACGAACAATGCAGAGAGATATATAGAATCACGCATGACAAAGCCGATAAATATTCACTTTAAATTACAGAGTTTTGGAGAGAGGAATATTTTTAGCACTTTACTGGAATGATGTGTAGAGCATTAAGGAGAATGAAGACTCCTACCAATCTAGTATGTTTAGCCCCCTCCATGTGTAAGACTGCTTCTCGTTTCCACATTCATGTGAATGAACTTCTGACCCAGCCCCATCTCCATAACATCAGTCTTGATCTCCTGACTCCTCCCATTCATGAGCCCGAATGTAGATCTCCGAAGCCAATGTCAGAAGATCCTTCATGACAATTAACCCGATGAAACTCCCCAAGCCCTGATGTTGTACCTAGCCGCGTTCTCAAAACCTGCAGAGAGCGACTGGCTGGCATTTTTGCGGACATCTTCAACCTTTCAGTATCACGGTGTCAGAACAACCATTACACTGATGCCCAGGAGGAGCAAGGTGACATGCCTCAATGACCACTGACCGATGTTACTCACATCCAATATGATGAAGCACTTTCAGAGGTTAGATATAACACAAATCAACTCCTGCCTCAGTCATGAACTGGACCCCATTTAATTTGCCTATTTCCACAACAGATTACAGCGGATACTAACCCCCTGGCTCTCCACTCTGCGCTGGACCACTTGAACAACGGGAACACGTCAGGCTGCTGTTTATCAACTGCAGTTTGGTGTTCAACACCGCCATCCCTTCCAAAATCATTGTCAAACTAAGGGGACGGTGCCTCTGCTGCTCCAAATGCAACTTGGATGTTGACTTCCTCATCAGCAGACCACAATCTGTATGGATTGGCAGCAACATATCTCCCTCACTGACCAACAGCCCAAGGGCTCCTCAGGGCTGCACCCTCAGTCCTCTGCTCCATTCTCTACACCCATGACTGTGTAAGGTCATAAGGCCATAAGGAATAGGAGTAGAATTAGGCCATTTGGCCCATCAGGTTTACTCCACCATTCAATCAGGGCTGACCTATCTTTCCCTCCTAACCCCATTTGTCTGCCTTCTCCCATAATCTCTGAGACCCGTACTAATCAAGAATTTATCTATCCCTGCCTTAAAAATATCCACTGACTTGGCCTCCACAGCCTTCTGTGGCAAATAATTGCACAGATTGACCACTCTACTGGTGTACAGTAATGGTGTACTGTATATATCCATGACTGTGGAACCACACACTGCTCTAACCTCTTTAGATATGTTGTTGATACCACCATCGAGTATCAATGAGTAACAATGAGTCAGGGTACAGGAGAGAAGTCAAGAATCTAGCTGAGTTACTTCAGCATTTTCCTCCCTACAAATCTCTCTCTCAAGGTTAGCAAGACCAGACGGCTGATTGTTGACTTCAAGAAGGCAGTGAAGAAAGCAAACGGCATGTTGGCCTTTATACAAGAGGAATCGAGTATAGGAGCAAAGAGGTCCTTCTGCAGTTGAACAGAGCCCTAGTGAGACCACACCTGGAGTATTGTGTGCAGTTTTGGTCCACTAATTTGAGTGCAGTGTAGGTTTACAAGGTTAATTCCCAGAATGGCGGGGCTGTCATATGCTGAGAGAATGGAGCAGCTGGGCTTGTACACACTGGAGTTTAGAAGGATGAGGGAATCTCATTGAAACATATAAGATTGTTAAGGGCTTGGACATGCTAGTGGCAGGAAACATGTTCCCGATGTTGGGGGAGTCCAGAACCAGGGGCCACAGTTTAAAATTAAGGAGTAATCCATTTAGAACAGAGACAAGGGAACACCTTTTCTCACAGAGAGTGGTGAGTCTGTGGAATTCTCTGCCTCAGAGGGCGGTGGAGGCAGGTTCTCTGGATGCTTTCAAGAGAGAGATAGGTAGGGCTCTTAAAAATAGCGGAGTCAGGGGATATGGGGAAAAGGCAGGAACGGGGTACTGATTGGGGATGATCAGCCATGATCACATTGAATGGCGGTGCTGGCTCAAAGGGCCAAATGGTCTACTCCTGCACCTATTGAGTATTGTCTATTGTCTATAAGAAGGGAAAAACACATAACCATTTTCCTGTGCTCATTGGTGGGATAACTTCATTGAGAGAGTTGGCAGCTTCAAGTTCCTGGATGTGCACATCTCTGATGATCTATTCCAAACCAAAAATATTGATGCAATTAAAGAAAGCTAACCAAAACCTGTACTTCCAGTGAATTACCCATGGAACTTCTCCAGGTGTAAAATACAGATCATACTGACCGGTTACATCATGACCTGGTTCAGTAAGCTCAATGCTCAAGAATGAATGAGGCTGCAGAAATTGGTGAACATTGCCTGGACCATCATGGATACTGATCTCCCTACCATTGAAGGGATCTACAGGAAGCTCTGCCTCAAAATGATATGTTCTATTTAGCGGCTACCATCAGAAGGTCGGTACAGAAAGGTGCCTTAGGACAGTTTCCTCCAGGATCAAGAACAGCTTCTTCCATCTTGAATAACCCTAACCACAATCCTATCTCTGCACCAAACCGCAAAAGAATTGGCACTCTTGCCATACTCCACGAACTATGGTTTCTGCACATTCATGGTTTGGTTTACTGAGAATAACTGATAATTTATTGTATATATAGATGTGTTGTTATTGTTGCATCTACTGTATGTGCCTGCAAAGCTGCAACAAGAGAGACTTCCATTGTTCTGGTTCACATCCACTTACAAAGACAAAGAGTAAACATTTCTGAACCTTGAAAGCATTGATCAACCATCTCCTTCTCTGACTGCAAGTCCAGGCATTGCCTCCTGCACTCACCTGGTCCATGAAAATGACCTTGTCTCAAGGCAGATTGCAATTATTTTGGTGACCAAACATCTTCTGGATTCCAATAATATCCTGATGACTGTATCCTGAAACTCTCCTACTAGGTCTTCACTCCCATATGCCACAGACCTGCAACTTCACTTCTTTCCTTCTCGATCTTCCAATGACAATATTCATAGAGTAGGTGAATCGAGGACAAGCGATCATTGGTTTAAGATGAAGGAGTAAAGATTTAATAGGAATCTGAGTGGTAACTTTTTCACACAAAGGTTGGTGGGGGTATGGAACAAGCTGCCAGAGGAGGTAGCTGAGCAGGGACTATCCCAACGTTTAAGAAACAGTTAGATAGGTACATGGATAGGACAGGTTTGGTGGGACATGTGTCAAATGCTGGCAGGTGGACTAGTGTAGTTGGGACATGCGGGCTGATGTGGGCCAGTTGGGCTGAAGGGCCTGTTTCCACGATGTATCACTCTATGACTCTTTGACTATAAACAAAGCCCATTCAATATCCTAAGCTTGCAAGGAACCTTGGGTGCCATAGAATTTTTCACAGTTGGTCCTTGAAAAAATTATTTGTTAACCCACTATGCACTAGAGGATTAAACCCATTTCCAAAGGAATCAGGTATTTTCAAGACATTCTAAGGATCATGTCTGTGTGTCCATTTTAAAGCCATTGAACATTAAATAAAAGTACAATAAAAGTAACACTAGTATTCTGAGTGTAATCTAATCTTAAATCTGAATCATTTAGATCAAATTATCTGGTGATCCAATTTCGTTTAACACTAGGTTTCCACTTTGGTCTTAATTATGTTGCTTAATTCAAATTATTGGAAACTTCATTTTTTTTAGAGCATTAATGACTTTAAATGAACAGGAGCAGAACTGTGCATGTGCATCACATAATCAACTTGGTAAAATTAAAAAGTGAGACTATGAACACCACGGTAAAAAACAGAATTCAAGAAATTTTGAAAGATGAATAAAGATGGTTGTCCACACGTTCCATAATTTGTTACAACATAGAAGGAGTCCATTTGGCCCATTAAGTCTAAGCCAGTTCCTAGAATAATTTGATTTCATTTAGGAGTCACGTGAGTGATTCCGTGAAGAAGCCGCCAGCCCGCATGCGCGTCAATACGTCGGCTCATGGCGCAACGCTGACTGGCAGGTGAGCTGCTCCTGCCAGCGGTAAGTTTAAACCTGAAGGTAAGTTTTTAAACTTTTCAGGTTATGTTTCTATTGCAGGAATCTCTTCTTACAGAGTTTCCTGCTGGATTTCGGGGCGTAGTTGGGATGGGCCACGGGGAAATCTTCATGGACCGCGTCCCAGTCTCGTACCGCAGGGAATCCCGGTCACGACCTCGGGGAATCCCGGCCACGGACCACAGGGAATCCGCTACGGAGACCGCGGAAGTGCGGGTAGTGGCGGCGGTCAAATTTGCCTTCCGAGCCTCTGGCGGTGGAGCCAGCAGCTTCAGACTGGTGCTGACAGCACCTTGGCAAACCCCCTTGGAGGGTAGCCACAAAATTATATCTCCCTCTCTGAGGAGGGGAGTGTAAGGAAGAGGCCCATTGGCTAAAACGAGTCGGGCCAGGAGGGAGGATTCCTGATGGAGAGGATCCCCTCCTTCAATGGGTAACGTTCTTCGGACGTCTAACCCACATGGAGCACCTAATGGAGAGGTGCTCTACAATGGTATGCTTCAAGGAGGGAGTTATATCACCGCGGGTTTCTGCGGGGCCCGTGGCAACAGCACCTGTGTACAGGGCTGCACACTGTCTCCCTCTCTGAAGAGGGGAGCAGTCGGGGTCAGTTCTGTCTGACTCAGAGTTCGGAGGTAATGCCGGGAGCATACCACAAGGCACGAAGGATATGGTCCATGGAGGGGCCACATCAGCGCAGGTCTCCTCGGGGCCTGTGGCAACAGCACCGGTGTACAGGGCTGCACACTGTCTCCCTCTCTGAGCCGGGGAGCAGTTGGGGTCAGTGTGTAACTGACTCCAAACTCAGAAGTATATCTGTGGCACATACTGGAGTTCCTGAAAGTGCCGGCAGTGAACAGCGCTATTAGGGGTGACGTTGGAGGGGCATGGTACCTCAGGAAACCAGCCGCTGTATCTGCTATTTAGGTAAAATCTATTCAACAGGTGAGACCATCATGAGGGAGCTAAAGCTGTCGAACTGCAAATAGAGCCTCATCGTTTCGGTGACAATACACCCCACACCTCCATCGGCAGCAAGCGGTTCACTGAAGCTGGTGGCAGCCAGCAAGCTGGGCAGAGGGCTTTAGGCCAAGGCCCAAGCTGGCCTCAGGAAAAATATGGAATCCATGTACCCTACCAATCCTCTCCAATCAAGGACGGAAATAGAACCCGCATGAGGGGCCTTTGGGCTTACCATAAGACCACCAGTAACCATGAAGGTAGGTGGGTCTGGTTCTTTCCGAAACATGGGGTATGTGGACCATTTACAAGTTGGAAACACTTGTAAAAACCTGTAAATAACCGTGTGGTTATGATGCAGCCTCTATTCATCAAGAATATTGGCAATATAGTGGCTGTGTTTTTAACTGTGCATTTGGACCTTTGCAATTTCAGTGCCATTTAGGTCGTTATTTACAGACCTATTCCTATTTCCAGCTGAAGCTATCAAAGTCACAATGGTATATTCTACATTGTTCCTGTACTTTTGCTCAGTATCTCTTCAGTTATATTACAAACTGATACTAGTGCTCAAAGATGAAAAATTACAAATACCATCTCTAGTTACGCTGGCGGATGGGCTTGGCATGCTCAACTACAAGTTGATACACCATGGTGCGGGCATTTGACGCAGGTGTATCATCACGTAAAAATCTATGACAACACAGTATGGATGTTGTATCACAACGTATTTAATGACATTGTTGTTCGATGGAACACCGAATATCCATATGTTTGCATCCAGGCTCTATCAACATTGAAAAATATGTGGCACAATGGCAATAGTTGTATTCTCGCTACACTGAGGAGGAATGTTCTTCATGTCTTTCCTCCATTTTGCCTCATCAGTCGGGTCTTGCACAAAAACCAGCAAGATCTCTCATCAGGCATTTCGTACTGCCTGACTGGCCTATGCAGCCATGGTTCCTGCTAAATTTTGGGGATGATTATAGGACTTTATATGATTGTCCTAAACACAGAAATGTGGTGGTTCACCCCATGACTGAGGAAACCACCCTCTGCATGATAAAATCAATTTATAGACTTAGAATCTCTGAGAAGACCATTCGGCGGCATGGGTTGCCAGACCGATCCATGTACGTGCTCACTGCAGAGTGCAGGGATAGCACCGAGAAAGCAGCACATTTTTCCTCATCAGGAGATGGGAAGTGTTTTGGTTTTAATGCCAATGTTCCATATAATACAGCACGGATAACTAACGTCTCAGAGTTCATTTCAAATGGGTCTTTGACAATCAATTAAGTTATAGTACCATTAACTGTGCCAACGTGCTTTCTCATCATAGTTGCTGCAGCGATCAGGACCCACTCTGTCGGGTCTCACTCTCTGATATCCAGATTTATAAGGATATCTTTAACATAATTCTCCCAGGCCCAGGTACTCGGAGATATGGGATGTTAGCATTGTTTTTAAACTGCTTCGCCAGTAGGGCCCAGCTACATCTCTATCCCTGGTCAAACTCACTTACAAGGTGTTTATGCTCATGGCGCTAGTCTCAGCGCAACTGGTGCAGCCACTACTTATATTGCGACTGGACAGGATGGTTACATCTGGTAATAATATAATATTTTATGTTTACGATGTAGTTAAGCAGAGCAGACCAGGGGTGTCAGGTCCCAAACTATTTCTAATGGCATACAACATGGAGCTTTGGTTGTCTGTAGTCACTCATTTACAACAATACATCAAGGTCACTAAGAGCCTTAGAGGATCTGCACTAGCAATGGTTGTTAGTTACTAAAAACCTCATAAAAGGTATCTATCCAGACCATCTCTAGGTGGTCAAACAGGGTTTTGGCTTATTCGGAAGTAGATACTATATCTTCTATCTCACTCCACTAGGGCTGCTACTACATTAGCAGCAAGGGTCATGCACGTTCCACTGGACCACACCCTAGCGGCTGCAGGATGGTCAAACAAATGAACTTTCCAACATTTTATAATAACCCATTGCCAGGCCGGGGGTATTTGTCAAACTCCATTTATGATTTGTTTCATAGTTTCCCCCAGGATGGAAGGGGTCACTATCATTCTCCTTTGATGATTAAAGCATCAGCATTTTTAACAAACTATGTCATGGCTGAATGCATTAATCTTTTTCATTCATCCATGGTCAATTGATGCAGTGTGTGACGCCTGGACTCGTATCCGGCATGAAATCACAGAGCTTTGAAGTCTTCACGGAATCACTCACGTGACTCCGAAATGAATTAGTATGATTAAATGAGAACTTACCAGTTTGAAGTTTGATCTTTATTTTATGAGGCGTTACGATGAGCGATTACATGCCCACCGCTCCCAACCCACGTATCATAAAGGTCATCTGGTAGTTCTCAAGTTCTCTCCAATCTTACTATATTCAGGTCAACAACTGTTATCTGTGATTTCACACCGCTGCTTTGAAGATTGACACGCATGCAGGCTGATGGTTGCTTCACGTAATCGCTCATCGTAACTCCTCATAAAATAAAGATCAAATTGGTAAGTTCTCGTTTAATCTTACTAATCCCCCACCCATTTTCGTTATAATCTATTCTTCCCATATTCCCCCCAAACTGGCGCAGCGGTAGAGTTGCTGCCTTACAGCGAATGCAACGCCGGAGACCCGGGTTCGATCCCGAGGTTCAATCCCGAGGTTCGATCCTGACTACGGGTGCTGTCTGTATGGAGTTTGTAAATTCTCCCGGTGACCTGCGTGGTTTTCTCTGAGATCTTCGGTTTCCTCCCACACTCCAAAGACGTAAGGTTTGTAGATTAATTGGCTTGGTAAAAGTTTTAAAAAACTGTCCCTAGTGGGTGTAGGATGGTGTTAATGTGCGTGGATCGCTGGTCGGCACAGACCCGGAGGGCCGAAGGGCCTGTTTCCGCGTTGTATCTCTAAACTAAATTAAACTAAATGTTCACAAGCTACTTAGACTGACCAATACACCTAGCACTCCTGCACATCTTTGGGATATGGGAGAAATCCAGAGCACCTGGAGAAAACTCACATAGTCACGAGAATAATGTACAAACTTCATATGGGTGATAGGATTAAAATTGGTCATTGGAGCTGTTAGGGAGCAACGCTTCTAGCTGCACCTTTGCACTACCCAAGAGTTTTTTGGAGAAGAACAAAATAATAATCTACCCAATTCTTGTATCAGGCTCACCCCGTGATCAAAATGCAGTGTGAAGATTATTTGCTTTAAAATATGTTCAGCATGTTTATAGGAATTCTCTACTGAAGAGGCTTCCTTTGATGGTTTGGGTACTTTGCCAAGGTTTACTTTGATGCAACAATTTGCCAGGCAAATGTGAACCACATTAAAGAAGATAGCCATTGGTTGCTATCCAAAACATGAACCGTACACTAAATCCTGAAATATTCTGATTTTCCACCAGCACTTTGTTTTTTACTAAAACTTGTAAAACCAGACAACAACATCAGGAAAAAAAAAAAACAGAACATGAGGGGGGTCATTTCTACAGGGATTAGAGCTGAGAAAGATCCTAATCCAGATTGGGCAGCATGGCGGCGTAGTGGTAGAGCTATTGCCTTATAGACGCCAGTGACCCAGATTCGATCCTGACTACGGCTGCTTGTCTGTAGGGAGTTTGCACATTCTCCCCATCACCTGTGGGTTTTTATCCAAGATCTTCTGTTTCCTCCTAAACTCCAAAGACGTACAGGTTTGTCAATTAATTGGCTTGGTATGAATATATAAATATAAAATTGTCCCTAGAGTGTGTAGAATAGTGTCAATGTGCGGGGATAGCTGGGCGGTGTGGACTCGGTGGGCCGAAGGACCCATTTCCGCGCTGTATCTCTAAACTGAACTAATGATTAGCTCAGTCTCTCTTTCCACATATGCTGTATGATCCTCTGTGTGTTTCTGGTCATTTTTTGTTTTTAGTTTGGATTTCTACCATTGCAATTACTTTTTATTTTCTTTGCCTAATCCTCCCTGTCCATTATGTGCGGAGGAGGTTTACCAGAATGTTGCCTGGATTAGGGGATGTGCGCTGCACAGGGAGGTTGGACAAACTTGAATTGTTTTCTCTTGAATGCCAGAGGCTATGGGGAAACCTAATAAAAGTATACACAATGAGGAGAAGCATAGATAGGGTAGAGTATACTAGATATACTAGAATGCACAGCTTTAAAGTGAGAGGGGCAAAGTTTAACGGAGATGTGTGAGTATTTTTTGCTCAACAGGTTGTGTGCTTGAAATGCGCTGCCCGGGTTGGTGGTTGAGGCAGATACGATAGTGGATAGGCACATGGATATGCGGGGAATGGAGGGACATGGATTATGCACAGGTATATAAGAGATGGTCTTGGCACCATGATCAGCACATACATTGTGGATTGAACGGCCTGTTCTTGTGTTTTACTGTTCTATGTTGGTCATCGTTTGACCACCAGGTGTTTTTTGGTCTTTTTTTGGTATTTTTTGTGTGTTTTTAAAGTTTGCTTTAATAGTCTGTGGTTTGTTTTATGTGGGGGAGGGGGATGGGGTTGGGGGGAACATTTTTTGTGATTACTTTCTGGGTCGTGTCTCTGGTCACTCTGTGGCCTAACGTCTTGGAGCTGGAGGCCTCGCTCAGGACTGAATTTGGGCCCCACCACGGGGCGTGAACTTACCATCGGGGCCAAACCCTTGCCTAGGATCGATGCACCAACCGCGGCCTGCGGACCTTACCATCGAGAGCTCGCAATCACGGGAGAGACTGTGGATGTCGGGAGCTCCAACGACACAAAACGTTGGACGAGATCCGACCCGGGGTCCAATAGCTCGGCGCAGGGAGCTGAGATCTCCCCGATGCAATACCTAGATCGCCCAGACACGGAGAACCCGAATGCCACCTGCTAAGGGAATCAAGATCGTCCCGTCAACCGAAGACTCGAGGCCCCTGACCACGGGAGGGCAAAGAAGGGAAGAGATTGAACTTTTTTTTCGCCTTCCATCACAGTCAGGAATGTGGAGGAGTCATTGTGGTGGATGTTTATGTTAAAATGTATTTTGTGTGTTCCGTTGCTTTTTATTTGTATGGCTGACTTGGCAAATGAAATTCCTCGTATGTTGCAAACATACTTGGCTAATAAACTATTATTGTATGGTATGACACATCATCTGTTCATTCTCTTCACAGATGTAGCCTGATCTGTTGAGTTCCACCAGCACTTAGTTTTTTACTAAAACTTGTGATTCGAGACAACAAGGTCAGGAAAGGAAAC
Organism: Okamejei kenojei; assembly: GCA_035221665.1. Taxonomy (NCBI): domain Eukaryota; kingdom Metazoa; phylum Chordata; class Chondrichthyes; order Rajiformes; family Rajidae; genus Okamejei; species Okamejei kenojei. The sequence continues at coordinate 15,827,816 of CM069159.1, forward strand.
CGAATGCTAGGGGCTTCATATCTAAAGGGATTAGAGTTGACAAAGAGAAGCGATGCCAAGCACAAATGATGCTAGGTTAGATCACAGAGTGCGGCTACGGTCGTCATGTTATTTAAAAGGAGACCGAGAAAATGGAGAAGCTGCAAAGAAGATTGACTAGGCCGGTACAATCAATGCAAGGGATAGGTATTGGAAAAGGTCAAGCAGACTGACCTTTCTATTGAGAAAGGAAAGCTGAAGAGGTCAGCTAATAAAGGACAGGTTTTGACAGAATGGAACCAGAGAAAATATTTCCATTTCTGGAAAAGACCATAAGTCGGGGACAATGATACAAACTGTCTTTAAGAAATCCAAGTAGGATTGAGAGGAAACATCTTAATCCAAAGTAGTGGGGAGACTATAAAACATTCTCCCAGATGGAGTGGCTGGAGTGGTTGGGGAGGGTTGGACAAGTATATGAGGCAGAAGGATGCTGACCAATTTAGGTAGTGAAAGGCAGGAGTGGATTTGAATGGAGTGTGACGGTCAGCATGGATTAAATGGGCCAAATGGCCTGTTTCTCTGCTATTCAGTGCAGTGCTATGTACATTCAAAAGTGTTCTTATGCTAGGAGCTATTCTGAATAGAAACTCTGACATATTTGTTAGTGAAGAAAGAAATTAAAAAATAGTTACCCGAGCTAAATTACTATCCACTGCTTATACTAATTAAATGGTTAAAGACAAATGTCAAGCTTCCATATAATAAATTCATTCAATTATAATTTAATATTAAATTGAATTGCACCTGTATGCTTCTTGGCTCCACATAAAATGTCACAATATAACTTCTTAAGCGATGAAACGACAAGAAGATAGTTATGTGGGCAACAAATTCCCAAAAGGCTTCCAACCACCACAGACTCTTTTCAAGGGAAAGAATCCAAGAGCCATTGAGCTATAAAGCACAGAAGCATGCCCTTCAGCCCAACTTGTCCATGCCAACCAAGATGGACCCATCAAAGCAGTCCCATTTGCCCTCGTTTGGCCCACATCCCTTTAAATCTTTACTGCCAATGTACCTGTCCAAATGTCTTTTAAATGTTGTATTTGCGTCTCCCTAAATTATTTATTCTGGCAGCTCATTCCATACACCCACCACCTGCTGTGTATAAAGTCATGAGAGGAATAGATTGTGTAGATGCACAGAGTCTCTTGTCCAGAGTCGGGGAATCGAGAACCAGAGGAGATAGGTTTAAGGTGAAGGGGAAAGATTTGATAGGAATCTGAGGGGTAACCTTTTTACACAAAGGGTGGTGGTTGTACGAAATGAGCTGCCAAAGGATGTAGTTGAGACAGGGACTATTGCAACATTTAAGAAACAATGAACGGGCACATGGATAGGACAGGTTTAGAGGGATATGGGTTAAATGCAGGCAGGTGGGACTAGCTTAGATGGGACATGTTGGTCGGTGTGGAAATGTTAGGGTGAAGGGCCTGTTTCTATGCTGTATTAATCTAAGACTCTAACTCTGTGACTCTGCGACTATGCGATTCTGTGACTCTGTGACTATGTGACTGTGACTCTATGACTGTGACTCTATGACTCTGTGACTCTGTGAATCTACGACTGTGACTCTGTTACCCGCTGTATGAAAATATTACTTCTCAGATTGCTATTAGATCTTTCCCTTCTCACATTAAACCTATGTACTTCATTCCCCTGCCCTGGGAAAAAAATATTACCATTCATTCTGTACCCTATAAACAATGTCCACAAATTCCTTATCTGTTAACCCCTGAACGTACTTTCACCACACAGAACGCAACGGTTCTCAGCAGCACATTCTCAAGTTTGCAGTGAGGGGTGGATAACGTGCTGACTTGCGTATACATCAGAAAAACAAAACGTTATCGAGCACACTGGCACAGCTTGTACACCTGGAATCTCACTGTTCCAGTGGCCCAGGTTCAATGCTAACGTCTGGGGCTGTCCGTGTGAAGTTTGCGTGACCGCATTGGCTTCCTCCAGGTGCTATAGTTTCCTCAAACATCCCAAAGGTGTGCAGATGGAGGGGTTAGTTCAGGTTTAGGTTTAGATTTAGATATTGACAAATGTACCATGGTACAGCGAAAAGCTTTGTTTTGCATGCTATCCAAACAGATCGGGTATATCTTTACATAGATGTAAGCGGTTTGAACTCAAATTACACAGATAAAAGAGATTTAGAACAATAAAGTGATAGTATTGGATGGTAGAAGAGCCTACTCTGGGAAGAGCACACAAAAGGTTGCCACGTTCCAGTTCCATCTTGGTGAGTTTGCCATTGTTTACTGGACATCACAGTAGTGCAGCAAAAGAGTTGCTGCCCCACTGCACCAGAGACCAGGGTTCGATCCTGACTACGGGTGCTGTCCATAAGGAGTTTGTACGTTCTCCCCGTGACCGCATGGATTTGCCCAGGGTGCTCCAGTTTCCTCCCACATTCCAAAGATGAGCATGTTTGTTGATTAATTGGCTTCAGTAAATTGTCCCTAGAGTGTAGAATAGAACTAGTGCACAGGGTGATCGCTGGTCGATGCGGTCTCGATGGGCCAAAGAGCCTGTTTCCACATTGTATCTCTAAAACTAAAACAAAAACAAACAAAAAAAAAAGTAAATTGGTCTATAGAGTGAGGTGAATGATAGAAATGAGGGGGTTGATAGGAAAGTTGAATTAGTGTAGGTTCAGTGTAGATAAATGCTTGACAGTCAGTCTGAACTCGATTAGTTGAAGGAGTTTTCTCGTTCTGTGTGACTGTGATCTCTATGACACTTCAAAGTATTATTGTGTCGGATATTGTCAGGGCCGATGTAGTGAGTCACCAAAAGGTACATTTGTAAAAGGGGTTCTCTGAATTTTTCTGCTACTGTGATGTAAAGGACAGACAGGCATATTGTGCTGAGTTACAGGATTTTGTCACTTCAAAAAAGTGTTGAATTTGACCATGATCTGGGGCAGTGCTGAGGGAGAGGGGGCTGTTGGCAGGGATTAGCTAGTAAACTAATTCCCGTTAATCCCTGCCAACAATTAGTAAACAAATAGAAGTAAGAAAACAGGCTGACCAGAACTTTATTCAATTAATCACGCGATTCAGTTGAAGTGTGGATGTGCACAAATCACTTTCAAGGCAGAGAGGGAAAATTGCTCTCATCCATGCAGCCAGTCCAAACTATTTGTGATAATGTGGAGGTGGCAATAAATACACTACCCTTCATCTGCAGATGCTTACATTTATCTAGACTTTAGACTTTAGATATACAGTGTGCAAACAGCCCTTCGGCCCACCGATTCTGTGCCGACTAGCGATCACCCCGTACACTAGCACTATCCGACACACTAGGGACAATATACAACTTACCAAAGCCAATTAACCTACAAACCTGTACGTCTTTGGAGTGTTGGAGGAAACTGGAGCACCTGGAGAAAACTCATGCGGTCACAGCCATAACGTACAAACTCCGTACAGACAGCACCTGTAGTCAGGATCGAATCTGGCATTTGGAGGCAGCAAATCTACTGCTGTGCCACCGTGCTGCCCCACAGTGATGTACCTGCTACTCAAGAGAGCTTTAGCTCTCAACAACAGCATAGAGATTCAACATATATTCAATTAATATACAACATTGTGTGTGGGAAGGAACTGCAGATGCTGTTTTACACTGAAGACAGACACAAAATGCTGGAGTAACTCAATGGGACAGGCAGCATCTCTGGAGAGAAGGTATAGGTGACGTTTCGAGTGGAGACCCTTTCTTCAGACTCTGAACAGTTGCATTGTCGCTGTCTTGTAAATAAACCTCCACCTCTTTGGAAATATCTATTGCCGCCTGCCTCTCAGTGCCTCCATGAAGACATTACAAAGTTTGTGTGAAGGCATTTTAAACTCATCTCTCCAAATGTTATCATGTTTTTCAAGATTAGCATGCTTTGCACCACTTCACCAGGAGTAGAAGGGAAAATGACAGCTGAAGTCATGATTCATCTGCGTATAATAATAGTGCAGGGAAACGAGTCACGACGATGACCTGTTACCAGTCATTGTGGTGAGTGAGAAGCTCATACTCTCTAGAGGGCTGTAGCAGATCCCAGACATATTATTTGATAACTTCGTTCAGTATGGAAGCCATGACCCCTTCACTGTTATACCAATAAAGAGCGGAGGTACATTTGGGATTAAGAGGTAACATATTTTTTGATTGTTTTCCAAATATCACAAACATCCATCACTTGAAAGGTTACCTCTAAAAATGTTATTGTAGTCTTTAGCTGCTATGATATCGAGCAAAGCCTTTAACTCCCAAGACCAATTAATCTCAGCTGGACTCTGTCATTAGCCAGTTGCCTATTTTCTCTTTCCTTCATTCTAATGAAGGACTGATTATGTTAGTTCTTGCCCAGATATTCAAGACAAACCTTCTGATTTGTACTTTCCAAATATGGCTTAGAAGATTAGTTGATGTCAGTGCACGCAGAAAATAAAGTGGTATTGTGTTAATACTGTGAACTGCACTCTGAGTCAGGACCCTCATAAAAAAATAAGGTGGACTTTCTTGTTTTAGTTTTTCACCTATATCCAGATTAAAAATAAACGGTGAGAATTTTAATCATTCATATCTGGTAACAGGGAGGTCAAATGGCAACTAAGCAAAACACAATTCCTAACCCTTCCATTTCCATTGAACAAGTAAAGTTAAGTAATAAGCGCCTGTAACTATCTTCATGTCTAGTAATAGTAAGCAATAGTCCTGGGGTCATCTCTCTTGCTGAAATTCAATCTGTCATCAGTGTGGGATTCACCTGACTGAAAACATAACTCATTGTGGAAAGATGGTGCGATTTCCAGTACCAAAAGAGGAAAGTGGGAGCGGAAATGTACCTCAAGTGATGTATGGTGCAAGATCCTATTTTGCTTCCCCCCAACTTTGTAGACAGAATAAACTAGTTTCTGTAAGCAAATGAGCAGTTCCTATAAGGCGGCACAGTGGCGCAGCAGTAGTTGCTTTACTTACAGCGCCAGAGACCCGGGTTCAATACCGACCATGGGTGCTTGCCTGTACGGAGCTTGGTACATTCTCCCCGTGCCTGCGTGGGTTTTTCCGGGAGCTCTGGTTTCCTCCCACACTCCAAAGACATCCAGGTTTGTAGGCTAATTGGCTTGGTATAATTGTAAATTGTCCCTCGTGTGTATAGGATAGTGTTAGTGTGCGGGTGGGAGCGGGCCGAAGGGCCTGTTTCCGCGCTGTATCTCCCCTCTCAACTAAACTGGACTAAACTACGTAACCTTAAATCTATACCTCTAGATATAGCTTAAGAAAATTAAGATGCCACAATGTGTAAAATTACTCCTAGATATTTACTTGCATTGGCTTATTTTTCTCCCCAAAAACATTGAAAACTCTAAATACTTATGTCACTGTCATTCGGACTAAAACCAGCATTAACTTCCAAGATAATTTTTTAATTAAACAGTCATAAAAGGAGCGCATATCTTCAAAAAAAAAAACCCATCAAAAATCCTCATGGTGAAAAGTTTTAAGAGATAAAGATATTTATCAGTGGTCAGAGAGGGAAACTAATAGCTGGAAGGTGACTTTCATTCCAATGACTCATTTTAATTTTCGGTGAGTAAAAACCAGTGTGTACCATTTAGTTTATTTTGTTTTTCCACTGTTATTCAGTGAAAACCAGGCCCACTGTTTAACATTTGGAATGGAATTTGATACAATTCACTGATCTCATAATCATTTTAGATATGTGATAGTGTTTAATAGGTAATCATTCCTGCCCCTCCTCTCTTCATCCGTCACCATCCCCACTTCCCACCCATCTCCTCCCAGCACTCCTCACCATTCTTATCCCCAAAATCTCCCGTCCCCCCCACCCCTCACCATCCCACCCCGCTCCATCAGCCACCACCATCACCCCTCACCCCCAACCTCCAACCCTCACACCTCCCATCACCATGCCCCTCGTCATCCTCACCCCACCCTCACCTGCCCTATCAGCCACCCCTCTTCACCCCCATCACACCCCACAGCATTCCCAGCCCCCTCTCCCTTCCATTCCCATCCCTCTTCCCTCTCCACTCCCACCCTTACTCCTCTCATCCCCATCCCTCTCACCGCACAACCCCCAGCCACTCATCCCTCATTCCCCACCCCTCTCCCCATCCCACACTCCTCTCCCACCCTTCACTCCCTACCCTAACTCCCTCTCCCCATCCCTTCCTTCATCATTCTCGAACCCATTCCCCCACCACTCGAACCCCCTACCCCCACCCCTTCATCCCCTACCGCAAACCCTCTCACCCTCTTCCCCCACTTTTCACCCCTCGCACTCCCTATACACTCCCGCCATTTGTATCAGAAAATTGCTTTCCTGAGACACATTTTATCTTTGAATTCATTTAATCAATCTGCTTCTACAAAGATAAAAGGAAGCTCCTTGATTTGAAATGTACTATTTTTTTACATCCTTTTTCTGTAAGCGGTGACCTTGTTGAGGCCAATTTCTTTTGCCCATTTTTAATTTTCTGATCTGAATTGCCTTTCTGAGTTAGTTCCAAGGGCAGTTAACAGTCAACAATGTTGCTGTGGGTTTGGACAAGAATAGTAGATTTCTTTATCCTGAAGAGCATCATTGGGCCAGGTAGCATTTTTGCAACAGTCCAACAAGTTTCTCGTTCACCATTACTGAAACACCTATCAGGTCCAGATTTGTTGAATTTAACCAGATTTAAGTTCCTCAGATGAGGCGTAGAGATGTGAACTCGTATTTCCAGAAGAGCAATCCAGGCTTCTGAACTACCTGTCCAGCAGCATAACCACTTTGCTACCATACTTGAGGGATTATTTAAAATTTATAGTGCATCGGTTACAACTCAGAGATTTTATGGTTTAAAGTGAGATGATTTTACATTCCTGCACAATGCCATTGTTGTGAAGTAATATTCCCACCATAATAACCTTTTTGTTCATCTATTCTTATCCCATTTGCCTAATGTATGTAAGTGCTGGTCTAAATGTCTTCTAATCAAAGTAATTGTATCTGATTCCACCACCTCCTCTGGAAGTGCATTCCACATATCAATAATTATCTGTGTAAAATACTTAACCTTTACGTCCCCCTATAAAACTCCTTCCACTCACTTTAAATCAATGCTCTCTTGTTGCTGAAGATAGGCACAAAATGCTGGAGTAACTCAGCGGGACAGGCAGCATCTCTGGATAAAATGATTCCTTCTCTCCAGAGATGCTGCCTGTACCGCTGAGTCACTCCAGCATTTTGCGTCTATCTTCGGTTTAAACCAGCATCTGTAGTTCCTTCCTACGCTCTCTTGTTGTTGACCCCCTTACCTTTGGATGCAGTTTTGGAAAAAATCTTGCAGTGAGAATCAATGTATTTAGTCATTTAGTCATAGAATCATATGGCAGTGAAGGAGGCCTTTGACCATTTATGTATGCTGGTTCTGTAATTATTGATAAAATGTGGAGGGAGGAACGAGATGCTGGTTTAAACCGTGCAATGAACCGTGTTCATTTTTTTTCTATTGCATATTGACTTTTCTCCACTTCAAGTATAAATCCGATTACACTTCTGTAAGTTAACATTGAATCTGTTTCCGTGAAACCGTGTTGTTTCACCGAAGACGTGCTGCAAGCGGAGTCTCGGATACGCCGCAGAGTCCTGGTGGGAGCATTGACTCGGGGAAGAGCTGGTCTGGGAATCTTCCCAACTCCCAAGTTTGACAAGGCCAAGGGGAAGGAGAGGCGCAGGCTGGTCCTGGAGGAAGTGAGAGCAGCGGTGGAGGAGGAGAGGTGTACCAGAGCGGTTGGCTTGAGGCAGCAGGGAGCCTGGACAAGGTGGGAGCAGGCCATGGACTGAAAAGTCACATGGACTGAGCTCTGGCAGGCTGAACCACAGCGCATTAAGTTCCTGGTCCAGGCAGTGTACGATGTCCTGCCCAGCCCATCGAACCTCTTCATCTGGGGCAAAGCGGAATCTCCGGATTGCCCGCAATGCTCAGGCAAGGGGACATTGGAATACATCCTGAGCTGCTGACCAAAGGCTCTTGGGCAGGGCCGGTACACCTGACATCACGACCAGGTTCTTAAACCCATTTCAGAAGCCATCAGAATGGGAATCAGCAGCTGCAGATGAGCACGGCCCACCGCCCAGATAATCACCTTCGTGAAGGCCGGAGTGCAGCTGTCAAGAACCACAGCAGCCAGGAATCAGTCAGGAATCCTGGCGACTGCACAGGACTGGCAGCTTTCTGCAGACCTGGTGAAACAGCTGATGTTCCCACAACACATTGCCACGACCACCCTGAGGCCAGACATCCTCCTGGTCTCAGAGGCGATCAAAAACATCCACTTGTTGAAACTGTCAGTGCCGTGGGAGGACCATCTGGAGGAGGCCCACGAGCGGAAGATGACCAAGTACGCAGAGCTGGTCATAGACTGCCGTAAGGAGGGGTGGAAGGCAAGGTGTATGCCCATCGAGGTTGGCTACAGAGGTTTTGCAGGGCAATCGCTCTACAAAGCCTTGAGTGCACTGGGCATCAACGGAGTGGAGAGAAGAGCCATCAAGAACATCACAGAGCAGCGGAGAAAGCCTTGAAATGGCTCTGGACCAGGAGAGGAGGTCCATGGGGAGGAGTGAATGCCACCTGAACACATGTTGTGATCTGATCAACCACGGCTGGGTCGCCTGGGTGAGGGTGTCTGATGTTGAAAGACCCGAAACATTCAATGACCCCAGGTTACATCACTGGTGATGTGTTCGGGAGCATCAATAGATGTATTTTTTTATCAACCACTATTTTAATTTTAAAATTCAAAAGCTAAATTCTGGTTTTACCGCAAATGGAAGAATCAGAATAATTTGCTCATCATAATTCTTCATCCGATATTCCCTCAGGTTCAAGGCTGAGAGACTCTTTGGAATTGTCAAGAATTTGATCTTGCAACCAGTGTTTATTCTAAAGATGGAATAATCTACAGACAGTAAAAATAATATAACTGTCTTTGTCATTTGGCTTATTTATAGATGTTTCATATACTACACCACATTGCTTCTCCAAACTACCAAAATAAGTGATCTGATTCACACTTTATTGAAACGAGTTTGCCTTTAGATCAATACAGTATTTATTTTATTATTTGGCGAATGACTGAAGAGCAGTAAACTTCAATTCACTTTTGACATTATTCAGCAGGCTTCCTTGTACCTTAGAGAATAATAAAATGCATTATACTGTCCATGTTGACAGCATATCAGTGCCACATGTCATCTTCAGAGGAAGCAAGATTAGGCAAGAGTGCACAAATATAGCTCAAGCCGGAATTTAATATTCTACTTCCAATTTTGTGCCTGACTGTTGCACTGGGGAGATGTGTATAATTACAGAGTGATGTTTACGTCAGCTACTTCTAAAATTAATGTTGACGAGAAATTTGCAATGTCAAATTGTGGATGTTAATGTGGGAGGGAGGGGGAGAGCGAGAGGGAGAGGGAGAGGGAGTGAGGAAGAAGGGGGAGAGGGGAGAGAGAGGGGAGGGGGGAGGGGAAGAGGAAGGGGAAGCGGGAGAGGGCGTGGAAGGGGGAAAGGGAACGAAGGTTGAATTTTGTGAGGGTTCTACCTAAAAAGCAAAAGACAGACTGCCGGAAGAAGTCTGAAGTAGGATCTCAACTCAAAACTTCACCTATCGAAGTTCAGATATACTGCCTGACCTGCTGAATTACTCCAGCGCTTTGTGTCCTTTTGCGAAAGGAAGACAATGGATCAAGCAGCATCTGTGGAAGCAGAGGGAAGGATGTATGTTGATGCTCCACATTACGAAGCAGTCTCCTGCGTTTTCATTCAAGCATCAGAATCAGTAACCCCTGCAAATTTGTGCCTGGCTGCAAGAACCCATGTGCAACAGACACAGATCTATTCAAAGTGGCTACATCAGTTGCATTTCTTTCATTTATCTTGATCTATGAACCCAGCCTACCAGGGTAAAACTGTAAAAATTGAATAAATTCTGGAAGACGGGCACTTGCACTTCATCTTGTTAGGAAGATTCAAATTTTGTTCAGAGTTGCTGCCTTACAGCACTTACTGCACCAGAGACCCGGGTTTGATCCTGGCTATGGGTACATGTCTGTCTGGAGTTTGTACGTTTTTTCCGCGCCTACGTGGGTTTTCTCCGAGATCTTCGTTACAACGTACAGGTTTGTAGTTTGTAATTGGCTTGGTATAATTATAAATTATCCCTAGTGTGTGTAGGGTGGTGTTAGTGTACGGGGATCACTGGTGGGCACGGACTCGGAGGGCTGAAGGGTCAGTTTCCACGCTGTATCTGTAAACTAAATTATGATCTGTTTCGTGATTACAAACATGGATAAATCTACCTCCTAAGTCTGCAAACTCCCCAAGTTCATTCACCCGCAGATTTTCTGTTTTCCCAAATGTGTCCACATCAAAATCCCAGATTTTCATCATTCCACCTACTTTTAACTGCCTCAGCGCGGGGACTTGAACATCGGACCGGCTGCAGTGGTGACTGCGGAGGGTTCAAAGGTCCCGACCATGGATGAACAAAGGAGGAAGATGACTGAACTTTAACTGCCTCAGCCCAAAATCCTGGAATTCCTTTCCCAAATACCTATGCTTTTTTGTAACTCTAAATGCCAACCAAATTCTGCTCACGTGTCCTGACTTTATAATTGCTGTTGATATCATTTTTTTTTAAGGTTTGCTTATTTCCTGGACATCAGCATAAATATTTGCCATTACACAATAGACATGCTATATTGGTAAATATAATCATGTATGATATGTGCTAATATTTATTTATATGTGCATCTGAGATATATGAGACAAATAAATATATTTGTTCACACACCTTCAGTAAATAAGCAAAAACCGGCGTTATTTTTCTGGGATCAATCAAGAAGTAGTGACTCATTGTATTCAAGTTCGAATTGTGGACGTGGGCCAGACCATCACACAAACCAACCTCCCTTCCATCGACTCCATTTATAACTCACGTTGCACCAGCAAGGCTAGCAGCATTACCAAGGATGAGTCGCACCCTGGCCACTCTGTCTTCTCCCTCTTCCATCGGGCATGAGGTATAGAAGTGTACAAAAGCACACCTCCAGATTCATAGACGGTTTCTTCCCAGCTGTTATCAGGCAACTGAAACATCCTACCACAACTAGAGACTGTCCTGAACTACTATCTACCTCACTGGTGACCCTCGGACTCTCTTTGATCGGACTTTACTTTCTTTACCTTGCACTGAATTCCCTTATTATGTGTCAATATACTGTAAATGGCTTGATTGCAATCATTTATTGTCTTTCCGCTGTCTGGTTAGCACTTAACAAAAGCTTTTCATTGTACCTCGGTACACGTGAAAATAAAATAACTGAACTTACAAACCTGCTTTCAAAACCTTTCGGAACCTGAATGTTAATTTTCCTATCCCACCAGCACTTTTAACAGCATAACTTTTCATTCACTGTAAGGCACCCTCAAGATAGTATATGCACACAATACGTTCAAACCTCAAGTGATTTTGAAGTCTGCGGCGGAGCTATGTTCTCAGATATCTGTGCTGATAGTGCGATGTATTGTCATCTGAACATCAACTCTTCTGAAATTCACTTCCATTAATGGACCACAATCAATCTAAATCTGCAATGCAGGGGTCAGTATATATGCATTAGCACAATTATGCATTTAATACATAACAAAACATACATTTCAAGTTCAAATTCAAGTTCAAGTTCGCGTTTATTGTCACTTAACCAATTAAGGTACAGTGAAATTTGAGATACCATACAGCTATACTAAGTGAAACGCAACAATACATACAGCCACATAAAATAAAATTTAACATACCAATCCACCACAGTGGAATCAACATACCCCACTGTGATGGAAGGCAATAAAGTTCAGTCATCTTCCTCCTTTGTTCATCCATGGTCGGGACCTTTGGACCCTCTGCAGTCGCCGCTGCCGCCGGTCCAAAGTTTAAGCCCTCGCTTCGGGATGATAGAAACTCCGGCGTCGGGACGGATCGGAACACTCCGTGGCATGGAGCTCCCGAGTTAGCCTCTTCTTACTGGAGACCACGGGCTTCACGGTGTTAAAGCCCACAGGCCCCGCGGTCGGAGCACTGTCGCTGGTGATCCACGGTAAAGGATCGCCCACTCCATGATGTTGATGTCCTCGCATCGCCCGCGGCTTGAAGCTCCGGGCCAGTCTCCAGGAAAGGCCGCACCACTCCACATTGTTAGGCCACGGGGGTGACGGAGATGCGACACGGAGAAAATTTGCATCAAAGTGGCAGAAAGAAGTTTCCACGGATCCCCCCCCACCACCACCCCCCACATAAAACATACCAAGAAACATTAAAACATACGTTCAAGACATACTTAAAACAATAAAAACAGAGAAGGGATGAGACAGACTGTTGGCGAGGCGGCCATTATGGCCATTTTTACACATTTCGTGTCCACCCCATAACACACTACACCTTGTCCATGACAGCAATGCATTGAATTACAGTGCCTGTAGCAAGGATTTTCCGCCCATCATGCTGCCCATCAAACGTACACTTATATTAGTCCCATTTTATGCTCCCCACATTCCCGACAAACTCTCCGTCCCCAGATCCTACCACTCACCTATATACTAGGATTTAAATGGCAGTGACAAATGATGATACAGCCATGACAGGTGGCTAATGTGGATAATGAGATTGGAAGCAAGAGAGTAGAGCAAGAATATGGAGGGGATTGGTGAAAGGACAGGAAGCAGTGTAGATACAAACAGATGTGTACAAATTGATATACCATCACCAGCAGCATGCCATATGGATCTGCAATGGACCGTTCACTATTCCTGATTTAGATCAATGAAAGATGAAAAGCTGATAATGATTTTGATAATAATGATACAAAGGCAGCTGGTTAACTGAGCTGGGAGGAAGTTGGCGTCCGGAGATGACCCAGGAGAGTTAGTGGAGAGGTCGGTGCGACGGCCGATGATGGCGCCGACCGACGGACGAGGACGGACCATGTGGACTTGTCACATGTGACAATAAAGTATTCATTCAATTCAAATAATGATGGATGGACATGAAGCCAGAGTTGGAATTGTGCGGAATATTTTGAGGATGGCAAAGCTGGAGATAGTTTGGAAGGTAAAATCCCCATGACCATGAAGCGGTTAAAGGACGAGATGTGGAGGGTATGCCACGTCTTGTCGGTAAACATCAATAATTAAAGAATACTGAAGTCTACAATGCAACGTGCAATTTTTCCAATATTTATAGAAAATCTCCCTTCTCCACAATTAACCGCACGGCTGTGGAGAGGATGCAAGGGATGATGGAAGGTTAAGAATGCAGGTGAGAAGGTGGTTGAATAAGTACAAATAAATAAGTGCAAAAGTGCAACGACTGTAGTCTTCACTGTGACAGTACACAAAGAGTCACCATGTTTCTGGCACCCACAAAGTTTCAAAGATTTGAAGAGTACAGTCTTATTTTGGCCTTAAAGGCCCGTGGTCCTAGCGGCATCAATCCTCTCCTCCGAAAACGACTCTTTGTCCCTCATCCTCTGCTATCGTCGACACCAACCACAATCCTCCCTGGTCCGGGTCTTCGTCGTTGAGCAGGTGATGAGCCTCAGATGACTTCAGGTGGGTTCCCAGTTCTACATCAGGTGAGCAAGGCCTGCTGTTGAGTTATAGCTATGGCTCGCTGGGAGACCCTGCCGTCCCTCGGGGAGCTTGGACTGTGTATTATAGCAGAGCAACCAAATGTCAAGCGGTAATGGCTGGACTCTTGTTGAGAAATTCAATGGCTGACACTTTGTGGCATGTGTATAGTGCATGTTTTTTCTGCTCAGCCTTCGATATGCCTCTCATTTGATTTTGTTCACTTACAGATCGCTTCATCATCATAGCAATTGAAAATGAGACCCAACACTTTGTAGTTATTCAGCGGGACAGACAGCATCTCGCGAGAAGGAATGGGTGACGTTTCGGGTCGAGACCCTTTGAGTTTGAAGAAGGATCTCGACCCGAAATGTCACCCATTCCTTCTCTCCAGAGATGCAGCCTGTCCCACTTAGTTACTCCAGCTTTTTGTGTCTATCCAGTTTAAACCAGCATCTGCAGTTCCTTCCTACACACTTTACAGTTATTAGCAGACGATCCCACTTCTGAGCTTATAGTCATTTCTAATGCTGAAAATTGGCTTGGGATACTGCAACAAGGAACCACAGCAGCGATGTCCAGGGAAGCTGTGATAATTGGCCTATAACAACTGCTTTCCTTTGTGGTCAGTATAACAGCCAACCCGCTGAACAATATTGCCAGGATTCTGAAGTGCAGCACTTGATCAAGTTGTCTTTATGTTCAGGATTATTAAACGAGCATGGAATTCACTAATTATAGAAAATCCAATATTATAGAATATATTTCTTCTTCACAATTAAACACACAGCTGTCTCCATGTATTATTGTGTATTGCAACAACTCAAAGTGCTCAAAAGTAAATGAGAAAAAAATCCGTCAACTTAATCTACAAATAAATTTCATCCTGTTGAAACACAGCAGAAATGCAAACTGTATTAGCATAATAATTAAATCATCAAAGAACCATAATGACAGAATAAAGATCTTGTCCCCCAGCTTATAACATATTTTTTAATCATCTGCATTTGCATAAAAAATGAGAACAAATTAGCAAGTCTGAAATTTGATTTTCTTGAGTGCTCGTTTGAATCAAAAGGTAGAAATCCACATTGCATAACTAATTTAAGTGGCTCTGTAGGTCGCAGTTCTCACTGGAGTGGTCAAGAACCATCTTATTGGTAACGTGAGAGATTGTTCTGTGTGTTGTTCTCAAATGTTCGCTATCCCTCTCAAAAATTAGTGCACTGATCAGGTCACTACTTGTCAATACCTGCTTAATGCTGCCACATTTGCATTTCACAGGGATGGTAGCTGTGATCCTGCACAGAGCTTGAAGTGTGTTGTGTCCTGTGACACTGTCACTATGCCACAGTGTGTGGGCATAGGTCCAACAGGGTACCCATGATACACCATGGGCCATCGGGAAGAAATACTATTGCATACAACCACAATCTGTAACCCCTTGGTTCAACATGTCCAATACGATATGATACGATACGATTGAAATTTATTTATCTTTAGGAGGGAAATTAATCTGCCAACAGTCATAAAAAACACAAAATACATGAAACAAGAAATTAAAGTGACGAGTGTAAAGGCTCTGGGAATGTGCAAAGATTGAGGAGATGAGGGGGGATGGAGGGAGGGGAGTTAATCTTAGTCTACCCATGACAGAAGGGGGATGAGTTGTAAATGTTTTGTTGGCCACAGGGAAGAAGGATCTCCTGTGGTGTTCTGTCCTGCATCTTGATGGAACCAGTCTGGTGCTGAAGGTGCTCCTCAAGTTGACCAGAGTGTCAGGAAGGGGGTGAGCTGTATTGTCCAGGATGCTCCGCAGTTTGAGGAGCATCCTCCCCTCCAAGACCACCTCCCATGAATCCAACTCCGCCCCCAGGAAGGAGCCAGCCTTCCTGACTCTAGTTTAAGTCTCAAGCTTGGGAAACAATCCTCGTTTAAATAGGATTGGAGAACCGGATGTCAGGAGCCACACCAAGCATATGTGAATATGAGATGCTAGCCAGGCAATGCGACAACGCAGAACAAAATACATGCTAAGAATGAGAGAGAATGCATGCTGTAAAAAGAGATAAGAAATCCCATGTGCAATGATCTGATCAAAGCTCCTGTATATCCAGTGGTGCAAGGTGGTGGAAAATTAAACAACTAACAGAAGGAGGGGTTATGAATATTCCCATTCTTAATGGTGGAAAAAATCAATATATGAGCGTAAAATACAAGTATTTTAGACTTTAGATATACAGCGCGGAAACAGGCCCTCCTGCCCACCAGGTCTGCGCCGACCACCGATTACCCATATGCTAGCACTATCATACACACTAGAGATAATTTACAATTTTACCAAAGCCAATTAACCTACAAACCTGGGGGTTACACAAAAAGCTGGAGAAACTCAGCGGGTGCAGCAGCATCTAAGAGGCGGAAGAAGGGTCTCGACCCGAAACGTCGCCTATCTCCTTCGACTCTTAGATGCTGCTGCACCCGCTGAGTTTCTCCAGCTTTTTGTGTAACCCTCGATTCTCCAGCATCTGCAGTTTCTTCGTTAACCTACAAACCTGTGTGTCTTTGGAATGTGGGAGAAAACCAGAGCACTCTGAGAAAACCCACGTGGTCACAAGGAGAACGTACAAACTCTGTACAGACAGCACCGTAGTCAGACTCGAACCTGGGTTTCTGGCGCTGCAAGGCAACAACTCTGCCACTGCACCACCGTACCGCCCCCCAACTATAAATATCTTTAATTGCACGTGAATGATCCAACGTGTCCACCTTCTGAGATTCTGAGTCTTCAGAAAATTTGATTCAGTTGATGTTGCACTGGATACAGCAAAGGCTCTGGGATTTGACAAGGATCTCTCTGAACTCCTATGCCTTTTGCTCCATAAATTACTCCACATTCAGGAAATGATCCACCTCCCTGGACATTTGGAAAATTGCCCAGAATGACCTGTCCATGAAAATTCAAAATAGTTAATTATTGCACTATTCATCTATTTTCAATCATTGCCAAATTGTTGGAAATATCTTTGATAATGCCATCAGCAGCAATTAATAGTCAATAACTTGTTTACAGCTTCCACAATGATCACAGCTCTGCAACTCAATTAGCATCCTGCTCCAAATATAGATAAAATAAGTGAATTCCATGCATGTTTAATATTCCTGAACATCAAGACAATTTGATCAAGTGCCGCACTTCAGAATCCTGGCAAGATTGTTCAGTGGGCTGGCTGGAGTTATACAGACCACAAAGGAAAGTGGTTGTTATATGCCAATTATCACACTCCCCAAGACATCACTGCCATAGTTCCTTGTTGCAGTATCCCCAGCCAATTTTCTGCTTTATAAATGACCATAAGGTCAGAAGTGGGATCGTCTGCTAACAACTGCAAAGTGTTGGGTCTCGTGTTCAATTGCTTAGCTGATGATGTGATCTGTAAATGAACAAAACCAAACGAGAAACATATCGAAGCCTGAGGAGAAAAGGCATGCAATATGCCATGCCATAAAGTGTTGGCCATTTACTTTCTTAACAAAGGAGTCCAGCCATTACCGCTGAACATTTGGTTGCCCTGCCATTATCCTCTGTCACTGCCCACTATCACAATGGACCAGGAACATAGGAAAACAAATTCCACAAATATTGAATTATTGAAGCAGTTCAACTGCTATACTGCTTAACTCCCCAACCTTTCATCTCTGTGCATGGTTTGGGCTTGTTTTGGAATGTTCTTTATTGCCAAAATCTGGGTAGCTCCAACAGTGGGCAAGATACTTGTAACTGTCCAGGATAAAGCAATCAAAAAGATTTGTATCCATCTTTCTCACCTTAAACATTCACTTTCAGCTACAAGATGCATGGCAGTAACTCTTCAAAAGCATTCTGCATTCTTAGACCTACTGTCAACAGGGGTTAAGACTATAGCCAAGCAACATAAGCCATCACCAAGTACAATTCCCATTCATACATTATCCTGAAAATATGAACATGAAAATATACCACCAGTGCTTCTTCACCGTGAGACTAAATTCTTGGTAATCAACTTTTTTTAGAAAACTATTTTTTTCCCTAGCGATTGCAGAGGTTTAAGAAGACAATTCACCAATAGCTTGTAAGGTAACCAGAGAATAGTTATGGCATTGCACAGACTCTTGTGATCTGAGTAAGTCACAACTTCTTTGGATTTCTGTCTAATTTATTTATACGCAAATAGAATATCTATCTATCTATCTATCTATCTATCTATCTATCTATCTATCTATCTATCTATCTATCTATCTATCTATCTATCTATCTATCTATCTATCTATCTATCTATCTATCTATCTATCTATCTATCTATCTATCTCCCGTTTTGTTTTATGAGTGAATAGGTATACAAAAACTGAAATACGTTATATGTGTATGTATGTATTTGTGAGCATGTGTATATATACACACTGATTTTTTTTTCTCTCATTTATATATTGTTTACAGTGCACTACGTTTACATATTCTGTTGTGCTGCAGCAAGTAAGAATTTCATTATTCTATCTGGGACATATGACAATAAAACTCTTGACTTGAGTCTACTCCACGATTCAATCATGGCTGATCAAACTCTCCCTCCTAATCTCCTGCCTTCTCCCCATAACCTCTGACACCCGTACTAATCAAGAATCTATCTATCTTTGCTTTAAATATATCCACTGCCTGCCTCTACAGCTGTCTGTGGCGAAGAATTCCATAGATTCACCACACTCTGACTACAGAAATTCCTCCTGATCTACAACCTAAATGAATGTCCTTTAATTCTGAGGCTATGACCTCTAGTCCTAGACGCTCCCACCAGTGGAAACATTCTCTCCACATCCACTCTATTCAAGCCTTTCACTATTCTGTACGTTTCAATGAGGCCCCCCCCCTCATTCTTCTAAACTCTAGCAAATATAGGCCCAATGCTGTCAAATCTCATCATATGTCATCATACCAAGGAGACTTGTTTTTTTTTTGATAATATCCAGTTAGATTTCTTGTAAGGAACACCATCCAGTCAGACACTGCCTGGTCCATCACAAGTCCCTTGCCACCATCAAAGGAGTCTACAGGAGACGCTGCCTCAAAAAAGCAGCCAGTATCATCAAGTACCCACTCATTTCACTTCTGCATTGGGAAGAAGGGAGAGGAGTCTGAAAGATGTGATTTCCAGTTTCAGGAAAAGCTTCTTCCCAACAACCATAAGAGTCTTAAACACTACAAACTGTGCGTTCACGTTGCCGAACCAGACCATGATGCAACCAGTCAATATGCTCTCTACTGTACACCTATAGAGGCTCAAAAGAATCCTCTCTGACATACCAAATCTACGTAATCGACTTGATGGGCGAATGGCCTAATTCTACTCCTATCACTTGTGATCTTATGATCCCTGTGATTTCTAGATCTGTCTTGACAGATCCCTGAAGCTAAGCCTTTGAGTAAACAGTAGTTGGGAATGCTCTTTGAATGCCTCTCTGTAACAGTGTGAAGATCTTGCTGGATATTATGCCAGTCATCCACGATCAAATTTGTACCTTGTATAGAACAGGATTATTTGGAAGGGAGATTGGACATTTTTGCTTCTGTCTTAGCAACCGATAAGGTAACCAACTGCAAATGAGTCACTGGAAGGAATTTAATTAATTTTTCTTGAACTTCTATCTGAGACCGCACACATTTACATTGCTTAATAGATGTGCAGATCAAACACATTAAGGAAGGTATGAAAAAAAAGGAGTTATCTGATTTGCTTACAAATCTAAAAACTTTGAAATATAAACAAATTCTTGGAAAATCATAGTACATCTGTCAACATTTGTAATGGCATATACCTGTAGATCTTCTCTTAAGAACATCACCTTGTCTTTTCTTGTTATGGAGGTAGAAAGACACATTGTCGATATTCCTGCTTCATTTTTACCTTAATTGGTCTGATAGATAGACAAAGATTTTCTCCGCCATTTGGAGCAAAGTTGCAAACAGGTGAATGATTTCCTTGTATGTAAACGAGAGAAAAAAAGGCTTGTCTGCAAAGCATCTCCACCTTTGACAGGCCACAGAAGCACTTTTTAAAGACATGAGTCTTGATATCACTAATATCCTTAATCTGAGGGCTCTGAATCGATTCAGGAACTATGAATAAATTAGCTCCACGGTGACATTTATTTGCAATATGGCTTTGGCTGATATCCTCCTTTCCTCATTCAATCATTAAAACTTCAAATATAAGACTTGGTGATGGTAGAGGAGGCAATTCAGTAAATGCTTTTGATAATTTAGTGAAATAATAAAAGTCTTCAGTTAGAATTGGATGGTGAATGTTGCATTAAGACACTCTGAGCCCGTGAAGGGCTATAAAAAAGAAAATTAAGTATTGGGTTTATGAGGAACAACATGAGTAGGGTTTCAACACAAAGAGTACTGTATAACATAATCTTGCAAAGGCAGACAATAATATGTATAATGTAGAGACAAGGAGCTGCAGATGATGGAATGGGTGACTAAAACACACGGGTAACTCAGCAGATCAGGCAGTATCTGTGGAGCAAATGCATCAGCGATGTTTCAAGTCGGGATCCTACTTCAGAGCCAAGAAGGGTCTTGACCCAAAAGGTCACCTGTCCATTCCCTTCAGAGAAGCCACATGACCTGCTGAGTTACTCCAGCACCTTGAGTTTTTACGAAATAATATGTTTAAATTATCAATCAGTGAGAATAGATTTCTTTATATACCAGTGGAGAGTTTTTAGTAAATTTGGAGAGATATCTATGTCAGCTTTTAATCAGTTATATGTCTTATTTCCAATAGAAAATAGATTATGGCTTCAAATTGCACTATGGACAGTACACATATAACTTAGGGAGATAGTAATGAGGGAGTCCTGCAATGTTTGAGATGTGCCTTTTAGATGATATGAAGTAATGCCCACCATCTAATTCATTATGAAATAACCTAAGTAACTGTATTTGAGAGGGTCAGAGATATTCTCCTCAATGTCCAAACCATTATTGCTCACTAACACAAATGATCTGGACAATAATGCATGGTTGTTTGCAGAAGTTTGCTGTAAGCAAACTGAGAGCCATGTTTCCAACACAAAGCATACTTCAAGAAGGGTGGAGTATCGATTATAATATGCTACAGGAGCTCGGAAACTATGAATAGTGAAATATAAATGAAAATACAGGCACTCCCTGATTTACGTAATAGGCGACTTATGTAAACTCGCATTTGCATAAATAATTCATAATAGGTGGTCCCGTTTCCTGAACGACCTGGGTTATTGCAGCGGCGGGATGGCAGGAGTTTCCTGCCCATTTCATAGATATAATATATATTGATATATAATATAAATAGATACTGTATATATTATTGGTGCAACTGTGAGAAGGCGAGCGAGAATGAGGGAGGCAGTGGCGAGCAACTCTGGCCGGGTCACCAACATCTTCCACAAGATGAACCAGCGAGCCCTTCTTCACCAGCTGCCGCATGATGTGGCTGTCTATGAAGGAACTGCAGATGCCGGTTTAAACCGAAGATAGACACAAAATTCTGGAATAACTCAGAGGGACAAGCAGCATCTCTGGAGAGAAGGAATGGGTGACGTTTCAGGTCGAGACCCTTCTTCAGACAAAGGAAAGGTCTCGACCCGAAACATCACCCATTCCATCTCTCCATAGATGCTGACTTGTCCATCTTTGGTTGATGTGGCTATTGTTGCAGCTCACGTTGTAATTACTGTAGTTTGGAGGCTTTCCAAATAGAGCAGTCTTCTAATGAAATGGTAGATTTTTGAGCTTATGACTGAGAGATATATGGGCTGCTCATAGAGATGCCAATAAGCTAATTTGTTTACATATGCACCTTGGGTTGGAAGATATAAGATTTCAGGTAATTGACTAATTAAAAAGGGTTAGAGAGGCATTGTGGCAAAGAAGGGACAATGGTTCAGATTGTGTAGGACTCAGCCTGAGGTTTGTGTTTGCCTCTCGTAGATCCTGAGATCCGGCTGGACTTGGTTGTGTACAAGGCAGAGAAGTCCATGAGTTGTAACTTGGCCACAGAAAACAGGAACAAACAACCTCCTCTCAGTCTGAACTAATGGCTTCTGACAACCCATGTCTTTTACACTCTTTCTGATGATGGATAACTGAATAGTATATAAATAATGAAATCAAAAAGATGGGGGAAAAGAAGCATTTTAATCCTCATTTAATGTACACAGGTTAATTAAATATTAATTAATTAGAACACAATGAAAACAACAGACCATTTATATCAATTTACCATTGCCTTAAGTGGCAATCATCAAATTTAATTGCATGGGATTATGCTATATATACTGAATGCAGCTTGTGTAAAGTCAAGGGGAGAGCTACAAAGTAGATCTGTCCCCTTCAGCTCAGGACTTTATTGAATATTCAAGCTGCAGAATGAGTGCAGAACTACAGTGGGAAAACCTACTTTCCAGCGCTTTCATACTAATTAATCTCCAAGATTATTGATGGAGATTAGGAGTGGTGCAGCAGTAGACCTGCTGCCTTACAGTGCGGGAGACCCCGGTTCGATCCTGACTATAGGTGCCATCCGTACGGAGTTTGTACGTTCTCCCTGTGACTGTGTGGGTGATCTGCTTTCCTCCCACACTCCAAACACATACAAGTTTCAAATGATATGGTAGATTTTTGAGTTTATGACAGAAAGATCAGCTGCTCATAGAGATGCCAGGTTTGTAGGTAAATTGGCTTCAGTGAAATTGTAAATTGTTCCTAGTGTGTAGGATAGTGCTAGTTTATGTGGTGATCAGTGGTTGGCATGGACTCTGTGGGCTAAAGGGCCTTTTTCTGTATCTCTAATGTCTGAAGTCTAATAGCCCTGTCCCACGGTGCGAGTTCATTCCAAGAGCTCTCCCGAGTTTAAAAAAAATCAAACTTGTGGTAAGCACGGAGAATGAACGTAGCGGGTATGTAGGAGCTCGGGGACGTCTCTTAGCGCTCACGGCAGGTATTTGGGAAGACTCGCTAACGGCAGGTAAGCACAGGAAGACTCGTGAAGATTTTTCAACATGATGAAAAATGTCCACAAGATCCCCGAGTGCCGACGAGTGGCCATTACCGTAATCTCCGAGTTCGAATCAGGGCAAACTCGGGAGAACTCTTGGAATGAACTCGTACCGTGGGACAGGGGTTTAACGATGAGACAGTTTATACTGATATACTCAGGGTACAAATAACAGGGATAAAAGTTGTTATTACAAAGAGTAAGAGCAGAGATAGATAATAGCATGGTGTCTCTGAAATAGACAATGGAAATGTATTCAAAATTGAGATTTAAATTGTTGTTGAGATGAAGAGTTTTATCTTTCTACTGAAAACTGAGATCTAATGTTTCATGTAACTTTATTAAACAAAATCAACTCAGGATTCTGCTATGATTTTATACTTTCCCTTATTCGGACTGAAGATCAATGACTGATTTTTCTGAGAAATGCCATCAGTTCCAAATGGAATTTCAACATTTCTCTCTGCAACTGTTGAGTGGAAAATATGTAAGGCTCAATATTCATGACAGTTGATCACTGGAAATAAAATGGAGATTCAAGAGACTGCAGTTTTGAGCCTAAAACAGACAGCGCTGGAACTCCCTCACCAGAAGCACTCCACATGTCAGGCAGCATCTGCAGAGAGAGAAATTGATTAAATGTTTCAGATCAAAGTGCCATTGTCAGAACTGCTTCAGAGCTCTAATGAAGGGTCTTCAACCTGAAGATATTACTCTGTTTCTTTTTCCCGAGGGAATGGTGGAAGCAGAGTCACTGACAGATTTAACAATTGTCTGGGCGTGCACTTGAATTGCCCAGTCAGAGAAGGCTATGGGCCAAATGTTGTAATAATGAGATTAATATAGTTGGGTGTTCCCTGGTCAGCATGGATATGATGGGCCAAATGGGCTTCTCCATGCTGCACAATTAGCATCATAGAGTCATACAGCACGGAAACAGGCCCTGCTGCACAATTTGTCCATATTGACCAAGGTGCCCCATCTAAGCTAATCCAGCCTGCCTACATTTGAAGCATAGCCCTCTCAACACTTTCCTATTACCTGTCAAAATGTCTTTTAAATGTTGTTATTAATTATGATGTTAATGTTAAATTCTATGTCACTATGATTCTTCTCACGGACACTGCCTTACCTTCTGTGCATTTCCAGCATTTTCTATTTTCATAAAAAAACATTGAGTCATACAGCATGGAAACAGGCCCTCAGGCACATCTTGCCCACACCGACCAACTTGTCCCATCTACACTACTCCCATCTGCTTGTGTTTGGTACACATCTCTCTAAACCTATCCTCTCTATGTACCTGCCTAAATGCGTCTTAAACATTGCGATAGTACATGCCTCAACTACCTCCTCCAGCAGCTCGTTCCATCCAGCTACCTCCTTTGTATAAAAAGTTACCCCTCATGTTCTTATCAAATCTTTCCCCCTCACCTTAAACCTATGTACTCTGACAGGAGACTCTGTGTGTTTACCCAATCTATTCCTCTCACGATTTTGTACATAAATGTTTCAGTCAACAAGATTTAATAATTGTCCTGAGATTCTGGAAACAATGCTGGCCTCATTTTGTACTATTCATTAATTGAAATGGTAAACAAAACTCTTGCCTCAGTTAGCACCAAAAATACTAGAATGCCTATTACATTATTCCTCAGGGTCTCTTTCAATTGAGCTGGCAAGGAGACTAGAGCAGAGAAAGGATGGTAACCTTGCTTGTCCTTTACACAGGGAATATTGCTTATTACCTTCTGTGTTTATATCCTATTAACTAACAAAGAAGGAATGTTTGCAGTTTTATCATTAAATTCAAGTTGTGTCGATGCTAACACAAAATGTTTTTTAATTATTGAAAATGCTAGTAATATATTTTAATGTTACCTTTGTATTGTAATTTCATCCTCCTAACCAAACTGAAAAAAATTGTATATTCCCCCCCTAAATAATTATTTTTTATACTCTGTAAACATCACGTCATTTAACACTTTGTTGCCATGTCTATCATGCACCAAACACCAAATGTATATCCTTTAGACATTTTCCAAATGTGTTTACACCCTCTCTTGCCTCGATCAATCTATAATTTTCAAATTCTTGCCATTTAAGTGCCCTTGCTTTTAATCATTCAATGATTGGAAGTATATCTTCATCTGCTTTGATACTGAGCACCCTCTTTCTGAAATACACTTCTGTTTCTTCCTTGAAGATGGACACAAAATCCTGGAGTAACTCAGCGGGTTATCTCTGGTTAGGAACATCTCTGGAGAGGATGAATGGGTGATGTTTCAGGTCGAGATCCTTCTTCAGACTTACTGAAACATCACCCATTCCTTCTCTCCAGAGATGCTGCCTGCTCATTGAGTTACTCCAGCATTTTATGTCTATCTTCAATGTAAATCGACATCTGCAGTTCCTTCCTACACATCTGTTTCTTCCTTGTGAGACATTCATGATCTGCTCCTTTGGCCAAATGTTTGGCCATCCCCTTAAATTTGTTTTCTATACCTTTGTGTCTGGTGGTATTTGATGTTACGCCAAAATAAGCTTTATTATTTAGTCATAGCATCATACAGTGTGTAAACGGGCCTGCCAATGCCCACACCAGCCTACCTGTCTCAGCTACACTAGTCCCACTTGCCTGCATTTGGCCCATGTCCCTCCAAACCTGCCTATCCATGTACCTGTCTAACTGTTTCTTTTTTTTTTGGAATAGTCCCTGGCTCAACTTCCTTCTTTGGCAGCTTTTTCCATATTAAAAAATTATTTAAATATTATTGTTGTTTTGGATGCCTCACCAATGAACCGAAACCCCACTAAATATTTAAAACCACTTGAGCCGCTTAAATTCACAGCAAACAGTAAATCCAAAGATCTAAATAAAAATGTTATCTTGCAACAATAACTTTGGAAACAATCAATATTTTTTTCAAAGCGAAACATCCATTTTATTATTTATGGCAGATTAAAATCTGATGGATTAGTTACATTTAATTTCTGAAAGATTTACTCAATAAATGACTTCAAAATAAACCAGAAATCAGGCTGCAATTAAATGGTGGAAATGTATGTGTATTTATGGGTGCAAATGTTGGGATGTGTGTTTGGCTGTTAAGTTTCTGACAATGCCCTGCAACAATATATTGTTTACTTATAATTCTTTAAAGAATTGGAAGATTTTCCCTTGTATGGAGATCACCAGACTTGCCCACAGGCCACTGATCTTCAAATGTTCTGCTGGATGTTAATTCCCAATGCACTGGTCTGGTCCAATGCTGTATGATCCAGAAAAGGACCTCTTGCTGCCTGAGACATAGAAACATAGAAAATAGGTGCAGGAATATGCCATTCGGCCCTTTGAGCCAGCACCGTCATTCAATAGGACCATGGCTGATCATCCAGAATCAGTACCCTTTTGCTGCTTTCTCCTCATATCCTTGATTCCGTTAGCTCTAAGAGATATATCCACTATCTCTTGAATACAAGTAGGAAAGAACAGCAGATACTGGTTTAAATCGAAGATAGACACAAAATGCTGGAGTAACTCAGCGGGATAGGCAGCATCTCTGGAGAGAAGGAATGGGTAACGTTTTGGGTCAGGTGTGAAGAAGGGTCTTGACCCGAAAGGTCATCCATTTCTTCTCTCCAGAAATGCTGCCTGTCCCGCTGAATTACTCCAGCAATTTGTGTCTATCTCTCTTGAATACATCATGTTTAGTTTAGAATTTAGAAATACAAAATGGAAACAAGCCCCTCGGCCCAGCCACGTCAACCACTGATCACCTGTTCACATTAATTCTTATTATCCCACTTTCTCATCGATTCCCTACATAGCAGAGTGATTTTACAGATCCCAATTAACCTACAAACTCGCACGTCTTTGGGATGTGGGGGGAAACTGGAGCATCCGGAGGAAGCCTACACAGGGAGAACATGCAAACTCCCCATACACAGAACCTGAGATTAGGATCGAACCCGGGTCTCTGGCGCTATGAGGCAGTAGGTCTACCAGTTGAGCCACTTTGCTGACCCATCATAAAAATATTAGGAATACAATTAAAGGCAGGTGCCTCTCCAACTTGCATCATTCTGACTTGGAAATGTATTGTTCAGTTTTCTTTCTCATAGGGAATGGAACTCCCATACATGATGGGAGAATCTTCACCGGAAGAATTATAGGGGCCCATCACCAACTTACCAAGTGCTGTTAGAGATAGGCACCAACATATGACACTGGCTGCAATACCCAAATCCAAGAAAAGCACCAACAAAATATTAGCACTCACAATTAAATCAACTTTCTATTTAACTGCCGATTTCAATCAACTCCTGTTAAATTACTTCCGTAAATCTCTATTTGTAGTTGTTTTAAGTGCCTATCTCTACAACCAAGATTTTCTCTTAATAGTTCCTCATCTGGTTTAGTTACATTTTGTTTGCTAACTCTATTGTAAAGCATTTTGATAACTCTATTGCATTATGATTGTCAATTAATTGCAAGTGTTCTTACTGGAGCTGTCCTAATAATAATGTGGATTTAAAGTCTCATCAGGTTTTTAAAATTTATGGCAGATCAAGAAGTTTCCTGTATGAGACAATCTTATATTTTATCTCTTTAAACTGTACTTAACTGAAGTACACAAGGAAGATTGTTGAGTGAGAAAATGGAAGCCATGCCTGAAATCCATGCAGAGTCGAGGGATTGTAGATACAGGAATCATATGTAGAACACAAAGTTCTGGAGCAACTTAACGGGTGAGGCAACATCTCTGAAGGGCTTGAAGAAGGGTTCTGGCAGAAATCTTCCAGTCTGAAGAAGGGGTCCTTCTCAAAATATTGTCTATCAATGTCTGCCAGAGATGCTGCCTGAACCATTGAGTTAAGCCCCTGTCCCACTTTCCCGAGTTACTCATGAATTCTCCTGAGTTTTCCCCTTGATTCATACTCGGAGATGCCAGCTGTAGGTACTCGGGGCTATTTTATTTACTCGTGGACATTTTTCAACATGCTGAAAAAACATCCAAACTAACCTGATGCCCCGAGTACCTATAGCTGGCATTAGGAGCCACTACGAAATATCTACGGACTCCTATGGCGTCGCTACAGACTCCTACAGACTCGCTACGGACATTCTCCAAGTTTGAATCAAGGGGAAAACTCGGGAGAATTTGTGAGTAACTCGGGAAAGTGGGACAGGGGCTTTACTCCAATACATTGCCTAAAATCCATGTCCTTTGATAAAGGAAAATCGCTGGTGACTATTTACAGGATTTCAGTATTCTGACACAAGGCTATTACATGTAATATCATCCAAAGCTAGATACTTTGGTCCAAAGTTTTTTTCTGCAAATGTGTTCTGCAATTTCTGATAACTCTGTGATTAAGTGCAGATATGACTACGCTGAATTTGACACCTTTATTCATTGCAACACATCAGACTGAGGTCATGTGCTACCTGGATGGGGATACATTTCTGATATAATAATGTTTACCATCATCTGCCTCTAAGACTGACAGATATTAAAAAAGTTATAAACCCTGCAGAAAGGTGGGCTACTCTTGTATCCTACCTGTGGCATGTTCATCAGCCTTTATTGTCAGTGTGCACTGGGACTACACTTACTGCATTTAGGAAAATTAGGGATGCTACAGAACATCTATCTGATGAATGAATCAATATCTCTAAAGATTTTCCAACTCTTAAGCTGTCAAGATGCCAAATGCAATGACAAGGGTATTTTAGACTGGTGTTAAATATTATAATATGTCTAATATATGTACATGTAACTGAGGTATTTCAGTAACCCATCCATGGATTCCAATTTTGATAATCTTGGTGTGATTCCTTTTCAAATTTTTCTGCAAGGGCAGAGATAATTATATATTTTCAGGGAAAAAAATACATATGTATTTGAAGCAGAAAAAAACACAATACCAGAGAGTCAGTGAGAGTTTTGGATTGCCCAGCTACGGCAATGATGGTTCTAAGTCATTACGATGCACAGTTGGAGTGGAACATCTTAATCAAAGATAGTCCGCATAGATTTTCCAAAGAAAGTTAGTGTCTGAATTAAATTTTCAATTTGTGAAATTGAGGATGGGTGAGGATTGTGGATTGGATGCAGTCTAAATAACTTTAAAAAGGTTTTATTTTGAACCCAGGGGCCAGCTTAGTTAAATGACCATAAACCAAGGGCCTTCAGATGGAAAGTGGCAAAATGCATCCAAAATTGGCTCGATAGTGAAAAGCAAAGAATCATGAGAAATGGAAGTTTGTGTGCCCGGAAGGTAGTTTGCAAAAAGATTTTGTAGATTATTTGGACATTATATTAATAATGTGGACTTGTAAGGGGCCTGCTTAAGACAATTGCTGATGTTACCAAAAGTGACCACATTATGATGAGGAAAGTCATAAATGGCATGAAGGCAACAATGGACTGTTCCTGTAAGCAAAAATATGACAAGTGGATCAGTACCATGAAGAGTTTAAGAGAAAACATAACAACGCTATTACAATGAATAATACACGAGTGCTGGGGACACACAGCAGGTCAGGCAGATGGAACGTTTGGTCAGCGTGGGCAAGTGGGTTGAAGGGCCTGTTTTCACACTATATGGATGGAATACTTTATTGTCACATATGACAAGACACAGTGAAATACTTTGCTTGCATGCCCAAGGTGTGCTAATAGCAGCCACCTACGGCGCTGACAAAGTTACAAAGTATACCGGATTCTCCTTTGTTTCACAATCCCCCTCCCTCATGGGGGTCCCCACACGCCGGGTTCTCCATTGTTCTTCCCCTCCCCCCTCACTGTGGTCCCTTCAGGCTCTCATTGACCGCTGACCACGAGTCGACGCGCGAGGCTTAGCCGCTGCCGTGAGGCTTCATCACAGCCGAGGCCCCATCGCTGGCGAGGCTCCACCACCACCACCAAGTTCCCATCACTGTCGCCAATGCTCCATGGCTGCAAGGCTCCGCCTCTGAGGCTTCACCGCTGCAGCCCCATTGCCGCCGAGCCCTTGCCGCCACCACAAGGCTTCGCCTCCGCCGAGACTTCACCACCGCTGTCGCGGCCCCACCGCCGTGAGGCTTCACCACTGCTGCCGCCACCTCGTCATCACCATCAAGGCTCACCACTGCCATCGAGGCTCCATTCGGCCCAGTCAGGCTTCGCTGTCCGACTTTTCCGCAGCCTCCTGGGAAGCCTTTGGAGGCTAGCCGGGCTTACCGGGCCGGTTCCAGCCCGCGGCACGGTTGTTCGATGGGTTAGTCGGGCATGACTCTATGACTATAACAGAAGTCAAAAAGAACAGAGGAATTTTACTTCGGAGTCACGTGAGTGACTATGTGAAGAAGCCCCGCCAGGCACATGCGCGTCATTACGTCCGCGCATGTCGCACTGAACGGGCTGGAGGGCACAGCTCCACCACCGGGTAAGTAGGAACTTCTAAGGTAAGTGTTTTAAAAACTTTCCTTAGAAGTATTTCCACTCCATAAAGCTGGGTCGAGCAGTCAGTAGGAGTGGGCAGTTGGAGCTGTCATTTTGGAAGATCCGTTTTAGCGTGGGATTCACCAATTTGATCGGGTCGGGAGATAAGCGCGGCAATGCTGGCTCCGATGCTGGGTGCCGTTTTACCGCAGTAGTTCAAATAGCGCGCTAAATTTCCACACTAGCTCCATTCACAAAAGGCAGGCCAACTGGAATTTGATTGAGAATGAGCCTGGTTCATCTATTTATATCCAATCAGACTAAGCAGACTGAGGCTGCTCCTAGCCATGAAAAGGCAAATATAAAGTCACAGACCTGGGTTCTCTGACAACAATAGTTGCTCTTCCCCAGATCATACAAGACTGTGGGTGAGGTTGGGAACATGCAGTTGATGCTCCAACCTTCATTACATAAGGGTCCAAGGGCCAGTAATGTCCAAGAGGGTCATACCAAGACCAACATATGGTGGTTCAATTATTTGGGTTCCTTCCAGCGCCTTGTTTAGGACTGGAGGATACTATATGATGGGAGAAGCGGGCAGATTGCAGCTGACCCTGATGCTGGTGTCACTGCTTATGTGCAAACACCAGCGGGCACAAGAGCCACGCTCCGGGTGTCTCGGAAATGGCACTGAGTTGCTATTCCGGAGTGGACTGGTGAGTCAATGGAACAATCCCTTCCCAGGAGTATCAATTATGTAGTATCTCACCAGTTCCAGCAAGATATGATGCAAGTGACTGCAAACAAATATGAGACACCTGTTTAATGTGCATTACTGAAAGTGCCTATGGTGACCCAGGTTCTGGGCACCCATGAGTCCTTCTTTGACTGGACAGGAGGTTCGGTGTTAACACGTCCTCCAACTGATGGCTGCAGCAATTAGTGCATTTGGCACTATGGTCCAAGGGACAATCATTCCTCAAACTCACACATCTATGTTGGGTATTTTATGCAATGCATTTTTCAGGAAATTGCATCAGGAAATATCGCCACCAGGCCAACACTAAACCAAAAATTTGCTGCTCTATGTAGGGCGACTGCTGTACAAACGCCTGAAATATGGTTTGGAACGGACCTTGTCATGAACATTCGTGAAATTCATGATGAGGCCAAAGCAATTGGCTTCATGTGGTCAAGCATTTCGAGGCCACCTATTCGCAACCCTGGGTTAATACTGCAAGTCAGATCCAGGGGCTGAGTTCAGCAGGGGCAGGCCAGTGGGGCAACTAGGGTACCCACCGAGACAGTCCGGGTACAATCCCAATATGAGCAGATAACAGCTTTACAGGTCAACTGTAGAGGTACATCGACTTTTCTTAATGATAAAGTTCTGGTGGCCAATCTCCTATTGGAGGTTGATTACAAATGTTTTCTAATCAATCATGCTGTATAATGTATGATATGTTTATACTAAATACTGTCTCAAGTCTCCCATTGAGTTTATCTCAGGAATAGATCCACCTCAACAGCACAAGCCTAATAATATGTGGGTGTTTTCTGCTCCAGGGCATGAACATATAGATAATGGTCATTGATAAAGCCATTACAATTGTTTCTAATATTTCCCCAGATCTCAAAAACATGGGTGTTGTAGAGTAATTTTCATCCTCAATTGCTTAAATTCATTACTGCTACCACAGGGGTGTTATGTGGCAACTATTTGTTTGCAACGTGTATTATTCGCTGCCAATTCATGCTCATTATCGCAGGTACTTGAAATTTAATTGGATGGCACAGCTGTGTCAATACAAAGCATTGACACCTGGATTAAGTTCAGCACCCAGGCTATTTATTAAATTGTTAAAACCTGTGCTGGGGCTATTCAGCCCATCATCACATTGTAATGGGTTATTTAGCTGATATCTTAATTATCAGCAACACTAATGAGTCAGCTGAAGAATCGGTGCTTGAGTCATTAGGGGTTGCTCCGTCCAACTAAGTTCAAGTTACAGCCAACCCAAAATATTGAGTATTTGGGGTTTCATATTAATTCAGTTGCTATAACAGTAACATTACCAACAGCCAAGGTTGTCGATGATGATGATGATGATGTCTGTACTTGCCTCCCACAAATCTTTATCCTTCCATCTGAGAAGACGCTAAGGACATTAGTAAATGGGGAGCAGGTTCCTGCAGTACATTCGGGCCTTTGCATTATCAACATTTGCAGAGAGCACGTGAACTAGCACTAAATTCAAATGCAGGCCATTTTCATCGGGTTCACCGTTTACCAACCACAGCTCTCGCAGAATCCAGTGGTGCATTGTTAATGTTCATCTAGCTACCAATAACATTTTGGGTACTAGACCCTTCACTAATCTTCCAGACTGATGTCAGTGCTCTCGGTTGTGGGGGGGCTACGGACACCGAGTATAGCTGTGTGGGTCACTGGCATGAACACGAAGGGTTGATTCGCCTCACACATGGAAAAAATTCTTTTGCATTCTTGGGGGCATTTTATGGGTAAAGGCATATTGCTCCTCAATGAAGGATTTCCACATTCAACTCCAGATTGATAACATCACAGCAGTGCAATACATTAATCATATGGGAGGAGCACGGTCATTATCATGTGTTAACTGGGTACCGTCATGTGCCATTGGGGTATGTCAAGGCATATCTGCATTTCAGCCATTTATTCACCACCTATAGCTAATGTGGTGGCCGACCATAGGTCGACTACGTTTCATGCCAATATAGAGTGGATGTTCAATTCTAAACTTTGTCATACAATTGTAACTCGATTTGGGTTGCCAGCCATTGATCTGTTCCATCCAGATTACATCACCAGTTGCCTAAATATGTTTCATGGGAGCCAGATCCAGGTGAAGCTGCCGTGGATGCAGTCTCATTACATTGGGGGCACTAAAATCTTATGCAATTTCTTCATTTCTTCATCCTGAACTCTCTCACCACAATAGACCGAGTCTCCGCCACAGGTGTTTTGGTGGTCCCAGATTGCCCAACACAACCATAGTTCCCCTTCGTATTTTCAATGATGGTTCAGTCATTCATGATGATTCACAGCTGCAGTAATTCTTGGTGCATCCGGTTACAGGAGAAAGTCACCCTTTACATGACCGTATTAATTGTTGGTCTGCAGGTTCTGACCAGATAATTCCAAGGACTTGGATTGTTGAACAGTGCCATGGTGGTTCTCACTGCAGCTTGGCAAAATAGCACTCAAAACACACTATGTGGTTCACATAATGAAATGGGAACTGTTTCTGTGTACAATCCAATATGTCTTCTCATCATGCAAGCATATGTGATGTGTTGGAGTTCCTTGCTAAGTTGCATTTTGATGAGCACCTACGTTATAGTGACATTACCAGTGCTCGGAGTGCGTTGTCCTCTTATTGGATGCAGTCTTCAGAACAACATCTCATCCGTTAGTATCCCGATTTATGAGGAATTTTAATAAAAATCCTCCGAAACCTCGCTAAACCGAAATCTGGGACATCTCTCCTGTTCTCACAATGCTTCAGCAATGGGCTCCAATTACTTCATTATTTACACAGAGATTAACTCTTGCTGTGTTTATGCTAATAGCGCTGGTTTCAGCACAACGTGTACAAACATTACAATTCTTACAAATACCTTGTATGCATTTGTCTGTCAATGACATTACCTTTTATGTTTATGATTTAATCAAACAAAAAGGCCCGGTCTGGCTGGAATCAAGGTGACGTTTAAAGCCTATCTTGTTGACCGAATGTTATATGTAGTTACGCCATATAACTTAAGGCAATATATTAAGGTAACAAGGCGTCTCAGAGGTTCTGAGACAGGACTGATCATTAGACACAAAAAGACATATACAAGAGTGTCAGCACAAACTATTTCTACATGCTTGAAACTGGTTTTCAATTATGCTGGAGTCGACATCCCTGTCTTTAACTTTCACTCCACCAGGGCGGCATCAATCTCCACGGCGAAGGCTCAGGACGTGCCGCTAGACCAAATCTTCGAGGCCGAAGGATGGTCTAGAGAAGCAACATTTTCTCAATTTTCTGACAAACCTGTACAAACCGTGCCACGGTTTGGGCATGCTGTTTTGGGTCACATTTAATTCATTTGCTTTGTTTTCTATCATTGTTTGTAATTTTCCCTGAGACAGTGGGGTTATTCCTGGATTTAGTATTATTAACAATAGTTACTGAATAATTCGAAGCAATGTTCAATATATTATTTCCCTACTGTGTCTACCGAAGCAGATTGTCGTGTGGTGTGCATCGACGGCATGAAAATACAGAGCTTTGAAATCTTCACGTAGTCACTCACGTGACTCCGAAGTAAAATAGTAAGATTAAACGAGAACTTACCAGTTCGAAGTTTGATCCTTATTTTATGAGGAGTGACGTTGAAGGATTACGTGTCCTCCGCTCCCACCCTCATAATCTAAGAGATCATCTGGTAGTTCTAGTCTTCTACGAGCCTTACTATGTTACTTTGGCTATTTGTTTTGTGTGTTTTCACGCCGCTGCTTTGAAGTATGACGCGCATGCGCCTGGCGGGTCTTCTTTACGTAATCCCTCAACATCACTCCTCATAAAATAAGGATCAAACTTCGAACTGGTAAGTTCTCATTTAATCTTACTAATTTAGTGTATACCTGCAGATCTCTCAAGATGGGAATTCAATTCAATATAGCACTTAAGAGAACATTTGGATATTTTCCATTATTGATGAAGACTGAGAAAAATTAATTGTGAGTCACAGAAGTGTGTTCACATTTAGGTAGAATTACTAGAAGAACATGATATAAGGTGGAAGATGTTTTAGTTAACGTTAAAGATTAGAGAGGATACCTTGTCTGGACTGAGGTTGAGGGGAGATTTAGGAAGGGATATAATTATGAGATGTTTGAAGTGGGTTAAAGTTCAAAAACAACGTGACTTAGATTTCAGGTTATTGTTAGAATGAGGATTAGGGGAGAAATACAAAAATATATATTTTCAGCTAAATGATGGTGGAGACTTGTCTGAATGGTGTTGAGACCTGTAAAAATGCAGACTTGATGTGCAGCAACTTATAAATGCGTGGATTGAGAGATGGGAAATGGCATCAGCTGTATTATGAGTAGCATGAACATGATGGGCCAAATGGCGTCAGATACAAAGACTTAAAGCTCTGTGCAATACATTTATAGAGCTTTAAGTTTGTGTTCTGGGCTGGTGATGGAGATTATCAGTTGGAATGACCACACACTGCCACCCACAACTGCTTACATTTATAGTGTTCTTGATATGAAAAGAAAGACTTCAAAGAAGGGTAATCAGTTAAAATAATAAGAAGGTAATTGGAGGAGTTGACTATATGTTTGGTCAATAAGGTAGATTTCTGCTGTTGTAAAGGGTGGTGAAATTTACAGACAAAGTTTCAGAACCCATATATTTACCAGATCTATGATACGATACCATACGATCAAACTTTATTTTGATATTGATTTGCCAACAGTCACAAAAATACAAAATACATGAAACATGAAATAAAGTGATGAGTGGAAAGGCTTGGGGAGGGGGAAGGGAGTCAGTCTACCCCACGACAGAAGGGGGAGGAGTTGCACAGTTTGAGAGCCACAGTGAAGAAGGATCTCCTGTGGCGTTCTGTCCTGCATCTTGGTGGAAGCAGTCTTTTGCTGAAGGTACTCCTCAGGTTGACAAGTGTGTCATGGAGTGGGTGAGCTACACGATCTACAAGTCACCAAAATTTGAGAAACAACAATGATCTCTGAATGATACACAATTGAGAAGGTTATAGAGAAAATTTTAAAAGGGATGAATATAAATAGCAGTCAGTTGAGGCACAGGAGAAGAGGAGACAGTGGGGCCACGTGATATACAGAAAGAGAACCATTTATGTTAATATTGAACAAATGGCCAAGAAAGGATGTTAAATTTATGTCAGCTTAATAGGAATGGAGTCAAAACATGTTTTTATTATGTTATCACAACTAGAGAGCGAGCCTGAGCTATGAACTACATCTATCTCTTATAAGACCTTAGTGGACTATCTTGCACTAAATGTTATTCCATTTCTCATGTATGTATACACAGTGAACGGCTCGATTGTATTGTCATGTATTGTAGGTATGTTACAAAACTTACCTTCAGCAGCGCTGCAGTTCTGTCACTGGCCGTGTGCACGACTTTGGTGCCTTTGAGGGGGGGGCGGGGTTAAAATGCGGATTTCCCTTGCCTTCCGGAATTATATTTTCTCGGAGTGCGAGCTTTTTCTGGAGATTCGTTCTGACTGCCGGTAAGTGAATTTTTTTTTTAAAATCGCCCAACTATTTCAGCGCTGCAGTAAAATTAAAATGAGCTCCTAATGCCGTGAACGCCGAGAACGGGGACGGATTTTATGTAGGGGACAGGTAAAGGAAAGCTGTTTATTTTTTCATATAAACTTGCTTGTTTAGATGACCTTAATCAACATTTCATGTTGCGAAACGGTGATTTATTCCCCATACGAACTGGCAGTATTTTTCCTGCCAATATGGGGTTTAAATTCACCGCAACCGCAACGTTCCAATCCATCGCGTTCCAGAAAATCCCACTCGCAAGCTGATTTAAAAGGCCATTAATTTACGGGCATTAAACACTAAATTCCTTCAATTTGGCCTATAAATTAATGACAATTAGATTTAAATATCATTTTATATTGCGAATTATTGTGTGAATGTTATTTGGACACTTAAGCTTTTAAAAAAATGTTAATATTTTCTTAAGAAATGGATAGATGTTTAGATCTAGTAATTTAATTTTGTAATTAGCTACAATTGGGTAACTAACTAATTACATGCT
This sequence comes from Okamejei kenojei, assembly GCA_035221665.1. Classification (NCBI taxonomy): domain Eukaryota; kingdom Metazoa; phylum Chordata; class Chondrichthyes; order Rajiformes; family Rajidae; genus Okamejei; species Okamejei kenojei. Next base: position 15,864,937 of record CM069159.1, read on the forward strand.
TTAATTTCACGTCATCCAAGTAAGATTGCTTCAATCTATAATCTGAACATTTCTTTCAGTTCTCTTAATTTTTAAGAAAGTTATGGGCTTTTGACTGTCCTCGATCACAACTTTTGTGTTAAGTCAATGGAAAAGTAATAGGGAACAAGATGCTAATTTCTGAGTATGAATATGGCCATAACTTTGTTAATACTGAAGATATGAAAGTGAATTAAGTGTCAAATTAAACTTCTTTTTATGCTTTATCTGATGGGATAAATTGCAGACTTGATTTTTAAAATCTCAAAATTTTGTAACATTGCTATGTATTGTCTTTCCGCTGACTGGTTAGCACGCAACAAAAGCTTTTCATTGTACCTCGACACACGTGACAATAAACTAAACTAAACTAAAAGAAAGCAAGATGTAGATTTTATAGGAGTTTGAAGAGTATGGGAAGAAAAACAGGAGAGTTAAGAGAAAAAAGAGAATACGAGTAACTGATCAGACATTGTTTGTATTCATCAGAGAAAGAAACAAATCAAGGGAGGGACACAATTAAATTCAATAATACCTCTGGACACATTCATCAAAACGATTCATATCACTTCATAATTTGCAACTCCTCAGCCAGTTGATGAGGATCTTTTATTATAATCTCATCCAATTTATCTGTTATCTTGAAAATATCTTTACTACCTTAACCAAGTTAAAATAAAGAAAACATGATGCTTGGAAAGGTTGTGGACTACCATCAGAAATTAAGTAAAAAACTTTCAATGCTTTAATCTTACAATGTATCTCAATAAAATAACTCAAAAGTAGGCCAAGGCTCAATGCATTTACTCAATTCTTCCTACTTCACTCTTATGGGCCCGTCCAGCAACTGCCAGCGACTGTCATAGTCGTAGCAGGTAGCCGAAAAACTGGCGACAACCTACGTCATACTGGCGACAGTCTACGTCAGGAGAAGTCAAGCTATGCTCATCGGCGTCAAACCCACTGTCGTTGAAAAATTTCCAACATGTTGAAAATTTAGCGGCGACCAGAAAGACGCTATGACTTTTTGAGCAACTGAGAAGATGACTCCCGGCGACCATGTGGCGACAAACTAATCGCCTGTAGTTGCCTAAAAAATCGCCAAAGTGGCACAGGCCCATAATTGATTTTTAATCCTTTGGAGTCGTGGCAAATATTTATGCCTGACTCGAAACTTGGTCATACTGCTGTTTACGGGCCCTTGCTCCACACATACATTGAAAATCACATTTATCTACATTACAAATTCAGCAAACATTCAGAGTACTTAATTAGATGTGAATCTCTGGAATATCCTGAGGTTGCAAAAGGCATCATATAAATGCAAATCTGTGTTTTCCATCTTTCTAGTCTGTTTTCCTGTACACTTTTAGGTATCAACATTGGTTTGTAATCCTTAGAAACATCATAATTGTTTCTGGAAGAATTCCCATATTGCCTCAGCATCTCGTTAGTTAATTGCAACTGCGCATCCAGGGGCACTTTGTGTTACATCTACAACCATGTTGAAAACTGTTCCTCACTATGACACTGCTCCTTATTTCTCCTCTGCTATCTCTATGCTCTTTTGTCAATTTTTGTTGGGTTTTGTCTGTTACCTTCCCTCCCTGTCTCTGCCACGTCATTCCTCTCTCTGCTTCCCTGCTGCTCTATTTCTCTTCATGCTTTCCCTCTCTCCTTCACATCTGCTCGGTGATTGCAACAAATATTCCCAGCTGACCTACGCTGCATCAAGATGTTCGCCAAGATCCTCCGTAATGCCGCACAGAATGCTTTTTGCATAACTATTTATTTTATTATTTTTGAGTGCACACAGCACTTTATCTTAAGCAGCATAATTTATTCCAAGAAGCCTTTAATTTTATTTGTTGCAGTCTCTGGCATCTCATGCCAATCACCAGATGGTTGCTACCAGATGTAATAGAGAGGCACTCGGTTTTAACAAAATTACCAACTAAATTTGACAAAGTGAGCACTTAACATCAAGGTTGCATACTTTCTTCAATAGCTTTTATGGCCTTGATTGTGCAATTTGGTGACATTCCAAGAGTCAAGTGTCCATTTGCATTTATTTCCTTTTATTTAAGTAATGTTCTTCCAGTAATTATGAAGTTCTGCTTAAGTGAAACTTGACTATCGTTATCTTGATTAATGAACATTTTAGTTTTGAGCGCATGCATTTTCTTCCTTCCCTTTTGACCTCCTTCTCAGAGATATTACCAAATTTCCTCTGCAGGGTTTAGTTTAGTTTAGTTTAGAGATGCAGTATGGAGACAGGTCCTTCGGCCCACGGAGTCTATGCCGACCATCGATCACTCACTCCTTACACACTTGGGTCAATTTACAGATATCAAATTAGTCTGTGGGAGGATACCGGAGCACTCAGAGGAAACCCACGTGGTCACAGTGAGAACATGCAAACTCCATGCAGACAGCACGCGAGATCAGGATCGAACCCGGGCTCGGAAGCTGTGAGGCTGCTGCTCTACCAGTTGAGCCGCTGTGCCACCTGATGTTTCTTCAACCATACGCTGAAGGCTGACGATATTATCTTCATCTTCTTTGGCTGTGCTGCAAGATCAAGTACAGCACTGATTCTGCTTTGATTTTTTGTGGGGTGTTCGATGTCTGCTGAGGCCGGTGTGGGCATCACAGAGTATCAGCAGGAAGGAGACACCTCAATGAGTAGATTTTGTGAGGTGATGCTGTCCTTCCAACCAAATCACATTCAGTGCACTCCCATTTCATGACCTTGAGGTTCTCAGATCTGTACTGAAGGCCTATTTTCCACTTTAAGTGACCATAGGCCAGAGAGCCCCAGGAGTCAGCGGGGATGTTGCATTATTTCAAGGAGGCAATGAGAAGATCCTTGAGATCCTTTCTTTCATTGGCCTGATAATCCCTACCTGTGACGAACTCTGTGGGACAGATCATTTCCTGTGACCTTGGTCATGGTACGAAATTATATTAAACATTAAAAGATTCAAGCAAAAGTATCAAACATGTTTGAAGATAGACACAAATGCTGGAGTAAATCAGCGGGTCAGGCAGCATCTCTGGATAGAAGGAATGGGTGACATTTTGGGTTGAGACCCTTCTTCAGACCCATGTTTAGTCAATTTGGCCATTTATGAATTACCCATGTCTGAAATCTGACCATTAAACTCTACATTCAAATCCCATTCCAAAAAATAATTTCAACCTAAGCAATGTTTCAAAAATCGCATGGTGAACTTTCATCTCAAACAGCAAATTTTCCATTTCCTTAAATCAAGAACCTGAAAAACTTTCACCCGCTACCCTTTCAGCATCATCTATGCCTGGGAGTGCCTGAAGTTCAAGTGAACATGTGTTGGAAAGAAATGCTGGTTTACATCGAAGATGGACACAAAAAGCTGGAGTAACTCAGCGGGACAGGCAGCATCTCTGGAGAGAAGGAATGTGTAACATTTCAGGTCAAGACCCTTCTTCAGGCTTCATGTAAACATATTGCCTCCTACAAGATTAAAATATGGGAGTATTCCTAGGATATGGACAATAATCCCATGCTCACTAAAAATCAGTGAAAAAAGCTGTAGATGCTGAGAATGGAATCAAAAACAGAAAATGCTGTAAATACTTAGTAGTCCAGGCAGCAATTGATGAAGGAACTATGATATGAAATGCAATATTTGTTTTTCCTGTTGACAATATTCTTGCAGCCCATTATCCTTGCAATGCTTCCATTTGTCTGATACATCCGAATGGAACCTGGAAGATTTAACTACTCCAAGACCAAGCAAAGAGCAGTGCGATATCAGGCCCAGTCCTGCCATTATCAAAGAAACAATATTGTCACTCATGACTCACAGGAGCATTTAATATGGTGTTTTCTAGTTTGGAAGTATTATTTTAGAGGCTTGCGTTACATTCCTCCTTAATGGAACAGTGCATAAAGTAATTATTCTAAATGGCATTTTAGAGTCATTGAGCTCGAGAGCTATTTGAAGTCTGTTGTGAATCCTGGAGCAGTTATTAGCTTGGTTACAGCTGTCACATTAACTCTTGTGGCAGAAATAATAGAAGTTGCTTTGATTTATTCACTGGATTGTTTAACACATCACGTAGAACACCTATCAAATCTGCTAACAGCTACTCATTAAGAATAGCAATGACTTGTTATGCTTTTAAATGTATTTATACATGCCACTGCTACGCTTCAGTTTTGCGCACACAGAATTCCTAGGATGGGTTAATGGGGTAATATGTATTTGCCATCAAACACGAGGCTGCTCTTGGGGCAGGTCTGCCCTTCATCAGTAATGCAGGGAGAAAGCAGAGGGAAATTTACCCCATAAAAAGATACAAAGTGCTGGAGTACCTCAGCAGGTCAGGCAGTATATCTGGAGAACATGGATGGGTGACGTTTCGGCTTCTGAAGTTGAGTTCAGTTTATTGTCACGTCTACCGAGGTACAGTGAACAGCTTTTGTTGCGTGCTAACCAATCAATGGAAAGACAATACATGATTACAATCGAACCATCCACAGTGTACAGATATATAATAAAGGGAATAGCATGAATAACTTTAGTGCAAGATAAAGGCAGTAAAGTTCAATCAAAGATAGTCCGTGGGTCTCCAGTGAGGGGGATAGTAGTTCAAGACCGCTCTACTGTTGTGGTCAAAATACAAAATATCACCTAGTGAGTCTGAAGAAGGGTCCCGACCTGAAATATCACCCACTCATATCCTCCAGAGATGCTGCCTGACACAATGAGTTACTCCAACATTCTATGACTTTTTTTGTTAACTAGAATCTGCAGGCCTTCACATCTCTAAAATTTACACCTCTCACTTATCTCAATTGAAAGCTTTTAGGATTGCTTCAGAAGTTTCAAGGAAATAAAAGCAGTTCTCAAAGAGACAGTAGGGAATATCCCAAGTGAATAGTCACCAGATTCCTAAGTGTGATTAGTTAAGGATTTACAGTTCCATGTCTGTTGACTTAAGGGCTTGTCCCACTTGGCCGTCATTTGCGCATAATTTATGCGACATCATTTACGCGTCACGATGCACGACGCGCGCGTCGAGACACTCACGTGATGCGCGCATGGTGCGCATTACGCGCGCATGGTGCATGGTGACATTGGCAGTGACGCGTGGTCAAGCGCGGGTCACCAGGATTTTGGTATGTACAAAATCTTCGCGTGCCATCTGCGTGACGCGCAAATGACGGCCAAGTGGGACAGGCCATTTAGGTCCCGGAAGTCCTACTCAGGCAGTTGTTTTGAATCTGTCTCCCTATTTACAGCAATTCACATCCAGATATAGTCACAGATGGACAAGGACAAGCTCAACTATCAAGTGTGTTCAGCTGGCTGCCACACAAATATGAATCCATTATCAATATTTCCACATATTTACTGGATCACATCAAATAAACTTTGGCAAGGAATGCTTAATTGTTTTAACACAGAATTGAGAATAAGCTGCGAAGGAGATTGATTTTAATTCTGGAAATCTCTTAAGGTATCCAATAAAACGATTTTTCTTTTTGAGGAATTTAAGTTTTGGCCTTTAGTTTAGTTTAGTTTAGGGATACAGCACGGAAATAAGTCCTTCGGCCCACCGAGTCCATGCTGACCAGCGATCGCCGCACGTGAACATCCTACACTTTATTTTTTTTGTACTATTTTACCAGGCCAATTAACCTACAAACCTGTACATCTTTGCAGTATGGAAAGAAACCAGAGCTCCTGGATAATACCCATGCAGGTCACGGGGAGAACCAACAAACTCTATAGAGACAGCACCCGTAGTCAGGATCAAATCCAGGTCTTTGGCGCTATAAGGCAGCAACTCTATCGTTGCACACTTTATTTTTGTTTTAACATTTCTTCAAAAATATCTGAGATAAACTGTGAATATTGTAAATTTTGTTGTTAATCTATAATTTAAGCATTTTCATGCCTGGGAATCCATCTTTGAATTGATGGCGTTAAATGTGTGATTCATAAGGTCATAAGGTCATAAGGAGTAGGAGTAGAATTAGGTCATTTGACCCATCAAGTCTACTCTGCCATTCAATCATGGCTGATCTATCTTTCCCTCCTAACTCCATTCTCCTGTCTTTTTCTCATAACATCTGACACCTGTTCTAATCAAGAATCTATCTATCATTGCCTAAAAAAAATCCACTGACTGCCTCCACAGCCTTCTGTGGTAAAGAATTCCACAGATCAACCACCCTCTCACTAAAAATAATTATTCTCATCTCCTTCCTAAAAGAGCGTCCGCAACAGTGTTCATGTTTTGGGCACAGCTTCTGGAATTCCAAAACTAAAATTACTGGAACTGATCACAAAGTAGCCTGCTATCCTTACTGTGTTACACGTTTACCCCTAAAAGCTGTGTTTCACTCCTGCTGAACTAATGTCAGCATATCGATGTTAGAAAAAAAGACATAAAGTGCTGGAGTAACTCAATGGGTCAAGCAGCATCTCTGGAGAACATGGATAGGTGACGTTTCAGATCAAGGCCCTTCTTCAGACCTATTGTGGTGGAGAGTTGAGAGAAAGTAGAAAGTGAGGTGGGAGCAGGACAAAGCCTAGAGAGTGATAGGTGGATACATGGTGAAGCGGCATCTTTGATTGGCTTTACCCATTAATATTCATTCAGCGCATTAAAAAAAACCTTAAGTATTTCAGATAGAAAATTAGGCGTATAGTCACATTTTTAAATAATTAATTGGTGTTTGGAACTTGTCTTGATGTTATCTGTGAAACACCGCCAAATATCAATGATGAGGCCATGTGAAACCAAAAAGCCAAAGGTCTTGTTCCCAGAGTTGTTTCATGCATCTTTATGCATCAGGTACAGAAGATACACTGCCATAGAATTATGAGCAACACACTTTAGAGCAAGTGTTCTCCATAATCCTCAACATCCAGATTCTTGTGATGTGATTTAGAGGGAAATAATCCCAGGCTGTCATTGGCAGACCCAAATTAAATAGGCTCCCTTTAAGTAATCTACATACTTAAGGTCAGAAAATCTTCTCATCAATTATGTCCTTCCCTCAACCTTCCCTCTAAAGCCCAAAACTTGGCTTGACTTCCACCCCTCTAACCATCAGTCCCCTTAAACCTGGTACTACCATTCTCCTTGGCCATTCCCTCCCATCCATGACCAAGGTTAGCAGCATTCCCATCACCACCCAATGCTACTGATTTGCCTCAAGCTGATCCATGCCCAAGCATTGACTCTGTGGCACATTAAGGGCCTGTCCCACTTACGCAACCTTTACAGACGACTGCTGCCACCCGTGAGAGGTCGTGAGAGGTCTTCTATGGTCGTGAGAGGTCATGAGAGGTCACCTATGGTCCTGAGAGGTCACCCGCGATATGTCACATATGTCATATGTATGGTCGTGAGAGGTCTCCTATGGTCGTGAGAGGTCTCCAAAGAGTCGTAGCATCTTTCTGGTCGCTGCTGAATTTTCAACATGTTGAAAATTCCGGCGACCTAAGACGGGTCATAGCAGTCGCCTGTAAAGGTCACGTAAGTGGGGCAGGCCCTTTAATCGTAGCTGTATATTATACTCACAAGGGACAGGTACATAATTTAAGATCAAAAGGAGTCATTTATAACTGTTTTACTTTTAGGAAAAGGAAATACACCGTTTACTTTTAGGAAAAGGAAATACAATGTTTATACGCATAATATCCATAAATAAAAGTGGCAGCTGGAAGAATTATTGCAAATATTTGTATTTCAAAGATTTTTTTTTCTTTTGAATTTGTCTCCTGTTCCATTGAAGAATTAAACTGCATTCTGAAATAGACTCCCCTGACCTTGACCTTTAGGGTTGATCTCTTGGTGTCGCTAAAGTGACTATCCTTCAAGAAGGAGATTGTCAGCGAATGGTGGTAAGTCACTTTACTGAGGATCATCTGATCTGAAAGTTATACTCATCCAATGATAGTAACTGAGTGACCGATCAGTGGCAAGATGTCTGGGCACTTCTCCATCCATTTTCCAGAGATACTTAACACCACCCCTCTGGAATATAAATTGAGATCATGATTAGACTTTAGATGTTAAACTTTAGAGATACATCGCGGAAACAGGCACTTCGGTCCACCAAATCTGCCCCATACACTAACACTATCCTAAACACCAGGGAAAAATTAAAATTTTACCAAAGCCAATTAACCTACAAACCTGTATGTCTTTGGAGTGTAGGAGGAAACCGGAGCACCCGGAGAAACCCATGCAGCCACAGGGAGAACGTACAAACTCTGTACAGATAGCTCCCATAATCAGGATCGAACCCGGGTCTCTGGTGCTGTAAGGCAGCAAATCTATCACTGAGCTACGGTGATGTTTAGTTTGAATAGCTCAGCAATTGACCTGGTAGATGCTCACCGATAGAATAGAAGATTCACAACGGCAATGTATTGTAAAATTACAAGTCACTATCCAAGGGTTAAATCAGTGACTTTAATTTGCATGGTTGAGCGTTCAATTGTGCTTCATTTCGGAACGTGAGCTGCTCTAATTTATGTGGCAGGGCGCTCTCTGCATGATATGCCAATGGAAATCAGCACTTCTCACAAATAATTTATAGACATCTGTGCAATGATAAAACCCATGGCATATGGTCTATTGATTTGCAAAGTGTAAGATGGAACCCACATAAGTAATAGAGCCGTTAAGCACAAGGATGTCCTGGGGTGCTTCATACATAGGCATAAAACACTGAGCTAGGAAGGGAAGTATTAGAGGGATGATGAAAGTGCCAGGCAGATAGATGCATCTTCATGTTTATAAAGGGAAGCAAAGAGATTTTGTGAAGAACTTGCTAAGGACTTGCAAGAGAAGGTTTGAACTAAGGAACCGAGATTCAACAGAGTCAACAAATATTCTTTAGGTCAGGATATAAGATAGGAGGAGGTAACCTTTTTTTTCCGGGATGGAAAAATCAAATACTAGAGGGCATAGCTTTAAGGTGAGAGGGACAATGTCTAAAGATGTGTGGGGCAAGTGTTTTTTACACAGATGGTGGTGAGTGCCTGGAAAGTGCTGCCATGGTTGGTAGTAAAGGCAGAGGCAATAGTGGCATTTTACAATATTTTGGATTGGCAGATGGATATACAGGGAATGGAGGGATTATGGATTATGCACAGGTAGGCAATACCTGGCATTATCGCCATGGACATTGTGGGCCAAAAGGCCAGTTCTTAAGCTGCAATGTTCCATGATATGTTGATAGGGTGGGGTGTGGTTGTGTACTTGATGGGAGAGTGAATGGTAATATCGGGCAAGGTCGTTATGTTGTATTTTGAGTTTATATTGGACTGAGGAAGGGTAACTCGTTGGAAAGCATTCCCTGTGGCAGAGTTCTTTATCATTTTAGTACCAGTAATGACTGCTGCCGCAGAGCCTCAGTAAGTCACAATCACAATCACAATAATACTTTATTAGCCAAGTATGTTTTGCGACATTCGAGGAATTTCGTTTGCCAAGTCCGTCATACAATAAAAAGCAACGGAACACACAAAATACATTTTAACATAAACGAGGCTCATTCCTCAGGGGTTATCTACATGAAGTTCTCCCTATGACTGTGTGAGTATCCTTTGGGTGCTCTGGTATTCCCCCACATCCTGTGCTGTTCTATAGCGTATGTTTTATCACAAAGACATATTGGTAAATGGGTTCACTATTATAAATTGCTTTCAATGTAGGTGGGTGACAGAAACTCCTATGAATGTGCATGAGCATGCAACAGAGAATAAGGAATGAGGAAATAAATGGGCAATGAGACTCTTGGGAATGCCCTGAGAGCCAGCATAGACTTGGTGAGCTGCAAACTCTTCTATAGCATAAGAGAATAGGAGTGTAACATGAATACTGAAGGTAGGCATGAGAAAAGTAAATTTAGAAACTATAGTTGTTTCAGTGACGAGGTACTTTGTTCAATGCATTGATCAGTGTTGTTGCAGCTTATGCATTCTACTGTGCATCTGAAATCTAATTTCATTGGAACTATATTTCAGAAGCAATGTTCAGCACTACTTCATGATCTGAAATTAAACTTGGTTTAACAGGATGCTAAGGCAGCAAAACGCTTGGTTGAGCCGAAGATACTAATCCAAGATAAAGCGGCAGCATGGAGGCACCGAGGTAGAATTGCTATCTTATAGCGCCAGCAACCCGGGCTCGATCCTGACTATGGGTGCTGTTTGTACGGAATTTGTATTTTCTCCCTGTGACCATGTGTCTCTTCTCTGGGTGCTCTGGTTTTATCCTACAGTCCGACGACGATCAGGCTTTGGTAAAAAAAAATGTAAATTGTCCCCAGTGTGTAGGATAGTTAAAGTGTATGGGGATTTCTGGTCGGCATAGGGCCTGTTTCTGCACTCTATTGAATTGAATTGAATTGAATTTATTTGTCATTCAAAAAAGAAAATTTGAACGAAATGTCGTTACCATACAGTTATAACGATAAAAAGCAAACAAAACACACAATGACATAAATTTAACATGAACATCCATCACAGTGACTCTCCTCCAGGTACCTCCTCACTGTGATGGAAGGTAAAAAAAGGCTTATCTCTTCCTTGCTTCTTGTTCCGTGGTCAGGCAGTCAAAACTGCTGCGCCAAGGCGATCGAGGCTCCTGATATTGAAGTCCCCGCCAGGCGATGGATGGTCCCATGAGAGAGCTGCACCGGGCGATGAAAGGTCCTGTGGCAGAGATGCACCAGGCGATGAAAGGCCCTGCGAAAGGGCTGATTCAAGCCTTGCGATTTGGGGCAGAAGAAGCTGCTGTGGCTGGGGCTCCCGAAAAGTCGGTCGCCAACCAGGGACCTGCGAGCTCCCGATGTTATAGACCACAGGACCTGCGGCTGAAGCCTCCGAAAGTAGAGTCGAAGCTGCAATCGCAGCGCCAACACAGCCTCCGACAGTCAGCCAGCTCCACGAGTCCGCAGGCTCTGCGACCGGAGCCCTCAAGGTCGATCCCTGCTGGAGTCCGCCCAGCTCTTCAAGGTTAGGCCGCAGCGTGAACAGAGATACGGCATGGAAGAAAAGTGGCATCTCCGTTGAAGAAAGAGATTTTTAAAAAGTCTCCCCCCCCCCCAACCACATAATACATGACTATTACATACATCTGACATTAACGATAAAACAAAGAAGGGAAAGAGACAGACAGACTGCAGATGAGCCGCAGACGCAGACGCAACGCCGCCACCAGATGGTATCTCCAAAATAACCAAAATTCACTGACTGAAATCTAATTCCTTAGATTTCAATGAGGCAATATTTTAGAAGCAATGTTCAATACTCACTCTCTACCACAACACGTACTGTATAATAGGGAATGCTACTTCAGGATCTGGAAATTAAACTTGCTTTAACAGGATGCTTATGCAGAAAAAAGCTTGGTATGGACCAAGATACTGGTGAGCAAAGATGGTAGATTCAAAGACAAGGAAGTAAGAAGTAGACTTTGTGACAGAGGCTGAGGCACTGATTTCATCTTTTATGATGATGAGTTAGAGATAGACAGTCTGTCCTTTCTTCTGTTTTGTTATTTTAAGTACGTGTTTTAGAGTATGTTTTAGTGCTCCTTGGTTTGTTTTATGTGGGGGGTGGGGAGAGGTGGCTGGGGGAAACATTTTTCAATCTCTTACCTCGATTGAGATTTTTATCCCGTATTTTATCTCTGTCCCCACAGCGGCCCAACTTCGTGGAGTGGCGCGGACTTTCCTGGAGACCGACCCGGCGCTTCAACCGCTGGCGCGGCGCAGGCTTACCATCGTGGAGCTTGCGATCCCTTTGCTGACTGTGGAGAGCTCCAACCGCGGGCCAGTGCACTTTAACATTGTAGAGCCCGCAGTCCCTGGTTAGAGACCGATTCGGGAACTCGAAGCCGTGGAGAGTTTCAACTGTCCCGATGCGGGAGTTTCAATCACCTCGACGCGACTGCTTTGGATCGCTGGCTGCGGGAGTTTTGATCGGCCCAACTGCAGATGGTTTGACAGCCCCGACCGCAGTAGAATAAAGAGGGAGAAGATTGAACTTTATTACCTTCCATCACAGTGAGGAATGTGGGGAGCCGCTGTGGTGGATGTTTATGTTAACTTTTATTTTCTGTGGCTGTGTGTCTTGTTGCTTTTCACTTTGTATGGCTGCATGGTAACTCAAATTTCACTGTACCATAATTGGTACAAGTGACAATAAACTGACCTTGAAACATTGAAACCTTAAATCTGGCACCCCCATCAATGCATGTACCAGTGACAATACAGAGAGACAGGATTTAGCATCAAGGTAGATAAGAATCTGGACTGCGACTGGATCATTTGGAGGACATAGTGGAAGAAGTGCTGAGCATAATCTGTCAAAGGCCATACTTCCTAAATGTTCTCCAAATTGGTGCATAAAGGTGAAAGTGCAGATATATAAAGGGTAACTTTGGAAGAGTTAATTTACTCCTCCAGGTGACTCTGGAACAGTGGATTTACCTGAAGAACACAAAGCATTTTGTAGAAGGACATACTCTATGACAGTGAGAGCTTCGATAATGATTACTCTTGGAAGGTTAGGTTAATAAATAATGAAACATCTATCAGGACCAATAAATAAAGCATAGTAGACAGCATAAGGATTTCATTGCCAAGAAACAAAAAATACTGTGCAATGACATGCAAAATATTTTACACAGATTAAAAGTCACATATCATTCCATTTAATAAATCATACTTAGCTCGAGCAAATATATCAAATTGAATAATAATACTTGCAGCAAATTGTATTTAGTGCCAAAGTAATGTGATCTGGAGCAGTGTACAGTCATCAAATTAAAATTTAGATTGCAAGTGTTACTCTAGATTCTGAGGGAGTTAACAAATGAGAATGGTATTCTTGTCACTGGAAGTTAATAAAGTTACAGGAAGAAATGGGAAGATCTTTGACAGACACATCAGCATTAGGATAGTACTCAATCCTGGCCATTCATGCAAAACGATTGTGTTATTTCATGCCTGTTAAACTCGGGCCACCAATTTTTGTTCCACACCAATTTTATTTAATGAAATGGGGGAAATGAGGGAAAGGCAATATACGCACCTTGTGTTTTACATGTGTTTCATTATTGGAATAACGCACTTGTTTAATTAATACCAAAGCCTAACTTAAGTGCTCATATTTTTGAAATAATGCTCTTGTATGTACGTTTGGAAGCGCATTCACATACAATGCCTGGCAAGGTGCTGTCCAGTACAAAAGTGATAGCTGCCTTGTTTATGTTCAAAAAGAGATTTTAAATAAACAATTATGGCTATGAGGAAAAACGCCAGGGTCGGCAGTGGGCACACTTGCACAAGTTGTGGTGTGAACTCACCTCTTTTGTTTGTTTACATGTAGTAAGAACGTCTGGCACTATATTAGGGTGCTGTCCCTCACCATCAGGGCACATGTATGCCCTGATGGTAAGGTTGGTGACCTCAGGCTTGTCCCACAGCTCAGTCCTGGTCTTCGAAGGAGGAGGCATGCCAACCTCAGGCTTCCCCCTGCACACTTGCCTCGATTGGAGGTGCTGACAGTTTCTGGGTTTTCCTGTCGGCTCAGTCTTTCCCACCGTGTGGGGGTGAAGTCACTCATGGTCTGTGGGCAGTAAGAGGAATTGGCATCTCAGGCTGACCTTGACCACTAACTGTTAGGGCTTCTTCCCAGCAGCCCAGTCGTGGCCACACTGTGGAATTGGTGGTCTCGACTTTGTCCCAATGGCTCAATCTTCCTCAAACCTGTGACAGCTGGCAGGGAAGCAACCCACTTTTACTCCCTTCCTCCCGCTCTCACTCTCTTCCTCTTCCTCTTCTTCTTCTTCTTCTTCTTCTTCTTCTTCTTCTTCTTCTTCAAATGCACACACACACACGTATAATATATAACACAATGATATGATAGATTGATATATAGATGGATATGTTAATTCTGGCCAGATTGGAGAGGTTAGGACTTTAAAATGGGGTAAAAGCTTATGGGCTGCTGGGAGATTTGGTCAATTTGCAATTGCTCTCTGCAGAACTGGGACAAGCTGCCTCCGCTTATAGACGGACAGACGGACAGATGGACAGACGGACAAGCAATGTTTCCATATGTTTACAAGCAAACATTGGACTTGACTTTTGAGTTGAGAAGGTTGAAAGATGATCACATGAAGTTACACAAGACCTGAGTGGAATTAACATTGTGGATGCCAAAAGTTTGCTTCCTCTAATTGGGTAGTCTAAAATAAGGACATGGTCACCGGACTCAGGACTGAGATGAGAGGGGAATTTCTTTAAGCTTTCTTTGTAATTCTCAAACATAGAGGGCTTTGGATTTTCAGTCACTGATTAAATTCAAGGTGAAGATCTTCAGATATTTGGACACATGGGATTCAGAGTAAACACAAACAAGCTGGTGGAGAAGCTCAGTGGATTAGGTGATATATGCAGAGGGAAATTGCAGAGGTTTTGGTTGAAACCCTTCTTCAGACTTTGTAATCAGAGGACATGGGAATCAAATGGGAAAATTGACAAAACAAAGGACGGGCCGTGATCTTATATCTATTGACAATCATCTTTTATGGAAGGCAGTATCTCAACTGAATAGCAGGACTAGAACAACACTATATCAAGATACACACAGTTCATAAAGGTACCTTTCTAATCAATACTCCATAAAGATACAGCCTGTTTGATCAAAACAGAAGCTTTTCACTGCACACGACAATAAACTAAACAGAACCGATCTGAAACTGAACTGAACTTGAAGGGTGTCCTATCTACCACCCTAAAGATTCATTTCAATCTATGATCAGTTTCACAAACTGGAGCTCGAAATATTTATCGCGCTAGTGCCATCTGCCAAGATGCACCACGGTTCCACACTAAGGCTATCTGGAAAGCACCCACCCCAAGCTTGCAAGTCTCTACACCCCCGGGAGAACAGTGTCGAAGTCGGCAAACCAGATGCAGAATTTTTTAGACTATTGCCACACTGTCCTGACTTTCAGCCCAGTATATTTCTGTTCCATTCCATCATCTATAAATCTCTCGGAACCAGCCCCTCTCAGCAGGGCCTGTACGGATCCCATCAATCAGCATGACTTAATTGGTTCTAACAGCCGCATCATTTCTCTATATTGACTTTCTCCAAGGTAAATAGGGATGTTCAATAAACACAGGCCTCTCCCCATCATTGCCCACATTTGTGTGAAAATTTACTAAATTAAAACGTCTTTCTTCCAAAGAGATAGTGTAAAATCTGAAATGTGTTCTGCTCCCAGAGCCAGAGAAGGCAAAAAGTCAATGTAAATTTTAAAAAAGTATTAATTTGATTTTAATCAGACCCGGGTATTTGGGATTACGAATCCTAGATAGAAAAAGAAACTGAGTTTAAAATTACAGAATCGATCAAGATTTCATTGGAATGATAGCATAGGCTTATAGGTAATGCCAGATCTTCTGAAAAGATTAGCTGTCTTCTTATGTTGCCAAAGATACCAATTGATTCTCTTTCTTAGATTCAATTCTGTACAGTCTGCGCATTTAAAGTAGCTCCATTAATTGTTTCCTTCCAAACTGAAATGAGCCATTGAAAGTTAAACAACCATGGAATACATTTAGGCTATTTCTTAATGATACAGACATGTGATTTGACACAAAACATGGACATTTAAAGTTCACATCCCTTTCAGCTGCACCGCTTGTTCGTTCCAAATCATTTCACTCTTTTCATGTTCCTCTCCGTTAATGCAAGATGTGTCATATGTCACATCTTTGCTCTGGTAGCTATCAGCAATGCTGTACATGCTTCTAATAATAGCATTAATAAACTTGCTTCTGCTGTAGATGGGTATATGAGTTCAGCTTTCCCTTGGGCCTTGGTCCATCTTCCAGTGTATACATCGAGACAAGGCATCTGTGCTTCTGTTCATCTCAAGTGGATGTAAAGATTATCTTTGGCCCTATCATAGAACAGGGCAGCGAACGTCCACCTATGCCCTGAGTCATCATTTTATCTGTCAACAAAAAACAAGATTCCCTTGTCATTAATTCTCCTGCTTTGTCGAACCTTGCTGTGACAAAATGATATTCCATGCTTTCCACAGAAGTCAAAGAGTTATACACGTGGAAACAGTGCCCTCGGTCACCCTAACACATCTCTCCCAATTTCTTACAGTCGAGATTAAACGTAGCCCTCATTCATGTAGGACCCTAAGATGTGTAGAACGGAATCTACAGTACGGCTCTCAAGAAGCTGTCTTGACCGGAAACGTCACCTTTCCTTTCCTCTCGCCAGAGATGCTGTCTGACCCGCTGAGTTTACTTCCAGCCTCTTTGTGTCCCTATCTTCAGTTTAACCCAAGCATAGATCCTTCCTTCACAATCTAGGGTCTGTAAGTTGAATTTGCTTTTTAATGTGTAGAATTGTAAAATGATCCCCCTAGTGTGTAGGAGTAGTGCCAGGGTGAACGTGGGGGGGTCGCTGGTCGGGTGCAGGACTTGGTGGGCCACGGGCCTCTTACTTGCTAGTATCACTAAAAGTATTAAATTAAAGCCTGAAAGACAATTTTTAATGGACCAGCCAATGAGGTGAAGAAATTTGCAAGGGTCCCCGGCAGAAGATTATTATGTCATCAGGGGATGGACCATGAGTCCGAACCATTGTTCTGTGTGTAAGGAGTGTGCTAATCTTTACGTGCCCTATATAGAAGAGTCATGCCGATGTGAGTGATACCAGTGTCCGGAAACCAACCCTTACGACCCACACACTTGACCCACCGAGCGGCCCATACAATGTCCATCTTGGTCCATATCCCTCAAAACCTGTCCTACTCCATGCACTCTGTTTTACTTGTGCTCCTGTTAAATGTGTGGGATAGTCCCTCGCGCTACCTCAGGGCGTGTGTGTGTGGCTAGCTTGTTCCAATATATCAAACCACCCTTTGTGTTGAAAAAAGTTTTACCCCTCAGATTCTTATTAAATTCTTTTTCACCTCTCACCCTTAAACATTGTCCTCTGTCTCCTCAAATTCGCGCACCTACTTATGCGGCAAGATAATTTTGGGATACTCTAGGAGATCATAAGCCTTTAGGGGAATTTTAAAGGACCGTTTTCTTTTAGGCCGACAGAAGATGAGGAGAAATGTCTTTAGTCAGAGGGTGGTGTGAATATCTGTGGAAGTCATTTGCCACAGAAGAACATGTGGAAGGCCAAAATCCAGGTGATATTTTATGCATAGATAGTTAGATTCTTGATTAGTACAGCTGTCAGAGGGTACCATTATGGGGATAAGAGGCACAGGAGAAATGGGGTTAGGGTGGGAAGACAGCCCACAGCCTGATTAATGGGCAGAGTAGACTTGAAGGCCGAATGGCCTAATTCTGCTCTAATTACTTATGACCTTATGAACCTAATGGACTTGTGCATCTAACCGATCTATTCTTCTCTCTATGATCTTTTATACCCTCTATAAA
The DNA here is from genome assembly GCA_035221665.1 of Okamejei kenojei. Classification (NCBI taxonomy): domain Eukaryota; kingdom Metazoa; phylum Chordata; class Chondrichthyes; order Rajiformes; family Rajidae; genus Okamejei; species Okamejei kenojei. The sequence continues at coordinate 15,882,467 of CM069159.1, forward strand.
GTAACCCCTCATCCTCCTGCGCTCCAAGGAATAGAAACCCAGGCCCTTACTCAAACCTCTAATTAATAGTTGAAAGGTTCTGCCAGATGAATGAGCTTGAGGATCATTGGTGGGAGGATTACTGAGTGAATTCCTCAGGGAAAGAGTTCTATACCAAGCATTTGGACAAGGGCAAGCACTAATTAAGGATTGTCCAGCGATGTCTTTCTCTGTGAAGAATGTTAGCTAATGAATTGTATTGATATTTTTTAAAGTTGGCCAGAGAGAATGAGAGAGAGCGGGGCAGTGGATGTAGTCTATTAAGACTTTAGCAAGGCATTGATATGTAGAGATAGACGCAAAATACAGATGTAACAAACAGCATGTGATGCAGTGATCTCGGTAAAACAAAGCCAGTGTGATGTTTAAGGTGGAACCTTCTTCAGACATTGATAATGGTGGTATGGAAAGGTTGAGATCCAGAGAAGGGCATTTGGGCCATAATATTGTCTTAATTGAAGGGATGACAGAGTTGGTATCTGAGAGGTTCTCACAATTCAGATTGAGTCCATACCATGATGTTGCTCTGGGGGGATTCCAATGTTTATTGTCATCTATAATATGCATTTGGTTGACTATTTTGCTGACATAAGTTAGCAGTTAGCGAATGAAACCCATAATTGGGTGTATACAATGTGGTGAAGCAATGAGTAGTCCTAAGATTACAACAGGGTTTCAACACTTACACAAATGGGGAAAGATAGGGCCAAGAATGGCAGATGAAATGTAATTTGACTCGTAACAATTTGGTACAATCACTTAGCCACAGCAAGTGTTATGATCCGGAATGTTGGTGTGGGGTTCGTCGAGAGCAGATAAAAATCCTATGAAGGCGGACTGTACATATTCCCTGAGTTTGATAACACTATTCAGACGAGCTGAGGTTGTGCATTTGCAGTTTCCTCCTTCATGTCCGTGGTGCACACTGAGTACAGAGATTTGCAACTAGCGCCGATTGTTTGTAGAGACTACACTGGATATGCGTGCGAGTTCTAGTCTCTCGAGAAATTGTTACATTAAGTAGCAATGTTACCAACATTTTGAGATTTACAAATTTCAAGTTTGCAATGTATCCCCATCGATAAAGCCTAAAAAGAAGGTTTCATTTGACACCTTAATTCACTTCATATTTCAAAAAAAAGTTATAGGCATTTTCAATACTCGAGAAATTAGCATCTTGTTCCCTATTGCTTTCCATTGGACTTAACACAAAAGTTGCGAATCGAGGACAGTCAAAGCCCATCACTTTCTTAAAAATTAGAGAACTGAAAGGAAATTTTTCAGTTTATTAAGATTGACGCAATTCGAAAAAATATGAAACAATTTACTTGGATGAGCGTTGAAAATTAAAATGCAATATATAATTAGATTAGTTAGCCCAATCTTGTTACTAATTTAACAAAATTAAATTACTAAGATTAAACTTCTATCCATCCATTCTAAGGATAAATAATTAACATTATTTAAAAATGCTTCTAAAGTGTCCCCAAATAACCATTCAACAACAAGGATTTCACCAAAATATAACAAGATATTTCCATTTTTATGAATTTATAGGCCAAATATAAGCATTTAGTGTTTAATGCCCCTAAATTAATGGCCATTTTAAGTGAGCTTGCGAGTGGATTTTATGGAACGGCGATGTGATTGGAACGTTTGGTTGGGCGGTTGAAAATGAAATTCCCTTATATCGGCAGGAAAATATACGCCGGATCGTATGGGGGAATTAAATCACCGTGTTGCACACATGAAATGTTGATTAAGTCATTCTTAACAAGCAAGTCTATAATACGAAAAAAAAATATAAACGGCACTTTCCTTTACCTGTCTCCTACGTAAAATCCGTCCGTTTGTCGCGTTTCACGGCATTAGAAGCTAAATTTATTTTACCTCAGAGCTGAAAATAGTCGAACGGATGTTTTAAAAAAAATCACATAACCGGCAGTACGAACGAAATCATCAGCAAAAGCTCGCACACCCCGAGAAAATAAAAAACTGCCGCAGGCAGGGGAAATACCCCATATTAACCGCCCCCCCCCCCCCCTTCAAGGCGCCAAAGTCGCCTCAACAAAACGGACAGTGACAGTACTTGCACAGCGCCGCTTGAGGTAAGTTTTGTAAACCATACAACATTAAAGAAGGAAAGGAGCAGATAAGGTTTTAATCGGAGGATGTTACCCAGGACTAGGGGGACTTCAGTTTGTATGGGAATGTGGGGCAATCGATGGAACTTTATTGTTCTGGAACATTGGAGTGTTGAGGTAGAATGAATTATGATCCATATAAATAATAATAAAGACATGCTTTTAATGTTCTTGGTCACAGTCTTTTGTTTCAATGGTAGGGGACTGTTAAAACTAAAAAGTTTAGATTTAAGCTGAGAGAAAAGCTTTATAATAAGAGTAATTAGAGGAATTTTTTCACACAGAGGGTGAGGTGGATAATTGTGGAATGAGCTGCCAGTGTGGAGGCTGTATGAGGGCAGGGACAATTACAATGTTTAAAAGATATTAGGGCAAATGCATGAATAGAAGATGTTTAAAAGGATATGGGCCAAATCCAGACAAATGGGATTAGCTCTGATAAGACATCTTGGTCAACATGGACAAATTGGGCCGAAGGGCACTGTAGTTCTATGACTTTATTAGTCTTGTATCATGAAAAGCCTCACGTGTGCAAATGCTTGTTTCTTTTATTTAACCACTCCATACATTAGCATTGACATATCTATATTATTAACAAGGGCAAAATTACATTTTCTTCTTAAGCCTAACCATTTTTTTTTGTTCAAAATTACATTTCTTTATAAATTCTATGTTGAAATTTACCATAAGCAATACCATCATTAATGCAGAGAAACACCAGACTGTAGCAAAACATTCATTACAATTATTGCTCAATTAAACTTTCTTCCCCCAACAGCCTCATTACACTCCAAGCCATCTCCAATAGCCCTCAACATGTCCATTAGGGCACTCGATAAGAGTTATTATTCAAAGTAATAAGAAAGTAGAGAAATAATTAAATGATAGCGTGGGTATGGGAAAAAAACCAACGCTGATTTCTTGCCTGACACTCAATAATGGTGCCAGCCATCATCTGCTTGTCTAAAATGGCATTCAACCCAATTACAAGTTTTGCGGTGCCACTAATAAGCACAAGCACACCAAATGTTTTTTTAAAGGGTAAATGTGGATCTTCTTCCACATTTCCAAAGACACGTTGACTCCCTCCCAATGATTGTTTGATTTTCTACAGTGCACCCATTTCTTGAATTTCTATCATCATCCTACTTGATCAAATCTAATGCTAGATTGACTACCAATTTGGGACAAAGTTCACAAAACAGTTCACCAGATGATACAGTGGATTTACCATCACAGTTACAGGAGGTAAGCAAAATCATATAAGCCTGTCATTATTTAAAGGGCATAGTGGTTATCCATAAGACAATGCCTTCAAACCATCTTACCATTTCTATCCAACAATTTCTCAAATCCTTTGTTAAATACACCTGTCATTAAATGCTATTGCAAATCATCAATTTGGTGCAGATTCCGAATATAAAAATATCTGCACAATCCTAATGTTTGATCATTGTTGAGAAAGCATATCAAACAGAGATGTGACTGCCTTTGTGGTCCAACTCATCCGCAGTTTAGCCAGAGAGCAATAGGACTTCCATAGCTTGCTATTTGAGTCAATATTGAGAGTTATGCTGCATGACAGGAAAGGCAAAACAGATGACACTGGACAATCTTTTTACAACGAGAATGGCATAAATTAACTTCTAGGCAGTTTGAACACACTGAGCAGTTCATCTACCACCACCAACCAGATGCCATCTAACCGGCCATAAACTCATCCTCTGGAAAAATCTGATGATATCACTATATTAGAACTCCTCTCTATTCAAGCATATGGACGTATAGCTCCATCTCACTGCCAAACCTAATCCGCCAAACCCCAGAAGCGAGGAACTCAAACATTCTTTCCCCCTCATTAAACATTCAACATCCTGACCACCAGATTGCAATGTACGTAAGGATAAGGTGACAACACCACCTTCTACGATAATTCTCAACAGTGACCTTCAAGCTGCCAATTATCAGACCTGTTTGTATTACTTCCTATAACACATGACCAAGAACTTCTGCCTCACACCCAAATCTACCTCCATTTACAATTGAGATGGGTTGGATGGCCTAATGTTGCGCCTAGAACGTGAACTTATGAACTGACAAATTTGCTGATAACACCAACATAATGAGCCAGGTCTTAATATATTGGTTCCAACAGATACTATATAAGCGGCAATAAGGAGCTAAGAAATATGATCAAGATTCAATATTAGAAAGATATATTTATCTCCTAATTTGTATAACCTGCAAAACTGTAATATCGGCAGCTACTATGGATGTTCCTAATGTAAATCTCCGTGTCACATATATCAGCAAAATCAAATGATATCTCCTCTTTTCCTGCACCATGCTCCTTCTCCTCCCCGCGCAAAATTCATTCTTCTCCAAGTCCACCATTTCCCTTGATTCTCCTCCATTTCCAATTTCCCTCGCCCAACCCCTTCTGTCCCCTACAGCCAACATTTCCCCTCCCTGCTCTTAACATCTCACTCACCATCCTTCTCTCCTCTGCTTAATCTGACATCCTTTACATCTCATTTTCAACCTCTATAACCTTTGTCACTTATTTCCCATATTCCTCTGGCATTCATACCCGTATCCACTAATCAACTTGCCAGGCATTAACCCTCATCCTACTATTTTCCATCGTTCACTACCCTTAAAACTCAAGAAGGGCTGGGAACCCAAAACCTTGCCTGTCCATTCCATCTAAATCCACTGATGGCTGTCTGACCCTGCTGAGTTCTTTAGAACTTTGTATTTGATTTACAGACTGCTGCTCTTATAAAAATGCATTCTTACCTAATTGAAAGTCTTACACTAACCACTATACGGTTGGAGAGTATAATTATATTGTTATTCTCTCCCCGATTATGTTGTGGGCAAAAAACATTCAATGCCTCAATAGTGACCCGGAAAATGCATTTGGCTGCAGATATGGACAAAATTTAGGGACAAAGGATCCAAAAAGACAAAGCTAACAGCATATCCATTTTAGGGCCAGCTTTCTTGAAAGAGAGGTAACAGCTCCAGTAGGTCATGTTTAGTGAGATTCTAAAATGAAGCTAGATGAAATGTTGAATTTAATTGATTAGATCATTGAACCCCATCCTCCACACTGTTTCCAGATCATAAGGCTCTTCAAATTTTTTCTTCTTTATTTTTTGCATCTGCCCTTTTCTCTGTAACACTAATATTCTGCACATGTAACCTCTCTCATGGTTTGATTCATTGTACTCTACACGTGTCCTTATGAATGTTGCCTTGCAGAGCCACTCCCGTCACAAAACATAAAGTCTTTCACACGGTACCTAGGTCGATGTGATTTCACAAACTAAATACCAAGATGTAGTCACTCTATGTATAATTCTGTATCACTGTGGTCCCAAGCTTGGCTTTGTGAGGACACTATGATACACAGAGCAGACGACTAAACAGAAACAAGCAGCGTCTCCCACAACCATACTCAGATTTTGTATCCTTACATACTGATACTGTCCATTAATATAACCTTAGATAGTAAAACATGAAATGACTAACACTGAGGCAACAGATCACATAATTTTAAATAGCTGGATAATTATTGTTAATATATTACTGTAGTTTGTGTCAAATTCCAACTGAAACTCATCACTTTCCACAAAACTTTTGGAATGAATTCATTCTTTGTTTTTCTTCATCTCCCAATAAATGATTGGAAGTGAGAAACAAGTTATGAATATTAATATGATTGGATTTTTGGAGTATTGGAGACTGGAGTATTGTGTGCAATTTTGGTCTCCTAATTTGAGGAAGGACATTCTTTCTATTGAGGGAGTGCAGCATAGTTCACAAGGTTAATTCCTGGGATAGCGGGACAGTGATATGATGAAAGAATGGAACGACTGGGCTTGTATTCAACGGAATTTAGAGTGATGGGAGGGGATCTTATAGAAACATATACAATTATTAAGGGATGGACAAGCTAGATGCAGGAAACATGTTCCCGATGTTGAGGGAGTCCAGAACTAGGGGCCACAGTTTAAGAATAGGGGTTGGCCTTTTAGAACTGAGATGAGGAAAAACATTTTCACTCAGAGAGTTGTGATTTTGTGGAATTCTTTGCCTCAGAAGGCAATAGAGGCCGATTCATTGGATGCATTCAAAAGAGAGTTAGATAAAGCTGTTAGGGTTAGCAGAATCAAGGGATATGGGGAGAAGGTGGGAACGGGGTACTGATTGTGGATGATCAGCCATGAACACATTGAATGGCGGTGCAGGCTCGAAGGGCCGAATGGCCGAATGGCCTACACCTGCACCTATTTTCTATGCTTCTATGTAAATTGGAACTTTACTGCATCTGAGCTCTGAAAATAAACTTCTTAATTAATTAACTTCTTGTTTTACAAGTGGGTTTTCTCCAATTTGCTCCCACACTCCAAAGATGCACAGGTTTGTAGGTTAATTGGCTTGGGTAAAATTGTAAACAGTCCCTAGTGTATGCAGGATAGTGTTAGATTACGGGGATCGCGGGTTGATGCGGACTTGGTGGGCCGAAGGGCCTGTTTCCATGCTGTATCTCTAAGCTAAACTAAGCTTAATATAAAAACATAAGAAAGAGGAGAAGGCCAAATGGCCTCTCAATCTTGATCTACCATTCAATAGGATCACAGCTGATATGAGCTTGTAAATCCTATTTATAGATCTGATCTTGGTGTTTGCTTGTTTCCTGTAATCTTTTTCTGCAGACACCAAAACATTTTCTGTTGTGGCCTTCAATATATTCAATGTATTCTTATCTCCTCTGTGAAATCTGCAAACCTACCCTGAAGTTTATTTCTAAGAAAAAAAGTAAGCACACCAACCAGAGGCTATATGCCCTTTCCTACATTGACTTATCTATTTCTTACCTTCTTAACTCATTTTTACATGACATTTTTAATGCTGCAAATATCCCAAGAAACTTCACAAAATTGTCTGCAGATTAAAATTGGCAGCTGACCATGTAAAGAGGTAAATGGATAGATTGGCAAAAATAAGCAAAGTGCATAGCAACTGGAACTGTTTTTCACAGTCCCAATGACCCGTGTTCAATATTGACCTCCAGTACTGTTTGCCTGGGCATTTCTTATTCTCCATGTGACTATGTGGATTTCTTCTGGATACTCTGTTTCCACCCACATCGCAAGATGGGTGAGTTAATTCATCAATTTAGTTTAGTGTAGAGATACAGCATGGAAACAGGCCCTTCATCCCACTGAGTCCGCGCCGACTGGTTATTACAAACTCACTCGTTCTATCCTCACCCTAGGGACAATTTACAGGAGCCAATTAACCTACAAACCTGCACGTGTTTGGAATGTGGGACAAACCCGGAGCACCCAGCGAAAACCCATGCGGTCACAGGGAGAGCATGCAAACTCCGTACAGACAGTACCCGTAGTCAGGATCAAACCCGGGTCTTTGAAGCTGAAGGGAGCACTCTACCGCTGTGCCACTGCGCCGCCCATTTGGACACTAAATTTTCCATCGTGTGTAAATAAGTAATATACTCTGGGAGCAGTCGACGGATATGTGTGTGGAAATAAAACGGGATTAATGTAGGTGTGTGCATGACGGTTGGCATGGTTGGAGTGAAGGGTCTGTTTCCATGCTCTAGGAATCTATGACTCCATGGGAGGAGAAGTCTTTAAAGGAGCAGAGGGAAGGAGATATCTTCAGCGTTCTCTAGTTTCTCAAATAACTTTACCACAGGTCCATGGTAATCAATAGAGTAATTAATTTTCTGAGTGAAAATCATGGCTCCTGAAAAGATTTGAATCCGCTTATGGCCTTCACGAAAGTTGGGGCAGCTCTACATTGGTGTTAAATCCTCTGATCGTTTAAAGGGTAAGATTGGGGGAAGTTCAATGAGTGTTGTAATGTCAAGTAATAGATTCACTTGCACGCATTTACCAATTCCCTAGGAGTTTGATGGTTCATGCAACACAAGTTCAACAACAAGGTCTTTTCATATTTTCCATCACCTTGGTAGATACTCAATCCCATTCCCCTCGAATGCCCATGGAATGTGATTTACTGGACAGTAAACTTAGGTCAAAAATAATTGTTGATGTTGTAATTCATAGAACACAGAACAGTACAGCACAGAAACAGGCCCTTGGGCCCTCAATGTCTGTGCTGAACATTATGCCACATTAAACCAATTCCTTCTGCCTGCACCTGAACCATTCCCTGCCATTCCTTTCTATTTTCAGGGAGCTATGGACATGGACTCCAAGATCGCCCTGTACTTCAATGCTTGTCAGGGTCCTGCCACTAATTGTATACTCTTACATGTCCCCTTACATTGCTTTAAGGGAGGTACAGTTGCGCAGCAATGTCGGAGCAGTGGCACAGCCGGTAGAGCTGCTGCCCCAGAGTCAGGGACCCGGGTTTGATCCTGACCTCGGGTGCTGTCTGTGTGTTCTTCCTATTCTTTTTATGACCATATGGGTTTCCGTTAGGTGCTCTAGTTTCCTCTGTGGGTTTGTAGATTACCCGGCCTCTGTAAATTGCCCCTTGTGTAGTGAGTGGATGCAAAAGTGGAATAACATCGAATTAGAGTGAATGCGTGATCAATGGTCAGTGTGGACAGAGTGCTGAAGGGCCTGTTTCTACGCTGTATCTATAAACCAAACTAAATGTAACCTCCCAAAGTGCAACAACTTACACTTGCCCAGATTGAACTCTATCTGCCATTTCTCTGTCCCTATTTGTAACGGATCCATATCCTGCTGTATCCTTTGATAACTTCTCCACTTTCTCCACTTTTTATGTCATCGGCAGACCTACTCACCAACCCATCGACATTTTCGTTCAAGACCCTTCTATATATTTGTGGACACACAATCACACTTTACATCTTGCTATGTCAGCAACCAACATCATTGAATTCAACAGTATGTACACGGCAAACCTGTGAGCTTTTTCTTATGAATGAAACAATACATTTTCTCACTTACAGACCAGTCATATATTAAGAAGATGGACACAAATTGCTGGAGTAACTCAGCAGGACAGGCAGCATCTCTGGAGAGAAGGAATGGGTAACGTTTCGTGTCGAGACCCTTTTTCAGACTGTCATACAGTATATTAACTTTGGTTTTTGTTGCTAAGGTAGTATTGTTTTTGACTCGGATCCAAACATTTTCGTAGACATTTAATTTTTATTTGAAATAAAGGTTGTAGATTATTGAAAGTGATGAAATGACGAGTTTTAAATAGATCGTAGGGGACTATTTTTAAATAGCTTTCAGAGGACTATTCTCCCAAACGAACCTCGGCAGGGAACAAAGTCAGTCATTCTCATTTTAGGACATTCTCTGTGAAATCTTCCTGTGGCTGCAGTCATGACAGATTCAGAGCAAAGCAAGGACTGCCTTGCCTGTGGCTGTCAAGGTGACTTCAGTTGCTTGGCTTCTTCCAGGATTGAGATTGAGATCTGGCAGTTTGATACGTAAAGGCAACCTGAGATCTCATATCAAAGTAAGCTGTCATGTCACTGTCACAGACCGATGGATAAAGAGTGAAATTAAACAAAATGATGCGTCAAATCCACAGCAGGTGAGGTGCCAACTAAGTTAACATTTTTATTGAAATGTTATGAACATTATGAAACAGAGCAATTAAATTCTTACTTGCACCAGCAGCACAACAGGTAGTAAACACAGCATTCAATAGATAATATAATAAACAAATACAAATATATAAAAACCCCAATATAGGGCAAAATCAAGACAAAGTCCCTAGAGGAACACAGGCAGTTCGTAGTTCAGAGTTTAATTGGAGTTCACAGTTTACAAGAGCCTAATGGTCGATGGGAAGAAGTTGTTCCTGAACCTGGACGTTATAGTGTCCTATACCACCTTCCTGATTTTTTTTAAATCAAAAAATGTATTCAATTATTAAAAAATAATATTTACATTACAATAAAACAAGCCAGAACCCACCACCATAACACAATACAAACATATATCCATAATAACTATTATACAACTATGTTACAATCCTAACTGAGGATACATTCAACACCCTGCGGAGCCCAACGGTCCTGGAACTCCCTCAGGGTGCCCGTGGACAGTGCGTATTCCCTTTCTAACCCCCGAAAATGGGCAGGCTTGGGTAAAGCCCTCCGCCGCCTGGCGCCTTGACTCGTGGATGGCCAGCTTGGCCAGGCCCAGGAGCAACCCAACCAGGACATCTTCAGCCCGACCCTCTCCCCTATGCACAGGGTGTCCAAAGATGAGGATGGCGGGTGAAAAATGCAGCCAGAAGGCAAGGAGCAGCCCCTTTAGGTATTCAAACAGTGGCAGCAGCCTCACGCACTCCATGTACACGTGGTACACAGGCTCTTCCAGCCCGCAACAGTGGCATGTGGCTGGCGAGTCTGTGAACCGCGAGAGATACCTCCTTCCTGATGGCAGGAGTGAATTGAGAGAGTGGCCAGGGTGGTGCAGGGGTCCTTGATGAGGCTGGCTGCCTTTTTGAGACAACACCTCTTATAGATCTTTGCAATGGTGAAGGAGGTCAGTGCCTGTGATGGATCGGGCAGTGTTCTCCACTTTTTGTCCTGCACTGATCCTCCAGGATCCTCCAGTACCTAACTGTACCCATTACATACAGTTAGATTTAACATAATTATCTGCAATGGGACTCCTAACTTTGCATGCTGGCTTCAGATAAATGAATCATTTTGTGACACATATTCAGATTAATCTATGGGGTGAAATGTGTTTAAATAATTGCTTGATCATTCAAAAATCAAGCACGAATATAAAAGCTTACTCTCTCAGGTTAAATAATAACAGAAAATACAGCAAATAGTCAACAGCTCATGCAGCATTAGAAGAAAAATAATCTAAGCTGATCAAACGCAGTTAATCTGATGCATTAACTCCATCACACGCTTCACAGATGCAGCCTGACATACTGAGTATTTCCAGTGCTTCATGTTGTTTTATATCTCTATTTTGTAACATCAGTAGTTTATTTATTTATTTATGGTTTATCAATGTTCCACTATTTCCACTAAATAATTTGCTGAGATTTACTCTTTTAACTACAAACATTTTTTTCTCGTTAAATATCGGGAAGACTGAGAACGTCAAGTTTGGTTTCTAATTTAAACCACTGATTGCATCAACTTCACCGGGACTCTGCCCTCTGGCAAGTTTAGCTTCCCTAATCATGCTAAAGTTTTGTGATCTCAAATCCTCTCTAATGACTTTCCATCTCTGTCCACTAGCTGCTTCCAACCCTCTTTTAGCCCGGGGCTGCTAAAACTCTTCTTTTCCAGCTCCTTCACATCCTTCATCCATAAATATCACCTCATCCAAAATGCTGCTCATATGCTAGCTTGCACGGAGCCACACTAACTTATTATCTGTGCCCTTGGTGTGAATTGAATCAAATGTGCTGAGATCAACACAACTGGCAGTCCACTTTAGTTTATCTTGGCATCATGTTTGGCCCAGGCATTGTTGGCTGAAGGGACTGTTCCTATGTTCTATTTTATATGTTCACTTTTAAATTAGTTTGTAAGAGTTGCTGACTGGGTGGGGTGGCACAGTGGTGCAGTGGTAGAGTTGCTGCCTTAAAGCGGCAGACACCCGGTTTGGATCTTGACTACAGGTGCTATCTGTATGGAGTTTGTACATTCTCCCTGTGACCACATGGGTTTTCCCTGGGTGCTAAGGGTTTCCTCCCACATTCCAAGGCTGTGCAGGTTGTAGTTTAATTGTTTTTTGTAAATTGTCCCTAGTATGTAGGATAGAACTAGTGTACAGATGTTCATGGTCGGTGAAGACTCGGTGAGCCGAAGGGTCTGTATCCACGCTGTATCTCAAAAATGAAACTATGTTAGGAATGTCACTTTCTGGTGATCCTATTGTTGTTGAAACCAGCCTGATTTCAATTAGTTTGAATTTATTTCAGAGTCAGAAGCCAGGTGAGGGTAAGAGTGGAGTAGAAGTGTATGTGACATGCAGGCAGTCTGTAGAAAGAGTACCAGATACATTAGATCAGGAGCTAGTAAATACATTATTTATCAGAAGGTAGATTAAACATCTGAGTTTTGAAGTGAATTGAACCTTGGAGCTTTGATAGAGCAGAAGTTGCAGCCATTGAGGAGTTGAATCCTGAGATGCCTTTGAGGATAATATAAAAAGGTTCAATCAGTTAGCGCAACTGTTGTCTATGTAGTAAGGAACTGCAGATGCTAGTTTACACTAAAGATAGACAGGGAATGCTGGAGTAACTCAGCGGGTCAGGCAATATCTCTGATAAAAAGGAACAGGTGACATCTCGGGTCAACACCTTTCTTCAGACTGAGAGTCAGGAGAGTGGGAAACTAGAGATATGATAAGGTACAAAGAACAAATGGATAAAAAGGTGTGAAAAAGAACAAATCCAAGCCAGTCAGATAATCAAGGTGGAGCCCACAATGGTCCATTGTTGACTGTGGAGAAGGTAATATGGATACAAACAGTGAAACTAAGCAGAATGATAGTGAAACTATTTGGACAACTAGGGTGTGGGTGGGACAGAGAGACGAGAAATACAAGGGTTACGTGAAGTTAGATAAATCAATATTCATACCGCTGGGGTGTAAGCTGCCCAAGCGACATATGATGTGCTGTTCCTTCAATTTGCTTTTGGCCTCACTGTCCTCATCTGCAATCATTGTTGCAGAAATACTTCATAATTTTAGCTGTCGGGTTTCTCAAACTCTGAGAGATCATTCTTAGCAAAGTGAAATGTAAATGTCAATGAACATCTCATAAGGACATTAATCTATAATAATTACTTCATGCAAAGGCTACTCTCACCCATCTGAATTCATCGCTGCTAAATACAGAAATTGAAGCGTTGAAGTCAAAAAGCAATTATTTTAACTATCCAAATAGTTATTATTTAAACAGTCCATTCAGGAACAAATAGAGAAAGCAACACAGTGGCACAAGGGTAGTGTTGCTGCCTCACAGCACCAAAGACCATGGTTCGATACTGACTATACAGATTGTGCATTCTCCCTGTGACCGCTTGGGTTTTCCCCAGATGCTCCAGTTTCCTCCCACACTCCAAAGACGTAAAGGTTTGTAGGTTAATTGGCTTCAGTAAAATTGTAAATTGTCCCTGGCGTAGGGTAGTGCTAATGCACGGAGATCGCTGGTCAGTGCGGACTCGGTGGGCCGAAGGGTCTGTTTCTGTGCTGTATATCTCTAAACTAAACTAAACTAAACAAGTTACATGAAGGTGTTGAATTAAGTGTACAGTCCAGAAGGCTGCAACAAAAGTGTTGTACTTCAAGTTGATGCTGGCCTTGTCATATCAGGTCAGGAGACTACACACAGGGAGGTCAAAGTGGATGTCACACAAACGCACAGTGGCAGGAAAGAGGAAGTTCAGGCTCACGCCTGCAGACTGAACTCAAGTGCCATAAAGGAGGTCACCCATGTGTGCTTGTATTTCATGTAGAGAGCACCTTGTGAGCACTGGATGCAGTGCATTAGATTGGAAGAAGTGCAAATGAATCACTGCTTCGTCCGGAAGAATCGTTGGATCCCTTGATGGTGGGAAAGGGTGAAAAGACAGCCATTGCATCCTAAAATTGTAACCACACATTTTGTGTGTTCTTAGGCTCATAACATGACCCCTACAGCTCTCTATCTCTGACACACTGATCAACTACAGATTAGTTTCCTTACTTCAATGATAACGTGTGTTGTTGCGAACATAATATAAATATGTCTTTTCTACAAAATGTTCTACACCAGGAAATCGAGAATAAAAAACATTTATGAAGCAGAATCTGGGAGGGAATATTCCAATTCCTATTTCCATTTCATGTTCTTAAGTGATAAGAGCAGAATTAAGTCATTCGGTCCATCAAATCTTTTCTGCCATTCAATCATGGCTGATCTATCGTTCCCTCTTAATCCCATTCTCCTGCCTTTTCTCCATAACCCTTGACACCCAAATTAATCAAGAATTTGTCAATCTTTTTCCTTAAAAATATCCACCAACTCGGGTCAACACCTGAACGCCACAGCTTCAACCCCCTCTGACTAGGGAATACCCTCCTCATCTCCTTACTAAAAGAAATCCTTTAATTCTGTGGCCGTGACCTCTGGTCCTGGACTCTCCCACCAATGGAAACATCCTCTCCACTTCCTTTCCGGATTGTGGAATTGCCATTGGAATCTTCACCTTCCATCTCTCCCCCCCCCCCCCCCTTCCCCCCCTCAACTCAGTTCTTCTTTAAGAAATTATACTGTATATAATAATTATTTAGAACAATCGGTAAAAGCCAGGCACTGGGACATCACTCATGTTGTTCCTTCAATTTATTTTTCAATAAAAAAACATACTTGCATTAAATTCTCTGTAAAAATCCAGATAGAGTAGTTTGACCACCAATATTATGATTTGCTTCCAGCAAACGATGAATAGAACATTAGTTCAGGTGTCATTGCTCCTGATCTTGATCCACATATTGCTGATAATTAATAAATAATCTGGTGACAGTATTTAACTCTCCTTCAATATAATCACCCGGCAGTTTCTTGCCAGAAAACATGTTCACGATGAACCATTTTGCCCAACATCACATGGAAGTAAGTGCCCTCTTGCAGTGAACACCGGTGAATTCTCAAGTGCTGTGCTGATTTTAATTTGATTACCCACTGACTGACTGTATAAATGGAGAGCAGATAAATGCAGATTTGCATTTAAATACAGTGCGTGGAAAGTATGAACAGGGAAATGAGAAAAAAAATAGCCCCGACCTCAGGGATTTTTCTTTTATTGTTGATGTTATTGTATTATCTTTGCGATGTTGCCTTTCATGTGTTTCCTCTTGAGACTCCGAGAGCTGAAATCAGTCAATAAACTGAATCTCAAATGACATGCAGGATTAATAGATTGAAGAAACTCCATTCCAGAAACCTTTTCAGGTCCCTTGAAGTGTAGCGGATCTGAAATTACGTAAAAGTGACAATGAGGTGTTTGTATAATGTAAAGCTATGCAGACAAGAGTGAAGGAGGATTGTTCCTGTGCTAGACATTTGTAGGACTCTGTGTCCCCAATTCACAAAGCTTTCATTTACATTTGCATCAATGGGGAATAAAGCATTGTGAAGCACTGTGATTCTCCCAAACAGCCAAGGGAAAATGAGGGGACATTCATTGAAAACTATGGATTTCTATATCTGAAGAAGTGTCCCGACCCGAAATGTCACCTAATCCTTTTCTCCAAAGATGCTGACTGATCCGTTGAGTTATTCCAGCATCTTGTGTCTATATTCGGTATAAACCAGCATCTGCAGTTCCTTTCCACACAAAGAAATATATGGCACAGGATAAGGCTATTTGTCTTCATGGGCCCATAGGCAAAGAAAAGAGTGTAAATTGTCCTCATCAGGTACATCAGGTAATCGCCCAGGACTGGTGGAACGCAATGTGTGTTTAGTTTAGAGAAACAACATGGAAACAAGCCTTCATCCTATCGAGACTGCATGACCATCGATCACCCATTCACACAAGTTCTATGTTATCCCACTTTTGCAATAGGAGGCAATTTATAGAGGCTAATTAACCTACAAAGTATCGTCTCTTTGGGATGTGGGAGGAAACTGGAGCATCCGGAGGTAACCCGTGCAGTCACAGGGAGAAGGTGCAAATTCCACACAGACAGCAGCTGAGGTGAGGATTGATCCTGGGTCTCTGGTGCTGTGAGGCAGCAGCTCTGCACCACTCTGCTTTCCTCCCTCAACAGGTTGAAACTCTCTAGTCCAACATTCTGTGGCCTGGCAACTCACGAGGTCTGGCATGTTTTGAATCTGTAGTACACATCGATACTAACTAACTAATTTTACCAAAGATCTAATTGAGAGATAAAGACAACTATGCTCAGTGGCTAATTAACCCACCAAGACGACATTTGTAATCTCAGCCAATAGTGTTTCTGACGTGCATAAACTTTGGGTTGTGAATAGTTCTCTGAACCCTTTCATGACTTGGGAAGTGACAATACTTTAAAAAACTACTACTGCTCAGAGTTCAATTAAGAGCAATTTTTTTGCACTCCAGATTTTCTGTGGCAGAGCACCAGTCAAGTCCTAAGGGTATCAGATCGGGGGGGCAGCACAGCGGCGCATCAGTAGATTTGCTGCCTTACAACGCCAGGGGTCCAAGTTCGATGCTGACAATGTGTGCTCTCTGTACAGAGCTTGTAAATTCTCTCTGTGACCGCGTGGATTTTGTTTGGGTGCTCTGGTTTCCTCCCATAAGACGTACAGATTTGTGTTAAAGAAGGAACTGCAGATGCTGGAGAATCGAGGGTACACAAAAGGCTGGAGAAACTCAGCGGGTGCAGCAGCATCTAAGGAACGAAGGAGATAGTCGACGTTTCGGGTCGAGACCCTTCTTCAGACGTACAGATTTGTAGGTTAATGGGCTTTGGTTAAATTGTAGTACAGGATAGTGCTAGTGTAAGGGGTGATCGCTAGTGGACTTGGTGGGCTGCAGGGCTTGTTTTCATGGTGTATCTCTACTATTAAAAGCTTCAACCAGTACCATGGATTTTCAAACCATTCAGAGTCTATGCTTGTGGTAGACCCCATTTCAGGATTCTGGCCGTGACAGTTGTCAGTAGTTTAGCTTTAGTTTACTTTAGTTTAGAGCTACAGGCCCTTTGGCCCACCAAGTCCGTGCTGACCAGCATTCCCCATTCACTAGTTCTATCTACAGACTAGGGACAATTAACTTAAAAACCTGTACGTCTTTGGAGTGTGGGAGGAAACCGAAGCACCCGGAGAAAACCCATGTGGTCACGGTGAGAACACACAAACTCCGTACAGACAGCACCAGTAGTCAGTATCGAACCCGAGTGGTCTGGCGCTGTAGAGGCAGCAACTGTACCACTGTGCCGTAAGGTCAGTAATGACCTTAAAAATGCCTGGAAGATTTTTTTCCTGATTTAGCCTTAGAATTGCACCAGAACCAGAGGGGTGAGGTGGGAGGCGGATGGAAAACTAACAGTTTTCGAAGGAGGAGTGGGGGAGAACAAAACAAGACGTGGAAACTTGCGAGCAAGAGGCAGCTTGTGATGTGATGAAAATACATACACAGGAACTTTTCCTGATTTTAAAGACTGTGGCACCATCACCCAATTTAAATGATGCTTTAATTTCAAAGCCAACGCTAATGCTCTACTTATTGTGCAGTCAGAATCAATTTGAAGCAATTTGATATTTTTTCGTGTGAAATATACAGGATTTTGATGTTCTAATTGAGTTCCCATCTTGTAACTTTATTCTGCTTTGTAGTAGAATGAACTTTGTGTTCCATTTATATTTTGCTCATGACTTTTAGGATATCTTCATGCCTTGCTTCACTTGCCAATATTAGATTTTTTTTTAAACTCACCTCCTCTGTGATATGTAAGTTTGATCTTGGATCCCTTAACACATTCCAGAAGATCAGTTTATTTTAATCGGGAACTGACCTGGCATCTCACTTCTGAGTGAACCTTTCAAAGCTGCCACATTTAATCGAAAAACATGGTTTAACTACTAAATGTAATTTTGTATTTCTGTATTCTGGTTAACAGCTTAAAGGAGATGATTGTTGCATCCTTGGACACAAAGTGTTGGAGTAGCTCAGCAGGTGGGGCAGCATCTCTGGATAACAAGGATAGGAGATGTTTTGGGTTGAGACCCTTCTTCAGTGATTGTTGGGGAGCAAAAAGCTGGAAAAGGGGAGAGACAGGACAAAGAGTGGTGGGGGGGGGGGGGGGGGGGGGGGGGGGGGGTGGTGGTTGTTGGTTAGAGGTTACTAAAATTGGAGAATTCAATGTTCACACCATTGGGTTGTAATAGTGAGGCTACATGCAATTTTAATAGGTATCCTGGTTCTCCCACTGTTAACCATCTTAACTCTCCTTCAAATTCCCACATCGACATTTCTGTCCTGGGCCTTCTTTATTGCCAGAATGATACCACACACAATTTTAATAGATCTCCTGGTCCTCACCTTTTGTCCCACCAGCCGCTGCAATCCAACATATCATTACACATCATTTCTGGTACCTCCAACGTGATCCCACCACTAGTCACATCTTCCAATCTCCACCCCTTTCCACCTTCCGCAGAGAGCGTTCCCTCCACAACTCCTTGGTTCACTCATCCCTTCCCACACACACCACTCCTTCCCCAGGTACTTTTTCCTGTAACTGCAGGAGATGTAACACCTGTCCCTCCTCCCTTGCCTCCGTCCACAACAATCTTTCTAGATGAGACGGTTCACTTGCACATCCTCTAGCCTCATCTATTGCATCTGGCATTTCCAATGTAACCTCCTGTATATCGGTGAGACGTAGCATAGACTCAGCGGCCATTTTGCTGAACACTTACATTTAGTCCATCAAGGCTTTCTGGATCTCCAAGTTGTTAATGACTTTAACTCCCCTTCATATTTCCATACTGTGCTTTCTGTCCTGGGCAGCTCCATTGCCAGTGTGGCCATGGACTATTTTAATCACTTGGTGTCCTTTTATGTGTTTACCAGTATCTACACTTCTTTGTTTCTACATTGGTCCTGTTTGGAATTTATATAGCTTTCTGTGTCAATGCAGGTGTGTTGTTCTCTACCATACTTTCTAAATCCTTATAAATAAGCATTACATTATACATAGTTCAGGTTTAGCATTATTATTATTAGAATATTAGAAGAGTTATGTTTACATACTTTTGCAGGAGAGGTAGGAATAAAAGTTAAAAGCTTTACAAAACAACACTGAAGTTACCACGTGTCGTTTAACTCTGGAATTATTTTGAATATCCATCATATGGGATTACTTCTTGCAAAATAGCTGCTCTATTAAATGGTCTGATGTTGAAACTTACAACATTATGTTCTGCAAAAGAGGAAATTAATTTTATTTTGAATGGTCCTTGGTATTTTTTGAGCAATGAATTGACTTTACAACATATTACATTGGAAATCAATAGAAACATACACTGAACCTGTGTATAATGAAATTTAGAAGATAATTGTATTTTGAAACCAAGAAAATAGTCTGAATACATTATTTAAATTGAGTTGAAGGTTCAAATATGTTTGTGAATAAAAGAAAAATGAACATGGTTTGAACATGAAAATGAACTTATTTACCTCAGATTGGAATGTAATATATCAAGTATTACTGTTCTGAATATATATATTTCAACATATTAAATAAATGATTATCTTTCTCAAGTCTACAAATATCAAAAGGCTGTGTAGCTGATAAAGGTTCAATACTTTTATAAATTCATACATTCATAAGTCATAGGAGCAGAATTAGGCCATTCAGACCATGGAGTCCACTCCGCCATTCAATCATGGCTGATCTATCTTTACCTCTCAACCGCATTCTCCTGTCTTCTCCCCATAACCTTTGATACCCTTATTAATCTTATTAATTTGTAATTTTATTTCTGGTTGTCCTGTTAAATGCATTTCATTTATATTTGAGAATTTCTATTATTAACATGTGCTAACTGCTCTGTGACACAAATTGATCATAGGCTGGGTGCAAATGTGATCTATTGAGGGTAGAAAAGAAGGCATGCCATATCAAAAAATGTAAGTGTTTATTTTTCTTAATATTGGCCTCATTGTCAAAATCAACATTTATTCATCTGAATTTCCCTTGCTCTGAGTCTTCCTGTTAAATCTGGACCCTTGTTTACATGGGTAGAGTTTGGCTAGATGGCCCATGACAACAATTTCATCATCTTTCATGTGTAGAAAGAGATGAATGTCCCGAAAATAACTGGCAGGAAGTGAAACAAGGGCAGGACATGCACAGTGAATGGGTAAAGGCCCTGGGGGAATGCTATTGAATGAGACATTGTAATAAAAGTACATAGTTCCTTGAAACTAAGAAAAGGTTGATAGGCTTGAACTTCAATTTTACTTCGGAGTCACGTAAGTGACTACGTGAAGAACCCCGATCGCCCGCAGTGCATGTCATTACGACGCACGCGTTTGGTGAAGCATCGGTCTGGCAGGCACGTCGCTCCTGCCAGCAGTATGTTTAAACTCCAGGTAAGTATTTTTACCTGTTTTTGATGTCCTGCTGGAACCCTTTCTTCCACAGAGGTTCCTGCTGGATGCTTCGAGGGAACCAGCTGCGGGCTGTGGGGAAACCCCGGTCCTACCGCGGAAGTGGGTAGCTGGAGAATGTCGGGCTCATGAAGTTCATCACTGACAAAAGTTCATGAAGTTCATCACTGAACGCTGGGTTCCTGCGGAGGGGAACTTCAGCATAAGTGCGGTTCTTAGACCACACCGGCCCACGATATGGGGCTGAAACTGACCAGAACGGTCAGCCAGGGTGCCTTGCGGGGGGGGGGGTTCCCCTTGGTAAGGCGCACAGACGCTAGGGTTCCCCGGAGAGGGGAAACCCAGCAGCAATGCGGTGTCCAGACCACAGTAGTTCTAGGATAGGGGGTAAACCGACCAATATGGTCAGCCCTGATGCCGGGAGGGTTCCCCTCCGGATGATGTAAAAAATTTAGGTTGACCCAGGATGGAGCCCTTGTGGAGAGGAGGCTCCATCTAGATACACTCCAACTACAGGAGTTGTGTCAGTGCCGGGCATATGGGTGAGCCCGAGCCAGCAGCACCTATTCCACAGGACTGCTTTATGGGATACCGAGTGATGGCAGCGCCGGCCTATGGGAGAGGCCACACCAGCAGCACCATGTAGGACTGTTTTATGTTGAGGCCAAGGCTATGGCAGCACCGGCATATGGGAGAGCCATGCTAGCAACATCTTGTAGCAGGGCTACTTAATGTACGCAGCAACATCTGTAGAAGGGCTGCATAATGTTTCCTTCATGGGAAAGGTGAGCTTCCCGGGGCAGTTTGTTCTTACACTGAAGTTCTACAACAAAGGGACCATTTACAAGTGGATAAGATTTACACTTGGTTGAACAATACAAATGATCAAGACATCTTCATCGATTTAGAGATATCTAATCATGCAAAATTGGACAATCCTAGCAGGCTGGAATTGGGCCAGAATTGTGTTTAGGCAGGCACAGTACTTTGACCAGGGTTGTATTCAAGATAGGTTCAAAAATATGGGCAGAATTGTCTTTCGAGACAGGTCAGAAATATGGCTAGAATTGTTTTAGACAAATTAGAATTAGCAGACAGGTTCATTATTATGGTCAGGTTGTCTTACAAGACAGGCTCGGGAATCAGGCCACAGTTGCCGTTCAAGGCAGACGTGAAGGATGACAAGCATGGCCTGTTCATTATGTAATATGGCTGATTAACAACTGGATTCATTTACAGTGATCATTGGGGATATTTGGAGGAGGCATTGCTGTGATGAGGCAATATAATAGTATAATGACAATAAAGCATTCAAAGAAGACTAGTCAGAGTTCCAAAACATTTGTTAAATCTGTATAATAATTTTAACAGATAAAATAATATTTTGATAAAACCCACTGTTTTCAGTCTCAAACCATGTTTGAGAAATTGGGCTCCTCTAGTCAATTAAAATTAAGTTGTTATCAAATAGACTTATTGGAGATGTTGCAGAGCAGCATACCCCAAGACATGAAAGCCAACGGGTCAGTATTAGTCTGACACCGGATCCATGGCAGCGTCGGCCAATTGGAGAGGCCGCACCAGCAGCGCCTTGTAGTAGGACTGTTAAATGTCTTCCTCATGGAGGAGGAGAGCATGCCGAGTTTGATGGTATAGCCGTGAACATACCCAAAGGGATGAAGGGCACATGTCAGAGATCATTACTGACAGCAAGATTTGCCATTCACAGACCTCAACAGGTATGAGTCTGTGAACACACTATCAGGAGGACATTTGAGCACAGTCTCTGGCTCTGCCCAGGAAATCTGCCCCCCCACTGTCCCTAAGGGGATCAGAGGGTATAAGGACCTATTCATGATCAGGATCATAATCCTGAATGGGATGATGTTTCTATGAAAGCGGTTCACTGAAGCTGGTAGCAGCATGAAAGCTGGCCAGAGGTTCCAAGCACTCTTATCAGGTAATTACGATTTACATTGAGTTATCAATTGGCTTATGACTCTGTCCTAGGCAACAGATTGGAGTCAATAGAAGCCTGTTACAACTTTGTTGTTATAAAGCAGCAGGCCATTCATCAAGACTAATTGGCAATATAGTAGATGTGCTTCAGCTGTGCAAGTGGGAGAATTTAAATCATGCTAAATGGAGAAACTGAAAGTGCCATATAGGTCATGGTTGACACATTTTTGCTATTATCAGCTGAAGTAGCCAAAGTTGCAAAGATGGATAGACATTGTTCAGCATTGTTCCAGTAGTTTAATCAGTAAATATCTAATTATATTGCAAAATGATGCTAATGGCCTAAGAATGGGAAATTGCGAATATCATCTCTGGTTTGGAGGTGGAGGAGATTTTGAGTTGACAATTCTTCATTTATTGGTATCAAATATCTACAAACCCTACGGGCATTTTATGGGTTAGGAGTAATTGAGCGAATGTGCATATCTGCATGCTCAACTTCATGTTGACACGTTATGATGGTGGCATATGTCAGTCACGTGGGTGCAATCAAGTAAAGAATCCTGTTATGGTTACATAATCTCGTTGGCCACTGGAGTAACATCAGGTATAGGTCAATGACAACACAGAATAGATGTTGAATCACACCGTATTTATGAAATTCTGGTTCAATGGGATACCGAATATAGATATGTTTGTTTCATGCTTATGCACAGGTTGCAAAATATGTGGCATAACAGTGGCAAAAGTTACATTCTCGCTACAAGGAGAAGGAAGGTATTTTGTGTCTTCCTCCATTTTACTTCATTAATCAGGATTTCAAATAGTCATTAAGAGCCGTTTAGGTTCCTATTGTGTGATTGGCCTATGCAACTTTGTTTCCCGCTTGTCGGAAATAATAATATAACCTTATATGGTTATTTTGGACGTAATTTGCTGGTTCAGTCTGTGGCTTGAGAAATCAGCCGTTGCATGTTAAAATCAAATTATGTTCTGCAGATTGAATAGACTGCTCTATGGCTTGGGTTGTTACATCAGTCCTTGTATATGTTCTGTGTGCTGCAATAGCACCAAAAAGCAGGACTTTCTTTTCCAGGAGATGGAAAGTGTTTGTTGAATGTTCATGTTGCATTGAAGACGGTACAAATTAGTGATGTTTTGGAGTTCATTTTAAATGATCTTTGTCAATAATTGAGTTGTAAGGTTATTAACTGTGCCAACGTGCCTTCTCATTGTATTGGCTGCAGCAAACAAGACCCGCTCTGTCGGATTCAATCTGGATATCAAGTTTGTAAGCATATCTTTAACACAATGTTTCCTAGGACAAGTACAATGCAGTATGGGATGTCAACATTGTGTGAACACTATTTCACCAGGGGGTCCAGCTTCATCCTTAGTTTCGCGGGATCTCATAAGGTCGTTATCCTCCTGGTGCTGGTTTAGCGCAACAGGTTTAGTCGCTACATAGTTGTGATGGAACAAGATGGTTACGTCTGTAAACAATAATATATAATATTTATGCTTATAATTCACTTAAGCAGAACAGAAGGGGTGTCAGAGCTCAAAATAGTTAAAGGCATACCCAGGGACCTTTGGTAAATTGAGGACACATACAGTATATGTAACAATACGTTAAGGTCACTGGGAGTCTTCGAGGCTCTGATCTAGCTGTGTTGTTAGTCACAAAAACTTATAAGAACGTATCTGTTCAGGTCACTTCCAGAGGATAAAATGAACTTTGATTTATGTAGGAGTAGATACTGATTCTAGATCTCACTCCATCAGGGCTGCTATAATATCAGCATCAGGGTTGGACCATGTCCTAACGCTTGCAGCATGGCAAGCGAACAAATTTTCAAACATTTATAATAACCCATTACTAGACCAGGGGTATTTGTCAACCCTATTTTCATTTTGATTACAGTTTTCCATCCGAATGAAAGGTGGGAGAATTATTATTACTTCATTAATAACATCAGCATGTTTAAATCTATGCCATGACTGTATGTATTATGAATATTTTTTCCCTCATTTGTCTATGAAGCAGTTGTGGCTGTGCAGACTTGTTCCTCACAGCATAAAATGACAGAGCTTTGAAATCTTCACATAGTCACTCACGTGACTCCAAAGTAAAATAGTAAGATTAAACGAGAACTTACCAGTTTGAAGTTTGATCTTTATTTTATGAGGAGTTACATTGAGGGACTACGTGCCCTCCGCTCCCAGCCTTCATATAGATCATCTGGTAGTTCTAGTCCTCTCTATTCTTACTATGTTACTTCAATTTTTGTTATCTGTGATTTCACACCACTGCTTTGAAGATTGACGTGCACTGCGGGCGATCGGTGCTCTTCACGTAGTCCCTCAACTTAACACCTCATAAAATAAAGATCAAATTTGGTAAGTTCTCATTTAATCTTACTATTATTTCACATTGTTGGACTCCTTCCTAGGGTGGAGGGCCATAAGCCAATTTAATATCAGTGTAAATGTACCATTACTATTCAGTCAATATGACACAATAGCTGTTTGCAAAACTTTCAATAGAGTCCCATAACAATAAAAAAACAGTAAACTCCATGAGACACAATTGTCTCCAAAATTGGCTCAGTAAATTGTGGTAGTTGATACTGTTTTTTGAGAACTATTATCAGTAAAGATTCACAGGCCCAGTACTTGGTCCTTGCATTTCAAAATGTATATTAATAGAGTCATAGAGTTGTAGAGTCTTACAGCTTGAAAACAGGCCCTTCAGTCCAATTTGCCCACATCGACCAACATGTCCCATCTACACTAGTCCCACCTGACTGCTCAGGTATCCTTCAGCCCATTATTTTAAATCTTATCCCGCTAGTTTCTGATTATACAAAGATTGGCTACGTGTTTGGATGATAACTGTAGAATGCAGGAAGATATTAATTGGCTGCTCAACTGGGTAGGAAAATGGCAAATTATACAAAGCAGGCAAGTGTAAGTTCTAACAAGCCAATGAAATAAATAAGTCCAATTTCTCAATGAATGGGAGAATATTATTGTTTAGACATTGGGCCATGTATCCACAGATTCCCAGCCAAAATCAATTTGGTTAGTAAGGTAGTCAAGAAGGCAAATGCAAGGCTTTTCTGTATTAGCTGAAGTATATCGGAGCAGGGAGCTTATACCTGAACTGTACATAAGGTGAGTTAAGGGCCAGTCCCACTTGACGATTTTTTTCGGCGACTGCCGGCATCATTGACCGTCATATCAGGTCACTGAAAAAGTTGCAGCGTGATTCGGAGTAGCACGGCGGTGACGTGGCGTGATGATGTATTGACGCACGGTTTCCTCTAATGTTGCAACATATCTTTGTCGCCGCTGGATTTTCTTTTGTTTTTTTTTTTTTATTTTTGTTAGAAGTAAGTACAATAGTGTGGTACTTGAATACCTAATACATAAATACATATTTCCATTCTTGTACAACTTCGTATTTTTAATTTAATAATAAAAGAACAGTGAGAGAAAAATAAATAAAGAGTGTCGGAATAGATAGACAAGCAAGTAGAAACAGATAGCAAAAGAAATAAAGCACAAAGAAGAGAAACTAAAAAGATTGAAAGAAAAGGAGAAAGAGAGAAAAGAGAGATTAGGAGAGATCTACCTATTTCGTATTTTTGCCCATCCGTCACCCGGTTCTAAACCATTTACTTTCTAAGGTTATGTTATGTTGCACCATATGCTTGTAAAAAGTTGATAAAAGGAGACCAAATCTTTAAGAATAGGTCTACTTTGCCCTAGTAGGAGGAATCTCATTTCTTCAAGATGTAGCGTTTCCGACATATTTGAAATCCACATTTTGAATGTTGGCGTGGTTGCGTTTTTCCAAAATTTGAGTATAAGTTTTTTTGCTGTTATTAAACCATAATTAAGAAAAGCTTCTTGGAATATAGTTAGTTTACTTCCCTCTTCCATTGATCCAAAGATAATCAGTTCTGTATTGGGGTTCAATTTTGTGTAAATAGTTTTGTAAACATTCCAAAAATTTCATTCTAAAATTTATGCAGATTTGTACAAGACAAAGGAATGTGTTATAGTGGCATTTTGAGTTAGACATTTGTCAAACATATTTTATTCAGTCTAGTTTTCGAATAATATAATCTATGTAAAATTTTAAATTATATGTAAATAATTGAACATTTATTTACATTTAATAGATTTTTTTCCCATCTATCGTTCGGAATTTTTATCAATAACTTGTTCCCAGTCCCTTCTAATTGCCTCTGTCGTTGGTGTTTCTATATTTAGAATTATATTATATAAGTAAGATATTAAATTGCTTGATTCTGCCTTTTTATTCATTCCTTCCTCTAACAAATCTGGGGTTAGAGTTTGATATCCTTGTATATATTTTTTTCAAATAATCATGAATTTGAAGGTATTTGAAATATTGATTACTTTTCAAATTATATTTTAGTTGTAATTGTTGGAATGATAAAAGTGTTCCCATTTCATACATATCTCCCATCATTTTAATTCCTATTCGTTCCCATTGATTAAATGTTTTATCAATAATAGATGGTTTGAATGAGAGATTATTAGCTATTGGAGAAAGAAGCGATAATTTTCTTTTAGTTCATTTTATTTGTTTCCAAATTCGTATTATACTGTGAATAATTGGATTCTTCTTATATTATATTGTTCAGTTTCATCGGGGAAAGAAGGATTGCTCCTATATTATAAGGGGAACAATCCTCTTTCTCCATTCTTATCCAATCTACCTGTTGGGCAGAACTGTCCAACCAGTAGATTATATTAAGTAATACAATATGTTAGGGAGTGTCAGTCCCCCTGATTCTTTAGATTTACACGTGTTTTCTTTGAATTCTGTGTGATTTATAATACCATATTATGTTTATAATGTCAGAATCTATTTTTTTAAATTTTTTTGGTAAATATATTGGTACAGTATTTGTGGTAAGAAGATCATTTTTATCGCATTTATTCTGCCTATTAAGGACATCGGCAGTGTTTTCCAAAATGTAATCAAGCCATTTAATTTAGTTAATAAAGGCACATAGTTTGCATTGAGTAATGATTTATATTTCCTAATAATTTGGATGCCCAAATACTTAATTTTTTCTGTTGCAATTCTAAAAGGGAATTTCAACAGATGTGTCGGCTCTTGAGGTTTTATCATCATAATTTTGCTTTTGTTCCAGTTTATTCTATATCCTGAAAAAGAACCAAATTCCTGTATTAAATTTAGTATATTTGGTATGCTAATTTGCGAATTTGTAATATATAATAATACGTTGTCTGCATATAATGAGATTTTATTATTTGAGTGTTTGGTATTATATCCATGAATATTCGGATGACTTCTTATACTTTCTGCTAAAGGCTCTATCACTAGTGCAAATTGCAGGGGCGATAGTGCGCACCCCTGCCTATTGCCCCTTGCTAATTGGAATTTTGGGGATAATATATTATTAGTCAGTATTCTAGCCGTCTGCTTAACATATAATAATTTTACCCATGAGATAAAGTTATCTCCCATGTTAAATTTTTGCAATACTTTGAATATATATTGCCATACTTGGTCAAAGGCTTTTTCTGCATCCAATGAAATAATTGCTAGGTCTTCTTCAGTATTATGTGAGTACATTATATTAAACAGCCGTCTCAAATTGTTAAATGAGTATCTCTTTGGTATAAACCCTGTTTGGTCGGGTTTATTAGTTTGCTAACATATTTACTCAATCTTCTCGCTAGGGTCTTTGCTAATATTTTTTGATCTGTATTTAGGAGTGCTATGCCTCTACTTGAGCCTGGGTCTTCTAGATCTTTATCCTTTTTTGGTATAGGTGTAATAGTTGACTCAGTGTTTCTGGTAGTTTATTTTCTTTAAAAGCGTGTATATATAAATCTTGCAGGCGTGGAGAAATTATCTCGTAGAATCTTTTATAGAATTCATTACTAAAGCCATCTGGTCCAGGCGTTTTGCCATTCTTCAATGAATTTATAGTTTCTTCTATTTCCTGAAGTGTAATCTGAGCTCCTAATCCCTCTTGTTCCACCATATTTAATTTTGGAAGATTACAATTGTCTAAGAAATTTGTAATTTGAGTATTATTTGCAGAGGTTTTCGATGTATATAAAACTGAGCAAATCTTTTATTAATATCTTTAGGTAGTGTTAGTAATTCCCCTTTGTCTGATTTAATTTTAGTAATTGTATTTTCTGTTTTCCATTTTTTTATTTAGTGTGCTAAGAGTTTATGCGGCTTATCAAATTCAAAATTTTCTTGTTTTGTAATTTGAAATAATCTTATTATTCTGGCCGATAAAATTTTATTTAATTTATATTTTAGTATTGTTATCTTATTATGTTTATCTATAGTTGGTTCTTTGGCATTTTCTAAATCTAATTGTCTAATTTCTTGTTCTAACTGCAATTGTTCAGTTTTTATTTTGGAAAGCTTGATATGAAATTATAGTTCCTCTAATAAATGCCTTAAAAGTTTCCTATAATAAGGAAGGTGAAGTGTCTGGTGTGTCATTTGTCTCAAAGAAGAATATCATCCGCTCTTTTAAATATGTGCAACCTTGTGAGTTGTTTAAGATTTGGGGGTTAAACCACCAGAACAATTTTTTATCAGGCATTCCTTCTAATTTTAAAGAAAACGTTAAAGGGGAATCATCAGAAATAATACTATTGTGATATTTAGAATTATATGTATATGGAATTAATTTCATGTCCACTAAGAAATAATCAATACGTGAATATGTTTTTTGTACCGTTGAATAAAATGAATATTCCCTACCTACTGGGTTAGCGATCCTCCATACATCTGTTATGTTGGTATTTTTCATCATGTATGTATTTAGGAGTGCACTAGTTTTAGATTTTGATGTTAATCCCTTTTTTGTTTTGCTGATTTTATCCAGATATGATCTAAAATCACAATTTCATATTCTTCTCTCCCATTATCACATTTTGATAGTT
Source organism: Okamejei kenojei (assembly GCA_035221665.1). NCBI lineage: Eukaryota > Metazoa > Chordata > Chondrichthyes > Rajiformes > Rajidae > Okamejei > Okamejei kenojei. The sequence goes on from CM069159.1 coordinate 15,911,716, forward strand.
TAAGTTCTGAATTATTCTATCCAGAATTTTACTAAAGAATTGGGGGTTTGTCCAAAACTTAGGAGCATAAATATTTATCAAAGTAAGTGAGTTAGAATGAATTTCTACAGATGACTATGACCGTACCCTCTCCTCTTTATTTGCTATGGTATTCTTTGTAATTGTAAATGGTATATACTTTTACGAATGATAATAACCATACCTCTAGATTTTAGATTAAATGAAGAGTAGTATGTTTGCCCCAATCCAATTTGCCTTCAGTCTTATCTGTGTTTGATGTTTTCAGATGGATTTCTGTAAAAAATAAAATGATATCACTGTTGAGAGCTTTTAATTGGGCAAAGATCTTACCCCTTTTAATTGGTTCATTAGCGCCCCTTATATTCCAGCTACAAAACGTGATTCCTCCAGTTTTCTTTTATCGTCTTGCGTTATGGATCATGTTAATACCTTTACTTCATATGGTGCAAACCAAGAACCTCATAACTCTATGTGTGAAGGATGGTCAACCCCAGCTGTTAAGTTTTGTTGGCATCTCCCCTTCAGAATAGACTTTGAAAAAGACCAGAATATGTAAAGTCATGAAAAGATAATTAACAAACAAAAAGTGATATTATAATATCCCAAAAAGAAATAAAGAATATGTTATGTAAAATACAAACACCAACAGTGATGTAGAAATATTCTTGGTTGGACTTCCGTAGGTGCTTTTTGTTATATGTTTTCGCTCTGCCCCTTGACCAATTATTATTAATTGGAAGAGAGAGCGATACAAAGTTAAGAAATATATATATATATAAAATAAAACACATTTCTAATCTATCTATTGGAGTGTATCTTCAGAGAGGAAAAACAGAATAAAAAAGAGTTTCCAACATTAAGTATATACTTAGATATAACAGTAATTATGTTAGTTATATATCCATATCTACCGATATGCCAAGAAGTCTCAAACTTTTGTATCGGACAACAGCAGGTTCCAAGGAGTTAACCAGATTCAGACCCTTGGATAACTTCCAAGTATCTGTGTCTCCTCCTCCCCCCCCCCCCCCCCACCTTATGCACAATTTAGACTAGATCTACTATATCCATAAAATTTGTTAGTATATTATTAATACTTATCAATCATATTTAACTGGTTATTCTTATATTTAGCAAGTAATTAACATCATGAAATAAACATCAGCCATTATTATGCTGTGCCTTAATATTACACAATTTTATTAGTTCTATTTTATGTTAGTATGTAATTGTGTGTTACTTAAATCATAAATTTCTATATACGAGTCCATTGATAATATTTATCCATATTCTCAAATTCTGTTTGTTTTTTGTTATTTTCCCCACCAGTTTTTCTTCTTTTCCAATCCTTTGTTGAAGTGAAACATAAAATCCGACCTTGAGTTAACATTCCAAAGATAAAATGGCTAGACAACGCCTGGAGAAAGGTTCGCCATCTTAACCAGAGCAGTCTTTTTTGTATGTTTTTAAAAAAAAAAGAAACACAGTCCTTTCTTCGCCGCTTCTCTTCTGTGTTATTGTGGGAGACCGACTCCTGATGATCAGTAGACCTCCTCTGTGACAGTTTGTGCATATTTAAATGCCTCTTCTGGATCCGTGAATGCACGTTCAACAGAGTTATAAGTAATTCTCAATTTTGCAGGATATACTATTCCATATCTTACTCCCGAAACCTCTTTCAGTAGCCTTCTCGTCTTTGTAAACTTGTCCCTCTTTTCCATGACTTCAGCTGGAAAATCACGGAAGAATCTTAGTTTATTTTCTCCATATGGAGTCTGTTTCATAATTCCTTCCAGGGTTGAAATGTCATAGAAGTTCACAATAATCTGTCTTGCGGGGGGGGGGGGGCAGTTGGGCTTGCTTGAAGCCATTATGTCGGTCCCGGTGAGCCATATCTATTCATGGAGCTTCAGGCAGCTTAAGTACTTGTTTGAGTAAGTTGGCAGCAAGCTCCTGAAGGTTTTGTCCACTCTCCTTTCCTTCTTTTACTCCAACTATTCTCAGGTTTTGCCTCCTCGATCTCTGCTTTTCCAAAGTACATACATATTTCATTCTCTCATTTTGCAAGTTTTCTCCAGTGCTTTCTTGTTCCTTTATTAGTCTCTTTATCTCCTTAGTCATCTCGGTTATCAATATTATCCATTCCTTCCATAGCCGCATCAGTAGAACTTTTAAGGCATTGCATCCAGCCATTTTATTTACAGTCCTTATCAACCCGCTTAATTTGTTTTGTTTAAAAAAAAAATCCTCCTCATCATCCTCGACCCAGACGTTTGGTTAAGTCATTCAATTTTTCCTCATCAGCGTATCATTACCGTGTTTAAAATTTTTTCCAGAGAAGACTTTTGTCACAGCGCGACTTTCCCCTTCTCATATTCACTTTAGAAAATAATTTCAGTGCCTGAAGCCGATACAGACTTGCTTTTCCCAGATGTGCCATTTGTTCCTTGGTTCCTTCATTGAAGTCATTTCTGTTGAAGGATTTCCGAGAGTCCGCTTCTTTCTTCTGCAGCTTCCTGCTGATATTTGATGGGATTGAGGAGTCTTTCCAGGTTTTTTCAAGTAGGCTATTGTAGCAGGTCTTGCAACAGCTTTTGCAGGCTTCTGGCAAGGTTTCCCTTTTTTCATTTAAAACTGCCGCTATTTTCTCAGTTATCAGCAGGATTTCTGTGATAACACACAATAATAAGATAAATTAGCTCCAGTAGTGTTTATTTTTACTCGCCGAACTACCCCCAATCTTCCAACTCGTTATTTTAGCACTTCAACTATTCAAGCATATCTTCGGGAGCAGAGCAAAACAGCAGCGTTTCTCTCAACCCAAAACAACCCACCATTGACGCCACCGGAAGTGCGTCGCCGCTGGATTTTGAAATGTTCAAAATCTTTCAGCGACCCTGATACGTCAGTCAACAATGCCGGCAGTCGGACGAAAAAAATCACCAGGAGTGGAACAGGGTCCTATTATTGACACCTTTGAATACTGTGTTTAGTTTGGAGACCATATATTGGCTGGAATACCCGTGATCGCACTGGGAAATCTATTAGGATAACTGCCGAGCTCTGATAGATTGTAGTTACTTGCCTTGACCGGGCTTTCCAGAAACTGAAGGGACTGTTTGCTGTTATATAGAAAAAAATCAGAGGTTAGATAAACACCAACTGTGCTGGTTACGGTGAACAGCGGAGGGAGAAACATTGCCTATGGTTACAAACAGTTATATTTACTGGTATAGTGGGTAATAAAGGGTATGGACAAATAGAATTTAACTCTGCTCCTTGGGTGGTGAATGGCAGGGCCCTGTGGAAGTGTTGAACAGTCCAGACATGAAAGAAATAACACAGTAACGTAGAGGCCCTCGAAATGGCAGCCAAGAGTAGACAGGGTCAGAGGACGGTTATAGCTATTTGCTTCCGTTGGTTGAGGCATTGAGGTCTAAGTGTTGGGAACTCATTAATAGGCTTGCCTCCGAGCATAATGTGTTCAGTTGCTGGTCTCCACCATGAGGGCGTTTTAAGCTAGAGAGGGCTTGTAGTGAAAATATTCTAATGGATGTTTGTACTGGAGTTGAGGGCATTGAGGTTATCAGGAGAGCTTTTTTTATTAGGCAAGTCTTTTTCCCGGGAGTGAAGGAGGATCTGAGCGTGTGATATGATCGAGGGATTGTACACTTTACAAATGGGGCCATAGATAGATTAGGATTATAGCTAGTGTCTTAAAGAGGTGGAGATGATGGAGGTTGGAATGGGTGCATCTGGAGGGCTATATATGTTTCACATAGAGTGAACAGTTGCAAATCTGGAATGAGGGGTACCAGCGGAAATGGGTGGAAGGCAAGGAGCAAGTAATAGCATTGAAGAGGCATCTTGGCAGATATCAGCAGGACTCAGCATTGAGATATAGAATTATAAGAAAGTGGGCTGAGTATAGATCTCTCTAGGCAGGATGGCTGACATGGATGTGTGGTGGGCCAAATGGCATCTGCATTCCAATTCTGTAGTACTCTATGACATAATTTTAAAGTAATCATGATACTATTAAAAACAGGGATAATGAAAGATAGGGTGGTAACAATACAGTAAGATTTGGTCCTGGAATTCGATAAAAGGCTCGGTCTTTCCCTCGATAGTGAAGAGGCTGAGGTGAATATGATTTGAGGTACTGTAATATTCTAATGGGCATAGATGGTGCCCTTAAAACTAGAGGAAAGCGAATATTGAAGGTGAGAAGAATGGAGTTGAAATGGCGGATCTGAGGGTCCATCAAATTCCTTATATAAGGAGGATTGACAATGAAGAGGTGAACTTGAACCCTGAGAATTTTGATCGTGGGGGTAATGGTGAAATGAAAGAATGATGGGTTCAATCAATCTTTTGGTTCATTTCCAACCATACGACACAATGGCTCAGTAAAACTTTTCTTGTGTCCATTAATATTTTTCAACCACTTCTCGAACCATCCATTCTTATAAGAGAGGGTTTAAGTACACATTCTGAACAGAGAGGGTTTTAATGGATCCAGGGAGATGATATGGACTAGCCAATAGCAACTATTATTCTTCCTGAGATGGAAGCTCTGTAGTGGCAAAGTGTGGCAGGGACCCTGAGAGGGGCCATTACATCAAAAGACCAGAGGGAAATATAGGTTGTAAAACTAAAACTAATAAAAGATGTCAACAACTTTGGACCACAGAAGGGAAACAAGAATGTTGCTTTGTCCATTACTCAAAACCTGTTCTAGACTCGAATCAATGACCCTGGTCATAAATGTAAGGAGTTTTGCGTGTGGATCAGTTCCTTGTAATCCATCCCGGTCAATTGCTATTTCTGATTCTTATTGATGTAGAAGTGTACAGGATAAGCCTTCAATATACATCAGGAAGTACAGGTACATAGTTACGAATGTGGCATAACAGGTGGCTCGGGTGGTCAAGAAGGTTTCAGTACATGGTCTTACATCAGTTAGGGGTAATTGATATAGGAGTTGGGATGTTAGTTACAGTTTGTAAACATAGACATGCCGAGGCCGACCATATTGGAGTATTCTATTCTCCGTTTTTGGTTATCCCTGATGTAGGATGGTGTTTGTTTATGTTCCAGAAGAGTTTCATCAGAAGATTTATTGAGGAATGATGTTTCAGGATTCGAACCAGTGAGCTATTAGGAGATGTTGGCAGGCTCAGACTTTTTGGTGCTTCCGGAAGCAACGGAGGCTGAAGGGTATGATTTTATAAGATGTATAAAATCGTGAGTGCCCCCCCCATAGATCGGGCAAATTGCACAGAATCTTTTACCTGGGTTAGGGGATTCAAGCACTAGAGAACACACGTGTTAATGTGAGAGGGGAAAAAATTGTAATAGGAACTTGAGGGGCAAGTTTTTTCACAACAGTGGATGATGGGCCTGGGTCAAGCTGCCAGAGAGTTGGTGGGATGGACGCAGGTCTGAAAATACTTAAAAAACAAGCCACTTAAATACATTTGAATGGTATAATGGGGATAGGAAAAGGTTTAGAAAATATGGGTCAAATGTGGCAGATGGGACAAGTGTAAGATGTGGGGCATGTTGGTCGTCTTGAGGGCAAAGGGCTTGTTTCTGTCGTTATGGATTATGACTATCACAATACTTTTCTTCCACAATCAGCTTGTTAGGTGTATTTAGTTCTTGTAAGCCGACTTAGAGCAAATATTTTGAGTATTGAAATCCCCCTTCTGGTTTACATTTGAAGTGTAGAGGCAATCACAACCATGCAGATGGTCCAATATAACTGTATAATAGAAGTAGTTTAAGAAGGACGACCAAAAATTTTGCAACCTTTCAATACGAGACTATATTTTGAATGGCCCATTGAATATAACAACTTCTTTATAGAAAAAATAGAGGGAAGTTTGCAATCTAGGCATTTTGTAATGCACTTTGGAATCTTGCTCCTTAGCATATATGAAAACGGTGAACAATGATGTATTGGTGGTCCTGATGCCCCCTCCTCGCTGCGTCCCCCCTTCCTTATTCCCCCCTCCCCCCTTCCGTTCCTCCCTTCCCCCTTCCCCCTCTCCTGCCCCCCCCCTTTCCTCCTTCCCCCTGTCCTTTCCTGGAGGATCCTCCCTTTTCCCTCCTCCTCCTCCTCCCCCCTGTCCCCTGGGTCGGGGGCTACTGAAAGGCGTGGGGTGAGTAGATGAGAATTGTTGACATTTGTCCATGGCATTGGTCTAAGGTTGAACAGGTTGAGTAATTGGACAGCTAGCTCGGTTCCCTGTTGGTTAGTCCGATGTTGTCTTTCAGTAGTGTGATCTCCTCAGAGGTTAGTTCGGGGACTGAGGGTGGATGGTTTCACTTTGTTTCTGTGGTTTCAGGGGTGACAGATGCAAGCACCTTTGTAAGAACTGCAGACTCGACCACAGATGGGGTGGGAAGGTCAGCTGATGGGTCTGAAGAAGGGTTTGTCAGACCCGAAAGAGTCACAATTTCTTTCTATCCATAGATCTAACTGACCCACTGATTTAATCCAGCAATTTGATGGCTATCACCTGATGGGATGAGGTGGATTTTAGCTTGAATACCATGACCGCTGTTTAATTTCACAAGTATTGTTTAGTTAGCTGCTGTTGGTTCTTAGACCTGAGTCTCTCAGCATCATTTCCCATTGCGTTGGGGCATGACCATACAATAGAGAATAGCTCAACACAGTCTACGAACTCCTTTTGCAATATCTATGCTGTGAACGGGGCAACACTAACTAATCCCATCAGCATGTATATGGACAACATCCCTCTACTCCTTGCCTGTTCATGTGTAGTCTAAATGCCTTTTAAACATTGCTGTTACATGTGCTTTTACCACATCTTCTGCATCAGACACTTACTACTCCCTGCTGAAACATATGCCTCACACATCTCCCTTCAACTTGTCCCCTCTCATGTTAAACCTTTGCCCTTTTGCGTCGCTGATATTCCAACCTGAGGAAAAAAGTCTCTGACCAATCTAGCATTGCTATGGCCTCTCATGTTTATCATTCTTCTATTGTTTATAGATTATTGCAGTTGAAGAGATACAGCAAAGGAAACAGGCCACTTTGACCACCTGATGTGCATCGACCATTAATTACCAGTTCACACTGGTTCTATATTATCTAACTTTCTCATCCACACCTTACACATAGGGGGCAATTTACAGTGGCCAATTAACCTACAAACCCACAAATCTTTGGGATGTGGCAGGAAAATACCAGAACACACTGAGAGGGAAACCCATTTGGTCACAGGAGGAGGAACATGCCAAACTCCGCACAGACTGCACCCAATGTCAGGATTAACCTGGAGTATCTGGTTTGTTGTGAAGGCAGCAGCTCTACCAGCTAACGGCCATTGTATGCCCCTCAGCCTCCATATTCATCCTCAATTTGAGTTTGTCAAAGCTCACCTTATGACTTAGGCAGTGAATTGGAGAACTTGGAAACTCCATCCTGCTGGACTTCTTCTGCACTCTTTCCCAAACTACGCATACTTCCAATAGTGTGTTCAATGGAAACGCACATGATACTCAAAATGTAGCCTAACCACATGGAGAAAAAGACCCCTTAACCACTAAGGCACGGCCAGCCATCAAATACTTTTCTCAACACTTAGCTGATCAGATTAGGGTCTCTGAATCTGTCAGTAGGCCCTGGACTTATTGTGTTGCACTGGCTTGATTAGGGATGGTCAGCTTAGCTTTGTGCGTGGGCAGTTGTGTCTCACTAATGTAACTGATAGAAAATCAATGCACTCATAGAAATAATTGATGCAGGAGTAGGCCATTCAGCCCGAAGCCAGCACCACCATTCAATATGATCATGGCTGATCATCTAAAATCAGTACTCCGTTCCTGCTTTCTCCCCATATCCTTTGATTCCTTCAGCCCTAAGAGCTAAGAATAACTCCCTCTTGAAAACATCCAGTGAATTGGCCTCCACTGCCTTTTGTGGCAGGGAATTCCACTGTCTATCTTTGGTGTAAACCAGCACATGCAGTTGCTTCCTACACAAAAATGTCACCTGTTCATTTCCTCCACAGATGCTGCCTGACCCGTTGAGTTACTCTTGCACTTTGCGTTTTGCTCAAGACACCAATATCTGCAGTTCCTTGTGTCTCCATGTTGCTGAATTCATCCAGCTTTTTTTTTTAATCACACGGGCTTCTGCAAAGACTGTGATTTGTCCTCCGGTAGTTTTCTGTTTTTACATTCTTCCAAATTTATACATGAACAGATGGCAAAAGCTTCCAAACCCCAATTCTGTTTAAATCTGAGGTGTCTCATTTGAAAATCCAGCTTGTTTTGGCTGATGAATGGAATATACCCTGCTGAATGACAGTTTATAATAGTGCTCATCATTTCTTCTATGTTTAGTTCATATTCCATCTTTTTATATTATTTTACATATCACTCAAATGCCACTGTCAGTAGAAAGAACATGCCTGATACAGTTCCAGCTCCACATCCTTGGCTGGTTTGAACGGAGCATATTAAATATAATTTATCCAGGCAGAATAGACTTTACTGAACACCCACACAAGCAGTGGGGGACAGTGTATGGTAATTCAGCCTCTAACTGGAGAGCTTCACATTTTCACAAATAGACACAAAAAGCTGGGGTAACCCTTACGAGGTTTGAAGGTCTCGACCCAAAACGTCACCTACTCCTTTTCCCCAGAGATGCTGTCTGACCCACTGAATTACCCCAGCTTTTTTTTGTCTATCTTCGGTTTAAACCAGCACCTGCAGCAGTTTCTTCCTGCAGTTTCTTCCTGCAGTTTCTTCCTGCAGATTTCCATTGTTCTTTGTTTTCATTCCAGTTTTCCAGAATCTGCAAGTATTGTCTTGATCTTAAAATTGCCAGCAAGCCTTGACAGATGTACTGGAAATAACTCTTCTTATGAACACATTCACACTAATTCAGTCTTTCTCCACCTATTTAAAAAAAAAATCTTTCTTTTCTAATACTTATCCAATTGCTTTATATTCAACGTTATAGTCTCTGCCTCATTACCGCTTCTCATAAAACATTCCATGCTCCGACAATCTTCTGCGTGATAGAGTTTATTTTAATTATCTCTTCAATTTTCCATTGGTAATCTGCTATGTCTCCTCTCAGTGCACTTAGCTGCTAAAACCTGTCATTTTGAAAACTCTCAGATTGCCCGTAACATTCCCTGTTCCACTTAATACCTTGATTTTCCAAGCTGTTTTTTGCAACAGCGAATCCTTATGTTCCGTGTATCATTCCCCGCGAACTGACTGTAAATTGTAACAAACAAAAGGCTGTTTAAATAAACTTTGCCATTCAATATAATCGCAGTTATATTAACACCATATTCCAGCCCACTCACCAGTCAAGGTATGTATTCGTGTCCCATAGAAACATAGAAAATAGGTGCAGGAGTAGGCCATTCAATATGATCATGGCTGATCATCCAACTCAGTATCCTGTACCTGCCTTCTCTCCATACCCCCTGATCCCTTTATCCACAAGGGCCACATCTAACTCCCTCTTAAATATAGCCAATGAACTGGCCTCAACTACCTTTTGTGGCAGAGAATTCCAGAGACTCACCACTCTCTGTGTGAAAAATGTTTTCCTCTTCTCGGTCCTAAAGGAATTCCCCTTATCCTTAGACTGTGACCCCTTGTTCTGGACCTCCCCACATCGGGAACAATCTTCCTGCATCTAGGCCTGTCCAACCCCTTAAGAATTTTGTAAGTTTCTATAAGATCCCCCCTCAGTCTTCTAAATTCTAGCTAGTGTGTTAGTGATGTTTGTATTTAATAGTAAGATTAAACGAGAACTTACCAGTTTGAAGTTTGATCTTTATTTTATGAGGAGTCGAGTTGAGGGACTACGTGAATAGAAGCCGTACAGCTGTTGGTGCGTCAATCTTCAAAGCAGCGGAATGAATTCACAGCTAACAATGACTGAAGTATAATGGTAAGATGATAAAACTAGAATTACCAGATGAGATCTATGAGGGTGGGAGCGGAGGGCACGTAGTCCCTCAACTCGACTCCTCATAAAATAAAGATCAACTTCAAACTGTAAAGTTCTCGTTTAATCTTACTATTTTACTTCGGAGTCACGTGAGTGACTACGTTGAAGACTTCAAAGCACTGTGAATTCACGCCGCAGACCGAAATCCGACGTTCGCACTGCCTGGATTGACTCAAAAGTCGTTAACAATTAATCATGCATCAGTAATACATTTGTTAAATGAATAACAGTTTATTTACAAACAAATCGTAACAAACCCCTCTAACTCAGGGGGAAAGTGTAACAGTATGAAAACAGAATCAGCAAACACCCCGAGCCTTGAAATCGGCTTGTGATAAAACCTCTGAAAAGTTAGCTCACTGGACCATCCTGCGGCTGCGAGGATATGGTCTATTGGCAAGTCCCATCGCCCTTTGCCGCGGAAGTTGATGCCGCCCTGGTGGAATGAGATTTGAATTTATCAGTACCAATTCCTGCACTTGCCAGGACCTGCTTTAGCCACCTTGAAATCGTTTGCACCGACCTTACTGTGTGGTTTTTTGTGACTAATAAACAAAGCCAACTCTGTTCCTCTCAGAGGTTTAGTAATCTCAATGTAACGAGATAAATGTGAGACTACACACAAGCGATCATCTACGGGGTAGGCTGAAAACACAATCTTACATTCTGTCATGCCTCTTCTATTATGTTTAAGCAAATCATAGAAATAAAATATAATGGCATCTGCCAACAAATGCATTCTATCTAGCCGTAGCTTTTGCAACGTTTGTACACGTTGAGCTGAAACCAACGCCATAAGCATGACCACCTTCATAGATAATTTGGCTATAGATAGGCTTGTAACCGGAGCCCACTGGCGAAGAACCATAAGAAACCATCACTCACATTCCAAATACCGGCATACCTGGGTTTAAGAGGATTAGAATTGAAAAAAATCCCTTCATGAATCGTGAAACTAACGGATGTGTCCCTACTGTATGCAATTTTGCATTCATAGGTAAATAAGAAGACAGAGCACTTCTGGCTGAATTAATCGCACTGTAACTTAATTTTTTGGTCAAAATAAAGAGTTGACAAAACTCCAATACGTGTGATATACAATATCCCTGCAGTGTGATATACAATATTCTGCTGTAGGCAGAATTGCTCCCACTTCTTTATATAGGTGATATATTGCTGCTGTGTACTATCCCTGCAGGCCGACGTGAGAAAATCACCGTCCGATGAGACAGTCCTCTCCCCAGGTATGGCCTCCTTAAAATCTGCAAATTAACAGATCAATACGATCATATAAAGGATGTTGATCCCAGTGACTGGATTTATCAGTAGATTTTTATTCTTGGGCATAAGCATGTAAGGCTCCTAGCCATTTGTATACAACGGGAAACCATGCTTGTGTAGGCCAATCTGGCACTACCAATACCCCTGAAGCGGAGTCCTCCTTGATCTTTGCAAACATCTGCTGATGAGACAGAATGGAGGAAATAATACACAAACATTCCTCCCCAATGCAGCGAAAACACATCCACTGCTACGCCCCAGCATCTGGTTCCCATGAAACATATCTAGGTAACTGATGATTTAATCGAGATGCAAACAAGTCAATATCTGGCAATCCATACTGAACAATCATTTGGTTAAATACATCCTGATTTTAACATCCATTCAATGTTGTCATTAAAACTGACGTGACCTAGTGTCAGCTACCGTTTGAACCTTCCTGGCAAATAAAGTGCTGAAAGCCAGATATTTTGGTCAATACACCAGCTCGAAAATCTGGTTAGCAGTCTATCACAATACTGTGACTTAACTCCACCCATGTGGTTTACATTGCCACTGCTGTGGGTGTTGTCAATCTGAACCTGCAGATGCAGATCCCTCCTTGTCGAACAATAAGCTTTGAGCCCATACCAGGTGCACAACAACTCTAAATATTAATCCCTCTTATTGAAGAACATAGAAACATAGAAACATAGAAATTAGGTGCAGGAGTAGGCCATTCAGCCCTTCGAGCCTGCACCGCCATTCAATATGATCATGGCTGATCATCCAACTCAGTATCCCGTACCTGCCTTCTCTCCCTACCCTCTGATCCCTTAGCCACAAGGCCACATCCAATCACTCTTAAATATAGCCAATGAACTGGCCTCAACTACCCTCAACTACAAGAAGCGATGTCTCATCCACATTCCATCTGCCTCCACACCTAGAAGACATATCTGTTGCACCCCAACCAGTGCACTTACATCAGTCTGTAATATCAGTGACGGTGGTTCCACCAAAGCCTTCCTAAAACTTTTTGAAACATGTACTATCCACCATTGTATGTCAGCAATCGCCCCAGCTGACAACTGCATAGGCCTATCAAAATGGCCCCTTTGTATTCTCAGTGCCTGTTCCTTTGATGGTTGTAATTGTTGATAATGCAGAGGACCATACTGCACAGCTGGAAATGCTGCAACAAACTTCCCAATTAAACTGGCTCCTTGTCTAATCAAAGGCCGTTGTTCTCCAACGAGATTAACACAGTCCTCAATTAACTGATTCAATTTATCCCTGGGCAAAGTTACCAACATGTGATTGGAATTAATGGTAAATCCCAGATAATAGTAAGATTAAACGAGAAACTTACCAGTTTGAAGTTTGATCTTTATTTTATGAGGAGTAACGATGAGGGTTTACGTGAAGAAGGCCCGCCTGGCGCTTGGAACGGCATACTTCAAAGCAGCGGCATGAAAAACACGAACACAATAGCCGGAGTAAGATAGTAAGGCTCATTATAGATTTAGAACTACCAGATGATCATTCATTTTATGAGGGTGTGGAGTGGAGGGCACGTAATCCCTCATCGTTACTCCTCATAAATAAAGATCAAACTTCGAACAGGTAAGTTCTCGTTTAATCTTACTATTTTACTTCGGAGTCACGTGAGTGACTACGTGATGAGTTTGAAGCTTTCTGTGTTTTTCATGTCGTAGAATTCTTCCATACGACAGTCCGGCTAGGTCAACACATACATGAGGAAACCCAGACTAGTTTTAGTTCTTTCCATAATAAATTTTTAATGATAAAAGAAACATATAATAACCCTCTTTATACCCGAGGGAACCATTACAAAGTGATAAACGATATAAGTGATAACATAATTGATCATATTAATCAATAGTGAAACAAAGCAGGTGACTATAGTGAACCCAACACCGCGTGTCCAAAGCCTGTCATTGTGTGTGAACAGGTTTATTGTAGAACTTTGAAAAAGTTTCTTCTTTACTCCACCCTGCGGTTTTCTAAAATTTGCTCGAGCGGTACGTCCTGCACCTTCGCTGCGGATGTAGCTGCTGCCCTGGTGGAGTGAGATTTGAACACATCAGTGTCTACTCCTGCTAAAAGTAACACCTGTTTTAACCACCTTGAGATTGTTTGTACTGAAGCTTTTGTGTGTGGTTTCTTATGCGTAATCATAAACGTTTTTTCATTACCTCGAAGAGTTTTGGTAATTTTTATATATTGGTTCAAATGTCTAACTACACACAATGTTGGATCAATAGGATAAGCTTGAAAGGTTATCCAGTTCTTCTGGTCTGCTTTGTTTGATCAGATCGTAAACATAGAACACAATGTTATCTGTAGTCATATGCATACAGTCTAAACACAACATTTGTAATGTTTGCACCCTTTGAGCTGAAACCATGACATTAACATTATTAATTTGAATGTTAATCTTTCCAATGACAAACCTTTGATTGGAGTCCATTGCCTAAGTAAAGTAAGTACAATGCTAACATCCCAAATCTCTGTATATCTTGGTTTTGGCGGATTTTTGTTAAAGGTTCCTTTCATAAATCTGGATATTAATGGATGTGATCCAATTGATTTCTGGTCAGAGATTTGTCCTAAATAAGATGATAAGGCACTACATGTACTATTAATGGCACTGTTAGTGTTGTTCAAAAATGCAACTCGGCAAGGAACTCCAATATGTTTGCAATGTTCACAGTATGATAAGATATATTTGACTGTCTGCAAAATTTTTCCCATTTCTTTATGTGTCATATATTGTCTCTGTGTGCTAGCTCGCCATGATGCGGCTATAACATCCATAGTTCTATCCGACAATCCAAGCTCCTGTAGTGGTCTGGTCAAAACCTGCAAATTAACAAATTCATATAAGCATGTAATGGATGAATTTCTTTGGTTACTGGTTTTATCAATAAATCACCGCGGTTAGGAATTGACATATATGGTTCTTTAATCATGTTTAACATCAATGGGAACCAAGGTTGTGTAGGCCAATTTGGGAATTACCAACAATCCTGTGGCAGAGTCTTGTCCTATTTTCTTCAGACATTGCTGAACCAGAGCAAATGGTGGAAAAGCATAAAAGAACATATTCCCCCAGTGTAATGAAAAAGCATCTACTGCTACTGCGTCTGGATCTGGTTCCCAAGACACATATTTAGGCAACTGATGATTTAGTCTTGATGCGAACAGATCAATGTCTGGTAACCCATATCGAGTCACAATTTTTACTGAAAATTACTGGGGTTCAGCATCCATTCTGTGTTATCTTTAAATATCCTTGATCTATTATCTGCCACCACATTGTCTTTACTGGAATGTAGTTTGCCGAGATCCAAATTTGGTGGTTAATACACCATTGCCATATCTGATTGACCAGACAATCACATGATACCGATCTGACTCGCCCATGTGATTAATATATGCAACAGCTGTTTTATTGTCTAATTGTATTAGTACATGTAGATTCTTTTTTGTAGAACAATATGCCTTTAGTCCATAAAAAGCACCCAATAATTCTAAATAGTTAATACCATATGTTTGGAGAAACATTTCCTCTTGGACAGTCCATCTACCTCCACAACTGGAGAATGAATCTGTTGCCCCCCATCCGAGAGCGCTAGCATCTGTTTGTAAAATCACTTCAGGCTGTTGTATCAGAATGTTTTTAGCAGCTTGTGGGACATTTTCAATCCACCATTGTAATTCCAATAAAGCTTCTTTTGTTAATTGCATAGGCCTATCAAAATGGCCTGCTCTCTTTTTTAGAGCTCTTATTTTGTCCCTTTGAAGGTTTTGGTAATGTAATGGACCAAATTCCACTTCAGGAAATGCGCTACTAGCTTACCAATAATCTTTGCTACTTCTCGGATGGAGGGATAAGGTTTGTGAATGAGACCCCTACAAGTCACCAAAATATCATCAATCTATCTGTTGGTAAAGTTACTAACATAGTAACTGAGTTAATTACAAACCCCAAATAGTTAATTGACTGTGCTGGCTGCAGCTTGGATTTAATTGGAAGAATCAAGAACCCTAACTTTTCAAACAAAGCTTTAGTTGCTGAAACTGATTTCTCAGCTGATTCCTGATTGTCATTGATGATTAAAATGTCATCGAGATAAGCCATAACGATGTGTTTTTTGTGCTCTTAATTGAGCTAAAACTGGTTTCAACAGCTTTGTAAAGAGCCTGGGAGCTGAACGTAACCCATTTGGTAAAGCCCTGAATTGCCACAGCTGTCCCAGCTAATTAAATTTTAAATACCTTCAAAAAAACTGATGTATTGATACAGAATAATAAGCGTCCTTTAAACCTATTGTAGCCATATAACAACCTGCTGATATCAAATGTCTTGCAGCATTAAATGTTTCCATTTTTAAATGTTTGTATTGTACAAATTTATTAAGATTTGTAAGGTCCAGAATAATTCTGCAACCACCATCTTTTTTATCTCTTGGAAATATATTTGACACAAATTGATGCTCGTGTTCAACAGTTTTTTTTCAATAACACCTTTTTTAAACAATTTGTCAATTTCCCCATTTATTTTCTGCCTTTTCCTTTGCAGAAAACACGAAAGCTTAAGCAGGTTTATTCTGTACTGGAGAGTTAACACCTTCTTTAAATGTAATAGTAGCTCCTGAAACTGTTTGTAAAATAAACGATCAGATGTGATGGTAAGCCATTCATCATAAAACATTTGTAATCTTCCTCCAACTGGAGATTTGTCCACAGTTTCTTTAAACGTAGAATAAATCTTTTGTACCTCTCCATATGAACGTGGTGGTCTCCTTCTCCCCGTATACGGGGTAAACATTAGGCTGTGTCGGATGATAATATTTCCTTTACATATTCCTGCCTCTGTTTCCAAAATCAAATCCCTTCTGGCGAAAAATACCTTTTTTGTCCAAGACGAAGGTCTCATGTGGCTAATAGATTTAGCTTCTTCATCCATATCTTTTATTTGTTTAGGCAAGTTTTCTCCAAACAGATAACCAGGAGCTTGAACACCACTTGCTCGACACAGACTTGCAAACCTTGGGTGAAATATGGGCCAAATCGCAATCTTTCTCATACAATTAATTTCATAGAAGGAATTGCATAATAAGCCCAAAGTATCTTTTTGAATTTTATCCATCTCCAACCCCTCCATTTGTCTTCCATAAGCCGTAATGGCAGCAGAAATTAATTTGAGGATTCTTTGAAATCTCATTTCTTGTCCTCTCATGCCTGGGGTCATAGAAATCCATATAGACGGATTAACCGAAGGTACCTCCAATGAGGCACAATTATCCGGTGTTTTATATAATTCTGCTGTTTCAATCATCACAGAATCTTGAAGTTGGTGAGATACCATATAATTAATGTTGGCAGCTAGGTTTTCTTCCATAGCCTCACCACTTCCTTCAGGTATAGCAAAATATTTTTGCTATCCCAGGCACATCTGGCCTTTTCTTTTTTATTTGTGGTGTGCATTCATAATCCACATCACCACTTGCAGGGTCTGTCTTTGCAGCCCTGATCCACTTGGAATTATATCCAATGAGACTTCCTCCGCCCTGAATCCTGGGTCCGGAGTTTCAAATTCCCAATTTGGCACATAGCCATATTCTGTATATTCAAGCCCCTCAGGGTCTTTTTGGGAAACTTCTGGGTACTGTGACCCTTGTCTCATAATATTTTGGAGTACTTTCTCCATATGCTCCATTTTTTAGCCACATAGTTTTATTATCCGGAGGACTTTCATTATCAGAGTCATTATCAGAAACCACGGGCCTCACGGATTTCTTTTTACATTTTTTAGAACATTTCCCTTCGTGGTTAGTATTTCTGGAGAAATTATAATCTCACTAAACCGGTGAATCAGCGGCCACCGGTATCGGAACCGGATCCGCACTAATCTCTTGTCCCGTATTTTTAGCTTCACCCCGGGATGATCTTTTTACCCGCAAAATTTTCCTTTGCGATTTCTCCATTTTCTTTTCCATTTATCTGGCTAAATCAGCACGCCAGTGTGACTCTGATTTTTACTTTTACTTTCACTTTTCTGCTGGTTTTTACCAGCGTAACGTCTTTTTAGAACGTCCCCACTTTCCCTACACTTACCTGCGGGTCCGTTCCGACCACTGCGAGGAGCTGCGCTCTGCAAATTCCTGCTTCTGCCGTCAGCGTCGATGTAATGCCGTTCCAGCGCCAGGCGGGCCTTCTTCACGTAGTCACTCACGTGACTCCGAAGTAAAATCAATAATTTGGACTGGTGATAATTTAGATTTATCTGGGGTGAATAACAAATCCCATTTGTTCAAAAGTGATTTTAACAACTGAAACTGATGATTGAGTTTCAGCATGAGTCTTTCCAACAATCAGAATATCATCTAAATAGGCCATTACCACATGCCCCTGAGCTCTAAGTAATGCTAACACAGGTTTTACCAATTTAGTAAATAATCTAGGAGCTGAAGTTAATCCATTTGACAATGCCCTGAATTGCCACAGCTCAGTCATCCAAATAAATTTCAAATATCTTCTATCATCACCATGAATAGACACTGAGTAATACGCATTCTTTAAATCAATGGTTGCCATATAATACCCTTTGGACACTAGATGTTTGCCCGTGGTTAAAGGTCTCCATTTTGAAATGCCTATAACAAACAAATTTGTTCAAACTCGATAAATCCAGAATAATTCTACATCCCCCAGTCTTTTTAGATCTGGGAAATATACTTGACAGAAATTGTTGACTTTGATAGACAGAAGGCTCAATTACCCCTTTCTTATGTAACGACTGAATCTCTGCTTGAATAAGCACATTTTCCTCATCTGAAAAAATAAGTTTACGACTAGGAAAATGTTGATTAGGTAGACTGTCCTTAGAGTAAAATTCAATTTTTCACCCCTTCAATACTACTAAGTATGAACAAATCTGATGTCAACTGCTGCCATTGTTTGAGAAACAATTTTAACCTTCCCAATTTGAAAAGGAACATCAGTTAATTCATCGTCTGTCAATGTTATATTCCTTACCTGCATCTTTCCCTTGCGGACCTTGTCCTCGACTTCCTGTAGAGAACTCTTTTTGCCTTGCTTGCCAGCTGGCTTAATGTGGGCCATGGTTTTAACAACCTATTGACAGTCTTTGACCCTTTTTGCAAGGTTACCACCAAAACAACAGATTTCGTGGTGGTACACTGGTCGGTTTGCACAAACACGCCAAATTCGGATTAGCACTGGCCTAATAGCGGCCCTCCCGATATTATTAATTTCAAAATGCATTACAAAGGAATCCCCCAGTTCGTCCTGGTGTGCTTCAACCATATTGCTTGTATCAATAACTTTCACCATAGCTGTAATACCTGCTGACAACAGGTTAAGCACTTTTTTAAAACTTCATTCCTGGGCCCTAGCAGGCATACCCATCTATGACCAAATTTGGTGATTAACCACCAGTACCTTCAGGAGATCACAATTGACAGGAGCTTTATAGTTTTTTGCTACTTCATCCATAGCTAGCTCCTGTAACTGGGTGGGAGAGCATATACTGAATTGCTTCGGCCAATTCTACATCAATCGCCTTTCCTGCCTCTCTACGCTCAGCAAACTTCCCAGCAATGTTCGGAATTACCTCCAACCGAACTCCTTTACTGCTCTCCCCCCAGCATAGAATCAGTGTCAGCAAACTGCACTGATAGAACATCCTCCTCACAGGCAGGATAGTTCTGCAGCCCTGAAACAGGTGCTGCTAGCACAAGCTCTCCATCAGCCTGGCTTGGGCACCACTCCTCCTCACGGAGCTGGTCCCTATCGAGCATTCTTTTGTAATAGAATCTCGACGTGGGAGAGCCGTGAGCAAACGGACTCTCCTATGGAGGGTATAACCTCCAGGCCCGACTCATCTACGGGCCACAGAGACTTGCCAGTGGCCTTCCGCCCTACTGGCAAGCCTCCACTGACCCCCGGCAGTGGGTCCGCAACCACTGGCTGTGTAGCCAGCACCGGACCAGGTGTACCAGACGGGCCTCCTTCCTCAACACTCTCCTGGCCACTTTTCCTTTCTACCCCCGGAGCGCCTCGCCGACACCTTCTTCACTTTCTGCAACATATCTCCAAGACTCCAAACCGTCGCAGAAAATGACCTGTGGTAAAAATAAATTAAAAAAAAAACCTTACCTCCGTTTAAACTTACCGCTCGGAGGAGCGCTGCTGCTCCAACCGGCCGACTGCACCAGCGTCTGACGTCATGACGCACAACGGCTGTACGGGCTTCTATTCACGTAGTCACTCACGTGACTCCCGAAGTAAAATCTATGAACCACTGCTGTTTGTTATACGATTCTTATTCCAATGTAAAGCACTTTGGCCAACAAGAGTTGTTTATTAAATATGCTATATAAATAAAAGTGACTTGACTTGACTTGAAACCTACACCAATCCTACCCTCACCCATTTTCTGCTTCACACATTCCCATCTAACATCTTATTTACACGCTGTCTGACAGCATAGTGGCGCGGTGGTAGTTGCTACCTTACAGCTCCAGATACACAGGTTCAATCCTGGCTGTGGGTGCTGTCTGTACAGAATTTGTTTGTTCTTCCTGTGACCGCGTGCGTTTTCTCTGGGTTCTTTGGTTTCCACCCACACTCCAAAAATGTACAGATTTTTAGGTTAATTGGTTTTAATAACTTTGTTAATTGTCCGATAGTGTATATTGTCTAATGTGTAAGATAGTGTTAGCGTACAGGGCAATCGCTGGAAAACACTGACTGAGTGGACCGAGGGCCCTGTTTCCGCGTTGCATCCCTGAAGTCTAAAGTGAAGCAATTTTAAGGATCCCTCTTCACATATCAGATAACTTGGAGGTGGAGTGTAGAAATCAAAGGGCCATGGGGAATTGAGAATGGAAAGGAGGGAAATAGTGAAAGGATTACCTCAGTGGGTGCCCTGACTGTTCCATGTTGCAATTAGGCCAGTGACAAGGTTTATAGGTACAGTTTGCAGTTCCTTGTACATTAGTGTTGTGATCTTCATCAGCACTACATGCCTACCAAATGGCAATACATGGAAACGAATGTGTGGGAGATAGTAACAACACAAGAGATGCCCAAAAGAGGATCCTTTAGTTCATCCAAGACTCCTGTCTTACACTATTTCCCCTTGATTAAATTGTGAGTGAACAATGAATGTTATAAATCTCACACTATTGATCCAGTTTCTGTCAATAAGTCAGAAGCGAGGGGAATGCACCATCATCACATGTTCTAAGTACAACAGGGAAATGAACCCAAACCCAAACCAGTGAGAATCACAACAGGAGATGTCCAGTGCAATTTGCCAAAGGGTGAATCTACCACTCTGAAATGGATGCAATCATTTCAAATGGATACAAAACATATTTCATGTATGATTTGCACACAAAAAGCTGTTAGTTTCTTCTCCTAATCTGCTTTCTGGGCTATCGTCAGAGACCAGTGGAAAATGATTTGCATGATAGTCGAGTTTTCAATCCGCAAGAGAAAGAAAATGCATTAATGTTTTTTTTTTAAATGAACAAAGAGTACAGAGGTGAGGTGAAAGGACAAGTTTTAAAGAAGTGTAGAACGGAATAGCACATCACTTGGATTCTTGTAGATATTATTTACATTAAATACTGTGTATAAAGTAGCAAGTGTAAGCTTGTTAAATTCAAATGGAATGAACACAGAGGGCAGAGGGCGCAATTGACAAACTCAAGAGAATGTAGATCAGCCATACGACTGAAAAGGCAAACTCAATTTCATCGTAAGAGTCAGCTATTGCGGTGAATTAAGAATGGATTTACAAAGTGTTACTGTGTTATATCAACAGGAAGATTTAATGTTAAGATACCTTGCTCAAGTAAATTGAATTCTGGGATATGTAGGCAGGATATCGAAGTTTAAATCAACAGAGATTATGCCACTGTTCTCAAGTGCACTCATCCATTTAGAATGCAGGGTAGAGTTTATGATTGATGGGTTTATTACAACTCAAATGGCTTTGTGAGCTGAGCTCAGATATTACAGGTACAAAGACATCCATATAACATCCAGAGAGAGCAAATGAGCAACTTCAGATCAACATGTACAGACAGAACTACTTGCGGGGTAATATAGCCATTGGAGAAGTGATAGAGAAGTAAAACAAAAGGGATTCTAGGTGTAAAGCAAATGAGTTGCAAGAAAAATGAGAGATTTTTATATTTCTTTGTAAAGATAGACAAATTTAGAAACATAGAAAATAGGTGCAGGAGGAGGCCATTTGGCCTTTCGAGCCAGCACCACCATTCATTGTGATCATGGCTGATTGTCCACAATAAGTAACCTGAGCCTGCCTTCTCCCCATATCCCTTGATTCCGCTAGCCTCGAGAGCTCTATCTAACTCTCTTTTAAAATCAACCAGTGAATTGGCCTCTGCTGCCTTCTGTGGCAGAGAATTCCACAAATTCACCAGTCTCTGGGTGAAAAAGTTTTTTCTCATCTCAGTTTTAAATGGCCTCCCCTTTATTCTTAGACTGTGGCCCCTGGTTCTGGACTCCCACAACATTGGGAACATTTTTCTAGCTTGTCCAGTCCTTTTATAATTTTATATGTTTCTATAAGATTCCCTCTCATCCTTCTAAATTCCAGTGAATACAAGCCCAGTCATTCCAATCTTTCCTCATATGACAGTCCCGCCATGCTGGAGATTATCCTCTTTACACCTATACTAAAATCCTCTCGTTATGAAAGCCAACATGCCATTAGATTTCTTCACTGCCTGTTGTACCTGGATGTTTACCAGGTCTTGTTGCACTTCCCTTTTTCATAATCTGACACCATTGAGAAAATAATCTGCCTCTTTGTTCTTGCCGCCAAAGTGGATAACCTCCCATTTATCTACATTATACTGCATCTGCCATGCACCTGTCCACTCGCTCAACCTGTCCAACTGACCCAGCAACCTCTTAGCATCCTCTTCGCAGTTCACACTGCCTGCCAGCTTTGTGTCATCTGCAAATTTGCTAGTGTTACTTTTAATCATTAATATGTATTGTAAATAGTTGCGGCCCCAGCACAGAGCCTTGAAGCACTCCACTTATCACTGCCTGCCATTCTGACAAGGACCCTTTTATTCCTACACACTTTCACATGTTTAAACTATAATGTTTTATTATAACCATATAACCATATAACAATTACAGCACGGAAACAGGCCCTCTCGGCCCTTCCAGTCCGTGCCGACCATTTATTTTCCCTTAGTCCTATCTACCTGCACTCAGATCATACTCCTGCATTCCCTTCCCGTCCATATACCTATCCACTTTACTTTTAAATGTTAAAATCAATCCTGCCTCCACCACTTCAGCTGGAAGCTCATTCCACACAGCCACCACTCTCTGAGTAAAGACGTTCCTCCTCATGTTACCCCTAAACTTCTGTCCCTTAATTCTCATGTCATGCCCTCTTGTTTGAATCTTCCTTACCCTCAATGGGAAAAGCTTATCCACATCAACTCTGTCTATCCCTTTCATCATTTTAAAGACCTCAATCAAGTCCCCCCTTAACCTTCTGCGTTCCAAAGAATAAAGACCTAACTTGTTCAACCTTTCTCTGTAACTTAGTTGCTGGAACCCAGGCAACATTCCAGTAACTCTCCTCTGTACTCTATTTTGTTGACATCCTTCCTATAATTAGGCGACCAAAATTGTACACCATACTCCAGAATTGGTCTTACCAATGCCTTGTACAATTTTAACATTACTTCGCTACTCCTATATTCAATGCTCTGATTTATAAAGGCCAGCACACCAAAAGCTTTCTTTACCACCCTATCTACATGCGATTCCACCTTCAGGGAACTATGCACAGTTATTCCTAGATCCCTCTGTTCCACAGCATTCCTCAATTCCCTACCATTTACTATGTACGTCCTATTTTGATTTGTCCTGCCAAGATGTAGCACTTCACACTTATCAGCATTAAACGCCATCTGCCATCTTTCAGCCCACTTTTCCAAATGGCCCAAATCTCTCTGTAGACTTTGAAAATCTACTTCATTATCCACAACACACCTATCTTAGTATCATCTGCATACTTACTTATCCAATTTTCCACCCCATCATCCAGATCATTGATGTACATGACAAACAACAGTGGACCCAACACTGATCCCTGAGGCACCCCACTGGTCACCGGCTTCCAACCTGACAAAACAGCCATCCACCATTACTCTCTGACATCTCCCATTCAGCCACTGTTGAATCCATCTTGCTACTCCGCCATTAACACCCAAAGATTGAACCTTCTTAACCAACCTTCCATGGGGAACCTTGTCAAAGGCCTTACTTAAATCCATATAGACAACATCCACTGCTTTACCCTCATCAATTTCCCTAGTAACCTCTTCAAAAAATTCAAGAAGGTTTGTCAAACATGACCTTCCAGGCACACATCCATGTTGACTGTTCCTGATCAGACCCTGTTTATCCAGATGCTTATATATATTATCTCTAAGTATCCTTTCCATTAATTTGCCCACCATTGACATCAAACCAACAGGTCTATAATTGCTAGGTTTATTCTTTGAACCCATTTTAAACAATGGAACAGCATGCGCAGTACGCCTATCCTCCGGCACTATTCCCGTTTCTAATGACATTTGAAATATTTCTGTCATAGCTCCTGCTATTTCTACACTAACTTCCCTCAATGTCCTAGGGAATATCCTGTCAGGACCTGGAGACGTATCCACTTTTATATTTTTCAAAAGTGTCAGTACTTCCTCCTCTTTGAATCTCATAGTTTCCATAGCTACTCTACTTTTTCCCCTTACCTCACAGAGTTCAATATCCTTCTCCTTGGTGAATACCGAAGAAAGAAATTGTTCAATATCTTCCACATCTCTTTTGGCTCTGCAGATAGCTGTCCATTCTGGCTCTCTAATGGTCCAATTTTATCCCTCGTTATCCTTTTGCTATTAATATAGCTGTAGAAACCCTTTGGATTTACTTTCACCTTTCTTGCCAAAGCAACCTCATATCTTCTTTTAGCCTTTCTAATTTCTTTCTTAGGATTCTTTATACATTCTTTATACTCCTCTAGCACCTCATTTACACCATGCCACCTATAATTATTGTAGATATCTCTCTTTTTTCGAAACGTGTCCGATTTCCCTTGAAAACCATGGCTCTTTCCAATATCTGCTATCTCCTTACATATTTGTTCTTCCAATTCTCGCTCCCCATTTGGCGGTCTATAATACACCCCTAAAAGTGTTGCTACACCGTTCCCACTTCTTAGTTCAACCCAAATAGCCTCCCTAGACGAGCCCTCTAAGCTATCCTGCCAAAGCACCGCTGTAATATCTTCTCTGACAAGCAATGCAACACCTCCCTCTGGTCCCTCCAATTCTATCACACCTGAAGCAACAAAATCCTGGAATATTTAGTTTCCAATCACAGCCCTCCTGCAACCATGTTTCACTGATTGCCACCACATCATATTTCCAGGTGTCAATCCAGGCTCTAAGTTCATCCACCTTTCTTACAATGCTCCTAGCATTAAAATATACACATTTTACATATTCTTAATGTTTTAATGTTTTATGTGTTATTCTTAATTGTTTACTGTATGTCGTGTTGTTACTTGTGAACGGAGCACCAAGGTAAATTACTTGTATGTGTACATACTTGCCCAGTAAGTTTATTCATTCATTCATTTATTTTGGGTTTTCTGTCTGCCAACCAATTCCATGTCAATACCATGTGCCCTAATTTTGCCCACTAATTTCCTGTGTGTGACCTTATCAACGGCTTTCTGAAAGTCCAGATACAATACTTCCACTGGCTCTTTACTTGGCATCCATTTTACTTGTCACATCCTCACAAAATTGCAGAAGATTAGTTAAGCAGCATGGAATTTTGTTTTGCACATTCTTCTTCACAAGTGCTTCATTGTCAGCAATTAACCTTTATCCTGAGGTATAAATTATTTGTGATACATTTTTCACTGCTGGGTATCTACTTTCTTCTTGCATCCTTTGTTTCCAATTCTATGTATTTTTGCTCCTCAGGAACATCACTCTGACACAACAGACTACTCCACAATTACCTGCGATCAATAATTGTCAAGTATATATAAAATTAAGAGTAGCATAGATAGGGTAGACAGTCAGAACCTTTTTCCTGGGATGAAAAAAATCAAAGTCTAGAAGGCATATCTTTAAGTTGAGAGGGGCGGTACAATGGCGCAGCAGTAAAGTTGCTGCCTTACAGCGCCAGAGACCTGGGTTCGATCCTGACTACAGGTGCTGTGTGCAAGGAGTTTGTACGTTCTCCCTGTGACTGCATGGATTTTCTCTGGTTGCGCAGTTTCCTCCCACACTCCAAAGACATACCGGTTTTTAGGTCAATTGACTTCAGTGATATTGTAACTATTTCGTAGTGTTCAGAATAGTGCTAGTATTTGGTGAGGTAGACAAAAATGCTGGAGGAACTCAACGGGTGAGGCAGCATCTATGGAGAGAAGTATATGGCGAGGTTGCTGGGCGGCATGGACTTGATAGAACAAAGGGCCTGTTTCCATGCTGTATCTCTGAAGTCTAAAGTCTAAAGTGAACGGTGTTGAGGATCCCTCTTCACACATCAGAGGACTTGGAGTGTGGAAATCAAAGGGCCATGGGGATTTGAGAAAGGAATAGTGTTGTGGAGTATGATGTGACTCCCTAGATCAGGTAGCTTGAATGGGTACCATGTTGCATTTGGGCCAGTCTCAAGGTTTATCGGTCACAGTTTGCAGTTCCTTAAATATTAGTGTTGTGATCTTCATCAGCACTGCCTGCCAAATGGCAATACATAGAAACCAATGCGTGGGAGATAGTAACAACACAAGAGATGCCCTAATGAGGATCCTTTAGTTCATCCAAGGCTCTTGTTTTACATTATTTGCTTTAAATTGTGAATGAACGATGAAGGTTATAAATCTCATACTATTGATCCAGTTTCTCTCAATAAATCAGAAGCGGGGAGAATGCAGCATCATCATCACCTGCTCTAAGTACAACAGGGAGATGAACCCAAACCGGTGAGAATCACAACAGGAAGTGCCCGGTACAATTTGCCAAGGGTGAATCTTCCACTAGAAATGGATGCAATCATTTCAAAATAGGCTCAAAACATGTTTCACGCATGATTTACATGCAGAAGCTGTCAGTTTTTCTTCTAATCTGGTTTCTCGGTTCACGCTGAGCCAAAGGGCTTGTTTCCACGCTGTATCTCTAGTCTAAAGGGTAATGTTTTAGGGAGATGTGCAGGACAACTATTTTATACAGAGGGTTGTGGGTGCCTGGAAGGTGCTCCCAGGAGTGGCAGTGGTGGCGTATACAACAGCGGCATTTGGGAGGCATTTGGATACATGAGGATAAATGCTTCATTCAACCTCGATTTGCACATGGATTTGTACTTGGATATGCAGTGAATTGAATCGTGTGCAGGCAGATGAGATTAGTTTTACTGGGCCAAAGAGTCTGATATTGTGCTGTACTACAATCTATGCTCTCTGTAAGCGATTGTCACCTTTCAGGGTATGAATTGTGACAGTCAGTGAACTTTGTGTTAATTGCTTGTGGTGCACAAACCTATAAATACCCCTGAGGAGCACCTGTCGGGAGATTGATATTTCATTCTGGATTAGTCACATTTTCCATCTCTTGATACAATCCAAAATAAATTGTAAATATAATGAAATAATTGGATATATCTAGCATCCTTCAAGACTCTAGATCACTTTACAATCATGTGATTCAATCACAATTATTATAAGGAATGTAGCAAACAACATAGATATTCTATGGCATAACATTAAAGACCACATTAGGGTGGCACGATGGCGCAGCAGTAGAGTTGCTGCCTGACAGTGTGGGTTTTCTATGAGATCTTCGGTTTCCTCACACAGTCCAAAGACGTACAGGTTTGAAGGTTAATTGGATCATTAGAAATGTAAATTGTCCATAGTGTGTGTAGGATTGTATTAAGGTGTGGGTCACTGGTCAGCACGGACCCGGAGGGTCAAAGGACCCGTTTCCGCGTTGTATCTCTAAACTAAACTAAAACACAAAGTGATGGAGTAACCTCTAGAGGACATGGATAGGCGACCTTTCAGTTGGGGATCCATGTTCAAAAAGTAGAAAGCTAAAGTCAGCGAGCTTGGGCCAGCATCTAGTTAATCTGGGAAGCCTAGTTAAATAGAAAGACCAAAGAATTTTGTTAAAGGATAGGCATTATAAAAGAGTTAACTGCTGGGGATTTGTGGAAATTGGGAAAGTAGGCTTGACAGTTGGGGATGGGTGGGGCGGGGTGAGGTTTGGTGACGACGGCTTGCTGGTTTAGATTACTTTAGTTGAGAGATACAATGCAGAAACAGAGCCTTTGGCCCATGGAGTCCGCTCTGACAGCAATCCCCGTGCGCTCGGCACACTTTACAAATTTTACCAAAGCCAAATTAACCCACAAACCTTGAGGAGAAAGTACAAAAATCACACATGGTACTCGTCAAGTGTGTGATTTTTCAGTTACATTTCACATTGCATTGATTTGCAGCAAAAACATAACCCCCCTCGTGATCCGATTCCTCGACAGAAAGACGTGAATTCAATAGAAATTCAGACCTGAGTTTCAGTGACGGCCTAATTATTAATATGTGGTCCCTGAGCCACTTGCATATCCTTAATAATTCGAGCATAGCATTGACAAATGACATCCACCAGAATCGATTGGCTGCAGTACGATGGAGGCTACTGAGTATTCAGGCTGCGACTCTAATGAGCTTACTTCACACTGATGCTGAACACTCCACTGACCTTCCCGTAGAAATTGTAGCCTGGAGAAACTACTGAAAACTAAAGGGGAGATATTAATAACCAAAGCTAGGTTGGAAAGAAGAAATGCAGAAGGATGTAATTTGGTCCAAATGCCCGCTTGACTTTATACTCCCACTCTAATTGCCACATTCAACCCCGCTGTCCCAGTCCTCCCTCCAATTCTGTCATTATTCTCCCTCCCTGTAAATGCAAACCTGCTGTCAACTTCAAACACACCCAGCTTGTTCTATATTTTCATGATGGTGAGTGCCAAGGAATGTTTCTGGACTTATTTGATCTGTTAGTGACCGCCATATGTTTCTCGACCTTTGTTTTTCACTCACCCACAGCAAATAAGTGTCACCCGATGCCCGAGAGCTGGGTTAGACTACAAGAACAGCTTCTTCCCCTCTGTCACCAGGCTTCTGAATGGTCCTTCCATAAGATTCGGTACTGTCAGATTCACCTCTACACCATTGTAGATATTGACCTTGGTCTCTAGAACTGATGTGCTATAATGCTGAGAGCTATATTCTACCCATTGTAATACCTATTGTGCTTGAATTTGATGTATAGCACATAGCTTATGAACAGCATATCTGCGCCGTTTGGGTAGCATGAAAACAAAGCTTTTCACTATACCGCAGTACACATGATAATAATATAACTAAAAACAACCAAGATAAAACAGAGATAGACACAAAATGCTGGAGGAACTCAGCGGGTCAGGCAGCATCTTGGGAGAAAAGGAATAGGTGATGTTTCGGGTCGAGACACTTCATCAGACTGGGAGTGAGGGAAGGGGAAACTAGAGGGAAGGTACAGTACAAAGCAGATGTTCGATGATGCAGGAATGGTGGAGCCCACAATGGTCCATTGTTGGCTGGGGAGGAGGCGATAACAAAGGGATAGAAAAGGGTGACTAGGGCAGGGGAGGGATGGAGAGTGAGGGAATGCAAGGGTTACTTGAAGTTAGAAAAATCAATATTCATGCTGCTGGGGTGAAAGCTGCCCAAACTAAATATGAGGTTCTGTTCCTCCAATTTGCATATGCCCTCACTCGGAAATATAAGACATGATGTGGCTTTATGAGGGAGAAACCTTTGCTTTTCAGACTGCATTAGGTAGCAATTGTGGTTCTGTGTAATGATTACTTCTGCACTCAAATGATTTTGTGGATCCAAAAATATATAAAATGAAATGTCACATTTTTGAACAGTGAAGCTTTGCTGGTGATAGAGAAGGGTATGGGCACCAGTAGAATCAACAGTGAGGTATGTTTCTTCTGCTGCAGGTTGTAAAACAGCCAGCTCACCATCTGCTGCTGTGTCTAATGCATTCCTGCAGAGGGCAGGCAGCCCAAGCAACTGCTTTAAAGAATAGAAACAAGGAACTTCTGATGCTGGTTTACAAAACTAGGCACAGAAAATGGATAGATGACGTTAAGGGTTGGAACCCTTCTTGAGACTGTTTCAAAGGGACTTTAAAGGACGCGTCAGAAGGAACTGCAGATGCCGGTTTAAACCGAAGGTAGACACAAAAAAGATGGAGTAACTCAGCAGTTCGGCCAGCATCTCTGGAGAAAAGGAAGGGATGACGTTTCAAGCCCCATCTTCAGACTGAGAGTCAGGGGAAAGGGAAATGAGAGATATAGACGTTGATATAGAACAAATAAATGAAAGGTGCATAAAAGGTGCAGTCTGCTTCAAAGGACCTGGGAGAGTTCAGAAGTGCACAGGAGGAGCATGTGTCGGGAGATTGATATTCCATTCTGGATTGGTTCCTTTTTCCTTCTCTTTAGGCAATCCAAAGTAAATTGTAAAGATAAAGAAAGAATTGCATTTATCTAGCATCTTTCATGACTCTAGATCACTTTACAATCATGTGACTTAATCACAGTTAGAATGTGGTGGACAACATGGAGTAACTCAGTGGATCAGGTAGCATCCCTGGAGATCATGAATAGGCGATGTTACAGGTTGGGACCCTTCTTCAGGGATTCTGTTTGACCTGTTATACAATCATTATACAGAACCACAATTGCTGCCTAATGCAGTCTGAAAACCGGTTTCTCCCTCATCATCTCCTGTATTTCCGAGTGAGGGCATATGCAAATTGGAGGAACAGAACCTCATATTTACTCCTCCACTTTATGTCTTTACTTTGTAAACAAGCATCTGCAGTTCCTTGGATAGACACAAAAAACTGGAGTAACTCAGTGGATCGGACAGCATCTCTGGAGAAAAGGAATATGTGACGTTTCAGGTCGAGATCTTTCTTCAGACCCAAAACGTCACCTATTCCTTTTCTCCAGAGATGCTGTCTGACCCGCTGAGTTACTCCAGCTTTTTGTGCCTATCTTTGGTTTAAACCAGCATCTGCAGTTCTTTCCTACACATTTTGTCTGCAGTTCCTTGCTACACATTTTGTCTGCAGTCCCTTGTTTCTACATTGTGTTATGTATCTAGAATTGACCTGTTAGTCAGTCTGATGTGTTCGCTCTTTGATCTCTGGAATATGCCAGGTTCACAATTGAACACGTTAATGCAGACCAACAACAGTTACATCGTATGCCACATCCACATGTGACTCACTTACATTTCATTTTGATTTTACTTCGGAGTCACTACGTGAAGAACCCCGTCCAGCCGCACATGCGTGCTTACGTCAGACACATTGGTGCAGGTCGACCGGTTGAAGCAGCGGAACTCCTCCAGCGGTAAGTTTAAACTTCAGGTAAGTTGTCTTTCTTACCTGTTTTAGGTCTCCTGCAGGAACCTCGGTTTTCAGAGGTTTTTGCCGGATGTTTTGCGACGGCCGACGAGGGAACCAGCTAAGGGCTGTGGGGAAACCCTGGTCCGACCGTGGAAGCGGGGAGCTGGCGAATGTTGGGTTTCGCGATCAGAGTCACTGATAAGACGGTCCATGACTCTAAACGTTGGGTTCACGGGGAGGGGAAACCCAATAATATGTGGTTCCCAGTCCGCAGTAGTCCCCAGGATATGGGGTTAAAACTGACCTAAACGGTCAGCCCGGGTTCCCGGGGAGGGGAAATCCAGCAGTAATGCGGTTCCCAAACCGCAGTCATCCCCAGGATGTGGGGACAACTGACAAAAATGGTCAGCCCGGATGTTGGGAGGGTTCGCCTCCGGGAATGTGAATCTAGAGACCTCCTACAGCAGGAGTTGGGCCAGCGCGGGTCAATGTGAGAGTCCGCACCAGCAGCACCTTGTTACAGGGCTGCTTCATGGGGATGCCAAGTTATGGCAGTGCCAGCCTATTGGAGAGGCTGTGCCAGCAGTACTTTTGCTCAGGACTGCTCCATGGAGATGCCAAGTTATGGCAGGCTAGCCTATTGGAGAGGCTGTGCCAGCAGCACCTTTGCTCAGGGCTGCTACATGAGGACGCCAAATCTATGGCAAATACTGGCCTATGGGAAAAGCCGCGCCAGCAGCACCTTTGCTAAGGGCTGCTTCATGGGTGCCAGCAGTACCTTTGTTCAGGGCTGCTTAGTGGTGATGCCAAGTCTATGGCAGTGTAGCAAATGATGACAGGCGTGGCCTGTTCATTATGAAAGATGGTAGATTAACAATTGATTTTATAGTGTATTCCCACTTACAGTGATCATGGGGGATATTTGAGGAGGCATGGCTAGGATAAGGCAATATAACAGAATGATGACAAGAAAGCATTCAAAGAGGACGACTCAGAGTTCAAAAACACTGGTTATGTATTTGCTAAAATCCACTGTTTAAATCTCAAACTATATTTGATAAATTGGGCTCCTCTATCCAGTTAAGATTAAGTTGTTATCAAATAGACTTGTAGGACATTGGGATTTTAGCTATTCAATTGGCCGTTGACGCCGGCCTGGGCAACAAATTGCAGTCAATAGATTCCTGTAACTGCCTTGTTGTTATAAAGCAGCCTTCTATTCATTAGACTAATTGGCAATAGTATAGATGGGATTCAGCTGTGCAAGTAGGAGAACTGTCATCCTGTTAAATGATAAACTATAAAGTGCCATGTAGGTCATTGTTAACACAACTTGTTATTACCAGCTAAAGTTACAATGATGGACAAACAGTATTCATTACTGCTCCAATAGTTGTTTGGTAAATATTTCATTATATTGCAAAATGGTGGTAGTAGCCCTAAAAATGGGAATTTGTGCCAGCAGCGCCTTGTAGCAGGCCTGCTTAATGTCTCCCTCATGTAGGAGGAGAGCATGCCGCGTCAGTATTAGTCTGATGCCGGGTCCATGACAAACTCGGAGTATTGCTGAAGATGCGCCAGCAGGGCTGCTTAATGTCTCCCTCATGTAAGATGGGAGCATGCCGGGTCAGTATAATCTAATGCCGAATCTGCGGGTATAGCCGTGGAGCATGCCCAAGGGATGAAGGGCACATGCCAGACGTACCATGCTTGGTAGCAAGGATGCCATTCAAACACATATGCAGTGAACACCGCTATCAGGGGGACAATAGAGCCGGCCGCCAAATCTTCTATTCAGGTAAGTCCTGTTTCATAGGGAAGACCTGTTTCATAGGCAATACCTGGAGGACGAAGCACAAGCTATTGAACGAGTAAGGCTTCATAGTTTTGGCGACAATGCACCCCACGTCTTCATCGGCAGTAGCGGTTCACTGAAGCTGGTGGCAGCATGAAAGTTGGCCAGAGGTTCCATGCATATTACCTGTGTTACTCTATAACTAAGGGACCACTTACAATTTGGTAAGATGTACACTTGGTTGGACAATACAAATGATTGGGACATTATCATCAACTTTGATGGGTCTAACCATGTAAAACTGGACAGTACTAGCACATTCCAAGCAGGTTATAATTGGGCAGGCACAGTATAAGGGCCAGGATTGTCTTGCAAGACTGGCACGGAAATCGGGCGACAGTTGCCGTTCACGGCAGACACTAAATTGCGAATATCATGTCGAGTTTGGAGGTGGGGCAGATTTGCATAACTTACCAATTCTTCACTCATTGGTGTCAACTTTCTATAGACACTGTGGGTATGGGTTAAAGAGTGATTGAGCAAATATGCATATCTGCATGCTCAGCTTCATGTTGACACATTATGATGGTGGCATATGTTAGTCACATGGGTGCAATCAATTAAAGACTCCTGTAATGCATGATAAATCAAATTATGTTCTGCAGATTCAATGAACTGCCTTAAGGCTTGGGTTGTTACATCTATCCTTCTATGTGTTCAGAGTGCTTGAATAGCACTAAAAAGCAGGATTTTCTTTTCCAGGAGATGAAAAGAGTTGTTTAATGCTCGTGTTACATTGAAAACAGTATAGATTACTGACGTTTGGAGTTCATGTTAAATGATCTTTTTGTCATTAATTAAGTTGTACGGCCATTAACTGTGCCAACGTGCCTTCTCATTGAAATGGCTGTAGCAAAGAAGACCCGCTCTGTCGGGTTCACCCTGGATATCAAGTTATAAGGATATCTTAACACAAGGTCTTCCAGGGCCAGTACAATGCCATATGGGATGTTGACATTTGTGAAAACTATTTCACCAGGGGGCTCCAGCTACATCCTTGACTTTGACCGGAGCTCATTAGGTAGTTATCCTTCTGGCGTTGGTTAGAGCAGCAGGTTCAGTCGCTACATAATTGCGACAGTACAGGATGATTACATCTGTAAATACTAATTATATAATATTGACTGGCCTTGAGGGAGACACCAGGAAATATTGCCCAAACTGAAATCATATTGCCCGAGTCGAAGACGAGGGCAATATGATTTCAGTGCGGGCAATATTTCCTGGTGTCTCCCGAAAGAAGCTAGTCAATATTATAATTATTACCTATCCCCACGTAAAGTTAAAATAATTCCTAAGATTCACACTTGGAGCTTTGTGATTGACCGCAGTTTTTCTACGTAAAGTCAATGGCGAAAACCGGAAGAAAAAAATACCAAGTAATATTGCCCGCTGGAAACTGCGCGTTTTTTTCACCAATCAAAATACGAACTAAAATTGCCCAGTAAAACTACCTTATATAGGTAATAATTCCTAAGAATCACACTTGGAGCTTTGTAGATTGAACCGCAGTTTTTCTACGTAAAATCAATGGCGAAACCTGGAAGAAGAAAAATACCAATGTAATATTGCCCGCAGGAAACTGTGCGTTTTTTGACGTTGCCAATCAAAATACCAACTAATATTGCCCAGTAAAAATCTCCTTATATAGGTAATAATATATAATATTTTATGTTTATAAATAGTTGAGCAGAGCAGAAGGAGTGTCGGGTCTCAAAATACTTACATGCATGCCAGGGGACCTTTGGTAACGTAAGCACACATATATACAACAATACATCAAGGTCACCAAGAGCCTTCGAGCTTCTGAACTAGCAATGTTTGTTAGTCACAAAAACCGTAGAAGAACATATCTGTTCAGGCCACTCCAGATGATAAAACGGAGTTTGCGTTATGTAGGAATGGATTCTGATTCCAGATCTCATTCCACCAGGGCTGCTACAACATCAGCAGCAAGGGTATTTACATTCCGCTAGACCACATCCTTATGGCTGCAACATGGTCCAACGAACAAATCTCCAAACATTTAAAATAACCTATTGCTAGACCAAGGGTATTTGTCAACTCTATTTTATGTTCTAGTTATACTTTCCATCTGGGTGAGAGGTGTGAATATTATTACTTCATTTAAACAGCATCAGCATGTTTTAAATCTATGTCATGACTGTATGAATGTTTTCCTTCATTTGTCAATGAAGCAGTTGTGGTTGTGTAGATTCGTTTCTCACGGCATGAAATCACAGAGCTTTGAAGGCTTCACGTAGTAACTCACTTGACTCCAAAGTAAAATAGTAAGATTAAATGAGAACTTACCAGTTTGAAGTTTGATCTTTATTTTATGAGGAGTTACGATGAAGGACTACGTGCCCTCCACTCCCAACCCTCATAAATGTTATCTGGTAGTTCTAGTCTTCTGTTATCTTACTATTTTACTTCAGTCACTATTACCTGTGATTTCACACCGCTGCTTTGAAGATTGACGCACATGCAGCTGGACAGGGTTCTTCACGTAGTCCCTCATCGTAACTCCTCATAAATTATAGATCAAACTTCAAACTGGTAAGTTCTCATTTAATCTTACTATTATATTGCTCTGATTTCCCCACATTGATTGTAATTGCAAGATCAGTCTGTTAACTGCTTTTTTCTCAGATGCTCAAATGTCTATGGTGGTGGCTCTGGAATTATGGTTGCATCTTGATCTGATTAGTGTGCGACATTCGGATTCAACTCGCACTGACCGACATCCCGTACACCAGTTGATTCTGCAGACACGACTGGAATAAATTTATCATCACAGATTCCTTCAGTATTGCCTGTTAAATCTCCCACCACAACAGCATATTCCAAATGTTGTCTCCCACAGTTCAAAGATGCCCAGGTTTGTATGTTAATTGGCTTCTGTAAATTGTGCAGTAGGTAGTTGTGTATAGTAGTAGTTGTGTAGTGTGCAGGATAGATCTAGTGTATGGATGATCGTTGGTCAGAATGGTCGGGCCGAAGGGCCTGTTTCCAAGCTGTAACTAAACTAAACATGGTTGACCTCTGCAATCGTACACTGTCCCACTGATACCCCAATTTCTGCTTGATGCACTTGTTTGTCTGTCTTAATACCCTCATTTTCTGGTGTTGTATAAACTGTTTATCTTCGCCTCTTCCCAATAAATTGATGGGATGTCAATCATAACTTGGCCTTTGTTGCAAGTGCTGCCTTTGTATTCTCTCTCCTCTGAGTCAAGATGTAATAAACTCAAAGCTGCCATGAATCAACAGCTCTGCTGGGGTGAATGCTGTGCAAGGTTCTGTTGCCTGACATTTGGATACGAAGTTAGGTAAATGATGATTCATGGATAAACTCACATAACTTTGAAAAACTTGTTCCTTCAGGGCTTACTTAAAAATGTGGAAGATGGATGGTATTGGGAAAATGATGAATGCTCCAGTTCTCCATGCAAACCCTTCTACTTCTGCCACTCACGTGGCAGTCGATTGAGGTCTATTACCTGACTCCTTCATATTTACACAAAGAACTACAGATGCTGGAATCTTTAGAAAAACCCACAAAGTGTTGGATTAACTCAGTGGATCCGGCAGCATCCGTGGATGGAATGGATAGGCAACGTTTCTGATTGTGACCCTTCCAAATGTCTTGGACATAAATGAGGATAGGTTGGTCAGTAAAGTTGCAGATGTCAACAAAACATTGGAGTTGCAGACAATGAAGAAGGCTATCAAAGCATGCAGTGGGAGATAGATTAATTACAGGAGTAGGTATATAAATGGAAGATGGAGTTTAATCCAAGTAAGTGTAAGGTGTGCACTTTGTGAGGTTGAATGTAAGGGAAAGGCATGCGGTTGATGGCTAGACCCCTAACAGCATAGATGTGTCAGGGGATCTTGGGGCTTGAAAGTGGCAACACAAGTAGATAAAGTGAAAAAGGTGTATGGTATAGTCCCCTGCCACAAGACTAGCGGGAATTCCCAGTTACTAACCATTGTAACTTCCCTTCCCATTCTCATACTGACCTTTCTGTCCTGGGCCTCCTCCATTGCCACAAAGAGGCCACATGCAAAATGGGGGAACAACACCACATATTCCACCTTACTTTGACCAGCCCACCTATTCATCTAACTTTCTTTCTCCCCATACTTGCAAACAGTCTGTAGAAGGGTCCCAACACAAAACATCTCCTATCCATTTTCTCCAGGGAAACATGACCCGTTGAATTACTTCAGCATTTTTGTGTCTTTCCTTGGTAAACCAGCATCTGCAGTTTCTTGTTTCTACAATGAGTAAAACAGTTAGCAAGTAATGTTGCAGCTTTATAGGTCTCTATAAAACTTTGGTTAGTCCACATATGGAAGGTTGCATGCAGTTTCTGTTGCCCCATTACAGGAAGGACGTGAAGGCTTTTGAAATGGTGCAGACGAGGTTTACTGGAATCCTGTTTGGATTAGGGTGCATTAGCTACAAGGGCAGGTTGGCTAAACTTGGATTGTTTTCTTTGGAATGTTGTAGGTTAATGGGAGAACTGATGGAGGTATATTAAGTTATGAGAGGCATAGATAAGGTAGACAATCAGAATGTTTTACACATGGTGGAAATGCCTTAAAAAGATGGAATAGCTTTATGTCAAGGAAGAATGTGTGGGACAAGTGGCATTTGGAGACTTATGTAGGCATATGGACATGCAGGGAATGGATGGATAAGGGTTATGTGCAGGCAGATAAGAGTAGGTTGTTTGGCATAGACATTGTAGGCTGAAGGGCCTAGATGTGTGCTGTTCCATTCTATGTTCTATGTTCCATGACACTATGACTCCAAAACTCTATGAATGGAATGGGCGATGGAGGGGAGTGCAAGCTGGCTGTGGGTGATGGAGAGAGGCACCAGACACCAACTTACATCAAGAAACACTTCCATGGATGTTGGTGATTCCACGGCAGCTTGTCCCAGTGGCCCTTCATCATGTGTAAGACAGGATGTTACAGTGCATTGTTCTTGTTCAGTTACAAAACGATGCTTGGGGGTGCCGTGATGTAGCGTGGGGTCATGTTCTCTTCTCAAATGACCAGAGCTCAGAACCAGGTATTACAGACATCGGATGAGCATGCAGATCGGACGCGGTGTGCAATGGCTTGGAGAACGGAGGGGTGGGGGAGGACATCGACATCATCGCCAAACCAGTCGACCCCTGCAACACCGACACAGTGATGCCGCCTGGACTTGAAACCTGAGGTGCACAAGATGGTGCTGGAAACGTGGCAACTCTTTTTATACAGCCTCAGTGAAGTCTACTACTCTTAAATGACAATTGTTGCTCTCTTGTACTAATGTATGATTGTGCTAATGTGTAGTATGATTTTGCTGCGATTGAATGCAAAACAAAGAATGTCCGTGCATCCATGCACATGACAATAAAGTATTATTGAACTACGGAGGGTGGTACAGAGGCCTAGTGATGGTGGCACAGTGGCATGGTGGTAGAGCTACAGCGCTAGCGACCCGGGTTCGATCCCGACAACGGGTGTTGTTTGTGCATTCTCCTCCTGACCTGCGCAGGTGTACTCCGCGATCTTCGGTTTCCACCCACACTCCAAAGATGTACAGATTTGTAGGTTAATTGGCTTAGTATAACATGTAGAAAATTGTCCCTAGTGTGTGTACGATGGTGCTAATGTGCGGGGATCGTTGGTCGTTGCGGACTCGGAGGGCCAAAAGGCCTGTTTCCTTGCTGTATCTCTAAACTAAACTAAACTACCATTAAGAATAAGAATGACGAAGAAAGGACAAGAGGGAAGGAAGGACAAATGAGAGGAAGGAAGGATGAGATAAATAAGGATGAACCAGGGAAAGGAAGATTAAGGAATGACAAGAGGGTGTAAAAGAAGGAAGAGGCTGAAGAAGGAACTGACATTAATATTGCACATTATCTGCCCATATTCCTAACTCTGCTTTAATTTAAATAACAGTGAGAAGATGACCAAATGGTTTGTAACTGTTGTTGGTTGAGAGATATTTACTGGTGAGGTGACTGGGAGGTGAATGCCTTCAGTAATGCACTGAGATGTCAGCTATGATTAAATTCTTGGATCCATGATGCTTGGATTCTGAGGGGACAGGCCACCAAACAGGAAAGGTTTCATCGTTAAGTGTTCAGAAATCCTTTGGATGGGAAGAAAGAATATTTGAGTTCAAAATTAACAAAACATACAAGCACATCACTCTGATTGCATTCAGACCTAAGGGGGCATGCAATCTGAGCTGTAACTGGTCCTGACATGGGGGTTTAGGTTTATTATTGTCACATATATAAAAGTAGAGTGAAAGGTTTTGTTTTGAATGTTATACAACCAAATCCGATCAGATAATAACATGCATGAATGCAATCAAGCCAAACTGAAGTACAATAGGTAGAGTGAAGCAAGAGAGGTAATGTACGCAGAATATAGTTTGCAGTGTAGTAGTATAACAGTTCCAGAGAAAAAGTCCACAATGAGGTAGTTTGGAGAATTGGGATTGTACCCTAGTTTAGGGAAGGACCATAAGGGGAGAATGGTTTCTGAACTATTGTCATTTTCTGTTGGGCAATCTATTGTGTACGATTCTCGTTGATTTCTACCAATCTTATTACATCAAAATATTAATGAGAGGGTCTTAAAAATCATCAGCATTTTCAAGTAGGAAGTAAAGTCTATCATACTATCCGCCGATGGATTGACAGAATGGATGATGGAACGTCATTTGCTATGTTAGATGATCCCAAGACGAGGAAGTGGTGTCTCCAGATAAGTTATTATTCATTTGAGACTTGAAAGAGGCAACATTTTCTCAGTGGGGGAGATTGAACCTTTGGGACTTTTTACACTGATGTTAAAATATAATCCATTCATGGAGAGGATTCAAAATTGATATCAACTGACTTTTTGATTTTTTTTTTGTAAAATATTTTTATTAGAAGTAAATACATATTAAGGAGAAATAATATAAAATCGAAAAAAAAGGAAACATATTATTCGTCACATACATTCTTAATATTTTTAAAATTTACGGTCATTCTTTATACTTCTATATTTTTTATTATTTTATAACAGTAGGAAGTAAAGAGAAATAATAAAAAGAAAAAGAAATAAGAAAGAAATAAAAAATCAATAAAATGAGTGGAGTATTAAGCAAGATATTCTTCATTGGAGATATATTCGTGGTCTATTGTATATAATTCTTCATCTATTCCTTCAATCAGGCTTCAGTCAGGGCCTCGAACCGGACCACCTTAACCCTTTAAGTATTCAATAAATGGAGACCATATTCCTCTGAATTGATCTAGCCTGTTCATGAGGACAAGTCTTAATCTTTCCCAGGTGAAGTGTCTCCGCACATTTTGATTGTGGGGGATATGGGACCTTTCCAAAATCTTAGTATTAAATTTTTTACCAATTATTAAACTATAAACTAATAAAAATTATTTGTTGTGTTAGTAGCTGATCCATTTCTAATATTCCTAATATGATTAATTTTGAGTCTGGAGTTAAATTTGCATTAACTACATTTGAGATTATCTTAAAAATTCTGTCCAAAAAATTAGTAATATTTGTACATTTTGTGAATGAAATGCGTAAGATTAGCTTCTAACTGCTGACATTTATCACATATAGCAGAAACATTTGAAAAAATTCTGTTTAATTTGGATTTTGAGAAGTGTAATCTATGTAAAACTTTAAGTTGTATCAAGGAGTGTCTGGCATTTAATGAGCAGTGGTGCATATGTTGTAAACTTTCATTCCATACTTCTACACTAATTGTTTGACCTAATTCGTTTTCCCATGCTTGTCTATATTTTTCCGTATTTGGTAAATCATTTTCCAGTAAGATATTATAATTTTAGACATTCATCTAAAATTTCTGTCTTTCTATTCCTAAAATCTGGTGTATTTGATTTAACATAATCTCTAATTTGTAGATATCTAAAATACTCTTTTGAGTGTAATCCATAATTTTGTTGTAATTCCTGAAATGAAAGAAATAAACTTTCCCTGTAGAGATCATCCATCTTATTTATTCCATAGTTCTTCCATTTAAAAAAAACTTTATCCATCAATGAAGGTTTAAAAGTAATGTTGTTTACAATTGGAAGAGCCAGTGCTATACTCTGTAATTTTAATGTTTTTTTTTAATTGTTTCCAAATACGTATACCACTTTCTATTATTGGGTTTCCTCTATAAATTTTCTTATGTATTTTAGTGTTTGCAAATAAAATCGAGCTAATTTCGAAAGGTGAACAGTCTTCCTTTTCCATTTTTAACCAGTTTGGTTGTTTATCTACTTCTTCCAACCAAAAATTCATATTTTTTATATTAACTGCCCAGTAATAAAACATAAAATTAGGCAATGTAAAACCTCCATTCATTTTTGATTTACATAAATGTTTTTTTAATTATTCTATGGTTCTTATAATCCCTGACTTTATGATTCTAAAGGGAATTAGCAGAGATGGAAATTAAGCTGTAAAGAAGCTGGGCTGGGAATTATTGAACGGTGGTTAGCCGGCGAGAGTTTGTGATGTACACTTTTTTTTTATTTGTCCCAAAATAGATTGCATTTAGCTTTGATAAGCTAAATTATGGCTAAATTTATTCCATATATTTTTAGAATATAAATGGTGACCATTTGGGCAATTAGGTCTATGTCAGCTCTCAGAGTAATTCCATTAAACATAAATATAGAAACATAGAAAATAGGTGCAGGAGTAGGCCATCTGACCCTTTGAGCCAGCACCACCATTCAATGTGATCATGGCTGATCATCCAGAATCAGTACCCCATTCCTGCTTTCTCTCCATATCCCTTGATTCCCTTAGCCCTAAGATCTAAACCAACTATCTCTCGAAAACATCCAGTGAATTGACCTCCACTGCCGTCTGTGGCAGAGAATTCCACAGATTCACAACTCTCTGGGTGAAAAGGTTTTCCTCATCTCAGTCCTAAATGGCCTAGTCCTTATTCTTAAAATGTGATCCTGGTACTGGACTCCCCAACATCGGAAATATTTTTCCTGCATCTAGCCTGTACAATCCCTTAATAATTTTACATGTTTCTATAAGATCCCCTCTCATCCTTCTAAATTAGTGCCTTTCCCCAATATTTTTCTGTAACTTATTCTCTGGTACCTGCCTATCAGTTCCTCCATCCACCTGGTTATTTTACCACTCACCCATATGAGTGGAATTTACTGTAGTTAATTCCAACAGGCAGGTCTTTGTGCTGTGATAGGAAATGAGAGCACCCAGAGGAATCACACATGTTTATGGGTTGATGTGTGATCTCCTCAAAGACAACACCTAAGACCAGGATCAAACTTTTGTCCTTGTAGTTTTGATACAATGGCTCTACCCGTTGTGCCTCAGTAACCTAGGTAAAT
Organism: Okamejei kenojei; assembly: GCA_035221665.1. Lineage (NCBI taxonomy): Eukaryota > Metazoa > Chordata > Chondrichthyes > Rajiformes > Rajidae > Okamejei > Okamejei kenojei. Next base: position 15,953,902 of record CM069159.1, read on the forward strand.
AAAAACTTGCTAAATAGGTCAACATTTAATTTAAAATGGCATTGCATCAAGGTCTTATGCATCCCTCAACACTTAGCTGCTCAGAAATGTTATTAACTCCTAAAGATATTCTCCTCTTGACAAGGATACCTTAACATTTCAACTACAGGAAAGAGAGAGAGAACCCCCATGTTCCTTCGAAGAACACACACAAGTCCTTGTTCAGTGAGGTGCATGTGGGATGAAGGGGTCTGTCTGCTAGATGGAACAACAAATGTCCTGGGCCTCCTTAAGAAGACTCTGGAGAAGTGAGAGACCCTGCACATTAGCCCAATGGTTATCTCACCAGAATCATCAGAGATTGCCTCCACCAACTATCCTAAAGAGTGGAAATCATTCAAGAAATGGTTTATATGCAAAATAAAATGGTTGACATGTTATCAGACTCCTGAGCCAATCAGCATTATCATCACCTTTCCATAGGTCGTGTCATGTACACTTACTCTTAATTCTACCTCATTTGTTTATTCTGTTGTTGTGCTTTAATATTTTTTGAACTATGTGAATTACACAACAATTTTGCATAATTCTGCTGTTTTGTACTTGTTGTATTTATTGGTGTATTTATCATTACTGCACGTATACAACCCTGGTCATTTACTCCATCCATCTGCCAATTAATAAACCCCCCTCATCTGTCACCATCAATCCTTTGCCGGGCTTTGTCCAAACCCCGACTCTCTTTTCCAGATTTGCCACACTAATACAATCAGTCTGAAGAAGGGTTGAGACCCAAAACGTCACCTCTCCATTCCCACCACAAATGCTACCTGACCCGCTATGTTATTCCAGCACTTTGTATTTTTTATTAGTCATATTGGGTTCACTCGCACCATGTTCATGCATGAAATGCGTATGCTGCTGTCATATGGTATACTCTGACTAGAGAAAATAAACAGAATGCTGGACGAACTCAAAGGATCAGGTAGTATCCTTGAACAACATGGATGGGCATTGTTTTGAGTTGGGACCCTTCTTCAAACCCGAAATGTCCCCGATCCATCTTCTCCAGGAGTTACTCCAACATTTTTTCTGTCTTTCCAGTGGTAAAGCAGCATCTGCAATTCCCTGATTCTATGCTCTGTTTAGAACTGAGTACAGAATAAAAAGGAACCTTCTTATGGAACAGATTTTTTTTTAAGCTTCCCCTGGTGATTATAAGGCAAATACGTGTTATTTGAATCCATTGTGTTGATTTGATCTTTGAAAGAACTGAAAGGGAATTTCAGGTGGCTAGGTGAGAAATATTATTATCAACACTCCTCCTCCAGCTGAGTATTAGCCTGTAATTCCTTGGCTCTTTCAAGAGAGTAAAAGATGCTTCGAACATCCTCTCCCAATATGGTGTCATCAGGTGTAACGTTGCAATTTAATCCGGAGCAATTGAACTGGTGCATCACCATCTTACTCCCATTTCCGAACATTTTTCACTGGGCAAAACAAATAGTTCGCGATCAGAGACGCAGGCATTACTCATTCCTACAGGGTCACTGCCCTTGTATTTTAAAAACTCCCTGTCACAAATCTGCAAAATATTGTATTGAAAACAAACCACAAAGCTAATTAACCTTGTCTGAGTATTCCGATCTAGTGCATCTCGTGTGAATCAGATTTTCATTCCTCTGGTTATTTTTGCAGGAGCTTCTGTTTTCTTCGCTGTTTCTGTTTTCAATGACAGAAAGGGGCTTATAGCCTTATTATGCTGTCAAATTGAATGTGTCAATTATAGAAAATGAAATATTGATTGGTTTGTAGTCCGTCAGCTGGAAGTACTGACCCTGCCTGTAAACAAGGATGATTTTAAATACAACCTCTTCTCTGAGACAGTTATTCCAGCAGACGAGGACACACATCACAGATCTGGCCTGAAGCCAGCAGAGGAAGCAGAGCACCTGCGCTCTCCTGCCTTCTGTCGATCTATACTGTGGGCTTCCTTTTGAAACACACTAAAAACCTACTCTTCTCATACATCCACAAGGATTTTTAAGGCACGGCGATCTTTGAAAGTGAAGAGTGAAAGGCCTGGATAGAGTTGATGCGGCGAGGATGTTTCCACTAGTGGGAGAGTCCAGAACCAGAGGCCAAGAATAAAAGGATGTACCTTTTAGAAAGGCGATGAGAAGGAATTTTTTTTTAATTTAGATTTAGATTTTAGAGTTAGATTTAGCTCTTAGGGCTAATGGAATCAAGGGGTATGGGGGGGAAAGCAGGAACGGGGTACTGATTTGGATGATTAGCCATGTTACATCAGAAATCCCCAAGGAACTGAGGAGGAAATACAGGGGATGCCAGGCGGGAGTAAAACAACGTGCGGAAGAAAGGAGGCACAAGCCATACTTGCCTTCCATCAGAATGAGGAATGTGAGATTGCTGGCTAACAAGGTGGATGGGCTAGCTGCACTAGTGAGGAACCAGAGGGAGTACCGTGAGCGCAGGGTGCTGTGTTTCACAGAGTCATGGCTCCACGAGGACATCCCTGTGTTCAGCACAAGTGTGGACGGCTTTCAGACTGTTTGGGCAGACGGGGACTGCATTGAGAGTGGCAAGTGTAAAGGTGGGGGACTTGCTATTCTTGATAACAACAGATGGTGCAACCCTGGTCACATCACGGTTAAGGATCGTGTGTGTAGCCCGGACATTGAACTGCAGGCTGTGGATCTACGTTCATACTGTATTCCCAGGGAATTCTCACACACCATTGTGATGGCTGTTTACATTCCTCCATCTGCCAACCCTCTGCGTGTTTGACGTCATCCACATAGTAACCGCGAGACTCCAGACACGACACCCAAGTGCTTTTATTGCAATCTCGGGGGACTTCAACCACATGACTTTGGATGCCACCCTACCCACTTTCACTCAATTTGTAGACTGTCCCACCAGAGATATGAAAACATTGGAGCTGCTGTAAGGCAATGTTAAAGAGGCATGCAGCTCCATAGCCCTTCCGCCACTGGGAAGATCCGACCACAACCTGACCATCAAGGCTGAGCAGGTGAGGAAGGAGCTGAGCAGACTATGCCCAGGCAAAGCCATGGGTCCCGAAGGTGTCAGCCCTAGGGTACACAAGGCGTGTGTGTGCCAGCCAGTTGTGCAGAGTACTTCAGCATATCTTCAGCCTGAGCCTGAGCCTGGAAAAGGTTTCCGTGATGTGGAAGACATCCTGCTTGGTTCCTGTACCAAAGAGGACACACCCCAGCTCCTCCAATGACTACAGACTGGTGGCACTGACCACACATCATGACGTCCCTGGAGAGGCTGGTGCTCACTCACCTGCGACCCCCTAGTTAAACCCTACCTGGACCCCCTGCAGTTCGCTTACCAAGCAAAGTTGGGGATTGAGGAAGCCATCATGCACCTGTTCCATCATTCCTAAATTCACCTGGATAAGCCGGGAAGCATTGTGAGAGATGTTTTTTGACTTCCCCAGTGCTTTTAACATGCTCCGGCCTGCACTGCTAGGGAGCAAACTTCGGAAAATCACTGGTGTCCTGGATCACCAACCACCTGACTGGGCGACCACAATATGTCAGGCTACAGAACTGTGTCTCGGACATGGGGAAGAGCAACACATGGGCCCCACAGGGGACGGTCCTCTCTCCCTTCCAGTTTACCATTAACACCTCGGACCTGAGATATAACTCCGCCTCCTGCCACCTGCAGAGGTTTTCAGATGACTCTGCAATTGTGGGCTGCATTAGTGAGGGGAGGGAAGCTGAATATAGTCAACAACTTTGTTGTGTGGTGTGGGCTGAATCACCTGCAGCTCAACACTGATAAGACTAAGGAGTTAACGATGGACTTTAGGAGGAGAGGACCACTCCTGTCCCCTGTCTCCATCAATGGTGTGGATGTGCAGTTTATCAGGGAGTACAAATTCCTGGGAGTGTACCCGGACTGTAAACTGGACTGGTCCAGGAACGCTGAGGGCCTGTACAAGGACAGACAGAGTGGGCTGTACTTTTTGAGAAGGCTCCGCTCCTTCAAGATGCTGCAGAAGTTCTACCAATCAGTGGTAGCCAGCTCCATCTTCTTCGCAGCCATGTGCTGGGGCAGCAGGACACTAATAGGATCAACAAACTCATCAGGAAGGCTAGCTCTGTCCTGGGGGCGGAGTTGGATTCATGGGAAGTGTTGGAGGGCAGGATGCTCCTCAAACTGTGGAGCATCCTGGACAATACAGCTCACCCCCTCCATGACACACTGGTCAACCTGAGGAGTACCTTCAGCGACAGACTGGTTCCACCAAGATGCAGGACTGAACGCCACAGGAGATCCTTCTTCCCTGTGGCTATCAAACTTACAACACATCCCCCTTCTGTTGTGGGGTAGACCGAGACTGAGACTGACCCCTCCACCACCCACCTCCTCAATCTTTGCACAATGCTTTGATAGCACCTCCAAAACCAATTATCTCACCCCATCAGTGGAGCATCAGATCAAATCATAGATGTCCCCGATTTACATATCTGTTGTCCTTACTATATCATCACTGTGTCTAAATTTTGGAATTGCCTTCTCAATCATCTTCATTCTAATCCCTGGGATTTCATCCAATACTCTACAGCTAATGTCCTTTCTCAACCCAGTTCTTGTTAATCTTTCAGCCCTTTGGTTACTGACATATTGGTTCATTACATGAAAATCATAAATCTTGTCTCCTAATCCCCCTTGATCCACCATGGCAGAGCTGTCTTATGAACCCACTTCCAACAAATGGATTGGTTGCCTAATTGGTACCCATTCCTGTTAACTGCTGAAATGGACAGGTTTGAAGTGAATAGATTTCTCTATCAGTATTCTGAAGAACTATTATCTGACGTGTGTGTGTGTGTGTGTGTGTGTGTGTGTCTCTGTGTTTTTTCTTTGTTTGAACATGTGATAGAGGATGAAGTGGCCTGATTGTTTTTTTGTCACCTGAATTTTTTACATGTTCCAGTTAACATACTTCCAAATTATATCTCCAGATCAGGCTAACCCACTGCTCACATTATTACTGAGTGTGAATGCTTGCTTTTCTGATTCATCTGTTCCTTTCCATATGAACAATTCCATGAACTAGCAATGGGTGGTTGAAGCTGTGGTTCCTGAATGTGTTCTCAGATGAACATAAAATACAGAAATTGGGTCAAAGCAACAGGGATCGATTCAGATTCACATGCACATCCTCTAACCTCATCTACTCATCCAGTGTTCCTAATGTGGCCTCCTGTACAGCGGTGAGACCATGCACAGAGTTGTCAACCATTTTGCTGAAAACTTACGCTCAGTCCACTGAGACCCTCTTGGATCTCCCAGTTGCGAACCATTTAAAACCCCTTCCCATTCCCACACTGACCTTTCTATCCTCTTTGCCACAGTTCTGCTTGGGTAGCTTTCAACCCAACATTGCATTCTCTAATTTTAGGTAACCTCTAGCAAATACCCTCCCCGCCCCTACCTTTCTCCTTTCTCCCCCACACCCCTTTACTTCCCACTTTATAATCTCTCTTCCATGATCAGTCTGAAGAGTCCCAACCTGAAACATCACCTATCCATAATCTGCAGGGATGATGTCTGACTTGCTGAGTTACCCCAGCACCATGTGTCTGCTTCTGACTCATGATGTTTCTGCTTTGCCACCTCATCAGCAGTCACTATATCCTTGCTTGCCATTCCTCCAACATGAATTGTGCCATGATTACCCCTATAAACACTAACATAACTTAATACCCCCATCTTCAAGATCTCTTAGGGCTCTTAGGGCTAAAGGAATCAAGGGATATGGGGGTAAAAGCTAGAACGGGGTAGTGATTTTGTATGATCAGCCATGATCATATTAAATGGTGGTGCTGGCTCAATGGGCCAAATGGTCTACTCCAGCACCTATTTTGTTTTATGTTTCCAAAGCCATTCATTGAACTAAAGATTATGGTCCAATTTCTTGCTGTTTAGCTCAATATCATGTGCTGATCAACTTGACTGCCACCACCACCATACTATAAGTGAAATATTTTGTCAATGGAACATTCTGAATGATTAAAAACCTGAGCTTGTGCAATCTAATGGTGATCGTCTGTGTAGCAAGGATGCTCCAGAGCCTGAAGAAGGGTCCCGACTTGAAACATCACCCATCCTTTTTACCCAGAGATGCTGCCTGACCCGCTGAGTTATTCCGGCACTTTGTGATTTTCTGTTCCAGACAATACCTGCTATCTGCGTGGTCTCAATTCTTTAGGCAGGGCGCAAATATCCATAACTGGATTAGAGCATGTAATTAAAACAGCAACCATAGTTTTATTAATATCCAATTAACCAACCACTGTGAACCTGCGATTAAAAACTGATTTGGTTTTACAGAGAAAGGAGTTGCAGCTATAATAATTGAAAGGATTGTGCTTAACCTCCCGCTGTCATTTGATGAACGTATGCTCGGCAATTCCACGAGCACTTGTACAGACAGTCTCATTTCCAACTGCTGCCCACCAGACATGGGCCAGTAAAGTTGAATCCAAATTATACCCCATAATTATAGGTTATAGAGATCACTGGCAGTTTAGAGTGTTAACCAAAAATTATACACAAGATCTCCGATCAAAAAAAAAATTGAATACAATTAAAATTGCAGACAGAACTGTGCTGAGTTGCAGCCTTACAGTGCCAGAGACCCGGGCTTGATCCTGACTATGGGAGCTGTCTGTACGGAGTTTGTACGTTCTCCCTGTGACCGCGTGGGTTTTCTCCCGGTGCTTTCTCTGGGTCCCACATTCCAAAGACATGCAGGTTTGTAGGTTAATTGGCTACTGTAAATTGTCCCCATTGTGTAGGATAGAACTAGTGTAGGGGTGATCATTGGTCGGCATGGACCTGATGGGCCGAAGGGCCTGTTTCTTCGCTGTATTTATAAAACAAACAATGCCCAGTGTTATTAGGCTGCTGGTTAAGTTGCCACTAGAGTATTGTGTTCAATGTATTTGCGCCACGCTTACGGAAGGAGATCAGGGGCCTTGGAGAGGTGGCAGACTTGATTTACCAGAATGATGATATGGATGAAGTGATTTCAGTTAAGGGGAGAAACTGGAGAAGATAGGTCGTTCCCTCTAGAGTAGAGAGGTTAATGAGAGCTTTGATAAAGTGCACAATGTCCAGAAGAGAAAGGGTTTCTTCCCCAGGGGTCAAAGGTTGAGTAGCTGACATAAAGATTGAAGGTAATTGGCATGAGAACCACAAGTGACAAGAAGAAGATTTTTTTGCGAATTGAGTAGTAATTTAATGCCTGAATGAAAGTAGATGCAGGTTCAAAGGTGAAGCATGACAATCTTGAATGAGATATAATTACAGGGCTGCAGGGAAAACCCAGGAAAGTGGGAATAATTTAATAACTCTCCCAGTTTAGATGGATAGGTCTGCATTGACCCATAATCAATGATCGATGAGTGTGAGGGGGCAGGGGAAGACAATGGGGGCCCGGCTTGAAGGCGTGATGAACAATGGGGACCTGGCATGGAGGGACCTCCATGAGGGATGGTGAAAGAACAATGGGGATCCCAGTGTGGGGGAGGGGCACTCTAGTTTTAGAATCCTCTGCCCAGGGAATAAGCCTGCGCTTATTTGTTTGTTTCTTTGTTCGTTCCGGTGAAGACGCTCTGCACACGGCAACCAGCCAACAGTAGCTTGTCTTTTTCTTTTTGTTTCCACTTTTAATTTAATTTTCTTCAAGTTTTCATATACATTGTTGTGTGTTGTGACTGTTGACAGACTATTTCCCTCCAGGGATAAATAAAGTTGTATCGCACTGTATCATATCGTATCATAACTTATCGTATCATATCACGTCCTAAAAGATCTCTTCCTTGCTGAATTGATTCCAATATTTACTGCACAAAACTTTCACTTCAAATCTAATTGCACTGAAATAAAAAAAAACAGTAGATCAAGAACATGTACATCCAAGCGGAAATGTCACCAATTCTCAGGAGATGCTGTCTGATCCGCTGAGTTACTCCAGCTTTTTGTGTCTATCTTCCATTAAGCAGATAGCAATCAAGACTTTAAAAGGACGTGTAATTCTGTAAAATAAGGATGGTGGCGATTAATCCACAGAGAGGCGATTGTTAATATATGTAGGAAGGAACTGCAGACGCTAGTGAGGGAGAGAACCGGAGCACCCGGAGGAATCCCACAGTCACAGGAAGAACGTATAAACTCCGTACGGACAGCACCCCAAGTCAGGATCAAACCTGGGTCTCTGGCACTGTATGGCAGCAGCCCCACTGCTGCACCACTGTGCTTCCCCAATAAGTTGCTTTGAAGTGATCCAGTGTGCACCTATGTTGAACCCTTCAGTCCTTGACGACAATTGTGCTCCAATAATATCATTGCACATTGAGGGCGGCACGATATTGCAGCGGGTAGACCTGCTACCTCACAGCATCAGTGACCTGTGTTAGATCCTGACTTTGTGTGCTGTTTATGTGGAGTTTGCTCATTCTCCCTGTGACTGCATTGGTTTCCTCTGGGTGCTCAGGTTTCCTCCCACATCCAAAAGACATGCTGGTTTGTAGTTTAATTGGCAACTTACAGTTGCCCCTAGTGTACAGTAAGTGGATTAGAAATTATCTAAGTGGATAATATAGAACTAGTGTGAAAGAGTAATCAATGGTTGGCATGGTCTCGGTGGGTTGAAGAGTACTTCCATGCTGTATCTACAAACTAAACTAACAAATATGGAATTCTAAAGTCCTAACCTCTAGTAAGGAATGATGAGAGAATAGTTCCAGTTGATAATGACCTGTTAAAGATCTTGCAAGTATTGCAAGCTATGATCTTGCATCACTTGTCTTTTTGGCATTAGGGATAAATAATTTGATAAATGGACTAAGCAGCATTACGGGGTTTTGATTGGTCATACATTCATGCTTTCTTGGAGCAGAATTAGCCCATCAAATCTAAGCCATTCAATCATGGCTGATCTATCTTTCCCTCTCAACCCCATTCTCCCCACAACCACTGAATTCCACATATTCACCTAACTAAAGAAATCCCTCCTCATCTCCTTTCAAAAAGTATGTCCTTTTATTCTGAGGCTATGGCCTCTGGTCCTGGACTCTCCCATGACTACAAACATCCTCTCCACATTCACTCAATCTTGGCCTTTAACTATTCAGTTGATTTATTGATAGATACAGCATGAAAAGAGGCCCTTCGGCCCACGATGGCCATTGGTCACATGTTCAGACTAGTTTAATGTCATCCCACTTTCGCTTCCGTTCCCTGCACACAAGGGACAATTTGCAGAGGCTGGTTTACTCACAAATCCATGTGTCTTTGGGATGTGGGGAAAGAACTTGAGCACCCGGAGGAAACCCACGTGGTCACTGGGAGAACGTAAAAACTCCACATTGCTGCTTTCTACCTCGAGGAAGCATTTCCTGTAAACATAATGCACTGGTGATGAAGTCGGATGCCATTAAACTTTGTTCAAAATGTGCTGATCAATAAAATAGATTTTTCGCTATGCTCAGACAGGCAAGTGGAACGCATGTCAACACACTCCTCTTGTTAGCCAAGTATTATATAAACACTTGTGATTGTCCCTTCTGGGAGACAATTCAGGTGTTGTGACAAGACTGAAAGACAAATGATTTGCTGACTCCAAGCCAACAAAAACCTTTGAAAAATTAGATTGGATCAGAGTATTGAAATCGTAATGGAAGCAGTGAAATAGAAAAGGGGACCTATTTTGATGATGAGAGAATTGAGATGCTATATATAGTAGCCCTGCGAGTATTGAAGAAGTTTCTGATTTAATGCAATGACAAAATAATTCAAATGATCCCATCAATCATAATTTATTATCATCTTCTATTAACTCAGTTCACTGTACTGGCATGATGCTTACAATTACCCCTCTGCACTGTCTTAAGGTACTGTCAGTCTTTCGCATGGCAGTCTTTGATGCATCATGTACCCTAGGTATTCTGTGCATAAAGAATCCTTCAATCTAAAGCTAAATGAGGCGCATATCGACCATCACACCCACTAATGCCTGTGTTCTGGCAGTTTGAATTCATGTTATCTTGACAATTGGAAAACCTTTTCTTCTCCTACCCTGTTACAGGATGACAAAGCATAAAATAAAGTATGCATAAAGGGCGGCACAGTGGCACAGCGGTAGAACTTAGTTTAGTTTTAGTTTAGAGATATGGCGTGGAAACAGGCCCTTCAGCCCATTGAGTCCGTGCCGACCAGCGATTAACTGTATACTACTTCTATTCTACAAAAATAGGGATGCGTTTGCACAAGCCAATTACCAACAAACCTGCATGTCTTTGGAGTGTGGGAGGAAACCAGAGCATAGGAGAAAACCAACACGGTCACAGGGAGGATGTACAAACTCCCTACAGACGAGCTGCTGCCTTACAGTGCCAAGGGCCTGGGTTCAATCCCGACTACAAGTCTGTCTGTACGGAATGAGCATGTTCACTCTGTGACCATGTAGATTTTCTCAGGGTGCTTTGTTTTCCTCCCACATTCCAAAGATATGCAGGTTAGTGGTTTAATTGGCTTCTGTAAATGGTCCCTAGTGCGTAGGATAGAATGAGTGCACGGGTGATCGCTGGTCGTAGTGAACTCGATGGGTCAAAGGACCTGTTTCCATGCTGTATTTCTGAATTAAACATAAAGGAAAAATGTCTTCTAATATGCAATGACTAACCTGGCACACACATTGTATGAAAGAGTGGAGTTGTCCAGGGTGCTGAAAGGAATTAAAGAGGACAAATGCAGTCCAGGGTTCTTTGCTAGCAAGGACTCAATAGGTCAGACAGCATATCTGGAGAAATATTACCAATCCTTGAGTCTGAAGGAATGCCCAAACCCAAAGCATTACCTATCCATGTTCTCCAGAGATGCTGCCTGACCCGCTGATACTTTTCTTTTCAAGCTTTGTTTTCACTTTTCAACTCTTTCTCTAATTCTAGTTCCCCAAATTTATACTGCAACAAGTTATCGATGTCAGTGCTATTGAAAGCTGGATGGGATGGTATATAATTTTAACCGTTCCTCTCTTGAGGTTTTAAGTGACTGAGCCTGGCGACACTTTATGTGGACAAGCCACTATTTCAATGCAGTTGCAGGACAACAGAAGGAAACAAAACGGGCAATACGGGCTGAAAAGATGAAGTACGAGGGGAAGCTGGCCAGGAATATAAAGAAGGACAGTAAAAGCTTCTTTAGATATGTTAAGGGAAAAAGAGTAGCAAAGTCAAATGTGGGTCCCTTGAAGGCAGACACGGGTGAAATTATTATGGGCAACAAGGAAATGGCAGAAGAGTTGAATAGGTACTTTGGTTCTGTCTTCACTAAGGAGGTCACAATCTCCCAGATGTACTGGAGGACAGAGGATCTAAGAGGGTAGAGGAGCTGAAAGAAATTTTCATTAGGCGAAAATTGTATTGGTTAGGCTAATGGGACTGAAGGATGATAAATCCCCTGGGCCTGATGGTCTGCATCCCAGGGTCCTCAGGGAGGTGGCTCTAGAAATAGTGGACGCATTGGTGATCATTTTCCAATGTTCAATAGATTCAGGATCAGTTCCTGTGGATTGGAGGATAGCTAATGTTATCCTACTTTTCACGAAAGGAGCAAGAGAGAAAACGGGGAATTACAGACCAGTTAGCCTGACTTCGGTGGTGGGAAAGATGCTGGAGTCAATTATTAAAGAGGTAATAATGGGGCATTTGGATAGCAGTAAAGGATTAGTCCAAGTCAACATGGATTTATGAAAGGGAAACCATGCTTGACTAATCTTCTGGAATTTTTTGAGGATGTGACAAGTAAAATGGATGAAGGGGTGCCAGTGGATGTAGTGTGTCTAGACTTTTAGAAAGCCTTTGATAAGGTCCCACACGGGAGACTGGTGATTAAAATTTGAACACATGGTATTGGGGGCAGGGTGTTGACATGGATAGAAAATTGGTTGGCAGACTGGAAGCAACGAGTAGGAGTGAACTGGTCCTTTTCCAAATGGCAGGCAGTGGCGAGTGGAGTGCCGCAAGGCTTGGTGTTGGGGCCGCATCTGTTTACCATATATATTAATGATTTGGAAGAGGGAATTAGGAGCAACACCAGCAAGTTTGCGGATGACACAAAGCTGGGTGGCAGTGTGAACTTTGAAAAGGATGTTAGGACGTTGCAGGGTGACATGGACAGGTTGAGTGAGTGGGCAGATGCGTGGCAGATGCAGTATAATATAGATAAATGTGAGGTTATCCACTTTGGTGGCAAAAACAAGGGGGCAGATTATTATCTCAATGGGGTTAGGTTAGGTAAGGGGGAGGTACAGCGAGACCTGGGTGTCCTTGGACACTGGTCACTGAAAGTTGGCGTGCAGGTACAGCAGGCAGTGAAGAAAGCTAATGGAATTTTGGCCTTCATAGCAAGAGGATTTCAGTATAGGAGTAAAGAGGTTCTTCTACGGTTGTATAGGGCTCTGGTGAGACCACATCTGGAGTATTGTGTATAGTTTTGGTCTCGTAATTTGAGGAAGGACATCCTTGTGATTGAGGCAGTGCAGCGTAAGTTCGCGAGATTTATCCCTGGGGTGGCGGGACTGTCATATGAGGAAAGATTGAAAAGACTAGGCTTGTATTCACTGGAGTTTAGAAGGATGAGGGGTTATTTTATAGAAACATATAAAATTATAAAAGGACTGGACAAATGCTGGCTTGAAGGGCCAAATGGCCTCCTCCTGCAACTATTTTCAATGCTTCTATGTTTCCATGGTACTTAGCTTGCACCTCATTATTGGTTCAGAGAGAGTTAGTGACACACAGGGGCAGAAACAGGTGATGATGTGGATGATGTTGATATTAAAGATGAAAGGTAAGCAAAAATCCAACCAAGACCTCAACGGTGGAAAAGGCAGAGGATGTTGGCTGGCTTTAGTGGAGCGTCACAACAGCTGAGAAGGCGGATGAAGGCTGCAGCAGAAAAGGGTCCCTTGGACTCCATGCTACTGGATCCTGACCCAGATCTGTCATGGACTGTGTGGTGGCTGTCTGTGCACCAGTCTGCCCACATTAAACAAAGTCACACACAGGCGTCCTCCATAGAGAGGACAGTGATACTCGTTTCGAGTGACGGCTGATGATGATGATGAACACGGAACAATCTATCAATTTGGCTTCTACTACACAACATCCTGCAGAGATAGACACAAAAAGCTAGAGTAACCCAGCAGGCAAGGCAGCATCTCTGGAGAGAAGAAATGGGTGACTTTTCGGGTTGGTAGCTGAAGAAGGGTCTCAACCCGAAAAGTCACGCATTCCTTTTCTCCAGAGATGCTGTCTGTCCCGCTGAGTTACTCCAGCTTTTTGTGTCTATCTTCAGTTTAAACCAGCATCTACAGTTCCTTCTAACACATCATGCAGAGGTTTGACACTGACCATTAATGCAGCTAGCCTTAGCTTGCAGAGTTATGTGCTTTATAAGTTCATGAGTTCTGAAGAAGCAGGAGCAGAATTGGGCCATTCAGCCCATCAAGTCTACTCTGCCATTCAGTCATGGCTGGTCTATCTTTCCCTCACTAACCCATTCGCCTGCCTTCTCCCCAAACCCCTAACACCCGTACTAACCAAGAATCTACCTGGGGGTGCCGGGAAGATGGCAGCCGTGCCGGCAGTCTGCTCGTTTTTTCATCTTTTTGTTATTTTTAGCATTTGTTAAAAGTTTGTTTCAATGTCAAGACTGTCCCGTCAATGGAGGGCTCGATGCCCCCGACCGAGGAAGATGAAAAGGAAGGACTTGAACTTTATTTCACCTTCCATTACAGTGAGGAATGTGTAGGAGTCACTGTGGTTGATGTTCATGTTAAAATGTGTTTTTGAGTCTATTGCTTTTAATTGTATGACTGACCTGGCCAGTGACATTCCTCGTATGTTGCAAAACTTACTTGGCGAATAAAATCTGATTCTGATTGATTCTTATCTGTCTCTGCCTTAAAAATATCCATATCAATTTCTGCCTTAAAAATATCTATTGACTTGGCATCCACTGCCATCTGTTGCAATGAATTGCACAGATTCGCCACCCTCTGACTAAAGAAATTCCTCCTCATCTCCTTTCTACAGGTATGTCCTTGTATTCTGAGGCTCTGGCCTCTGGTCCTAGACTGACCCACTAATGGAAACATCCTCTCCACATCCACTCTATTCAGCGCATCTTACAGTGCATCATCAGGGTGCTGTGAATCACCCTTTGGTCCTCATGTGTCAGAATCAAGCAACATAAGTCAATGTCAGTCCATGTCACAAAGGGTGGACTGCAGGTCAGATGTGCCCATCACTACTCAAATGTCCTCCAACTAACAACTGCTCATAATTGATGTTGTGATTGCATGATACAATGATAGATCAAACCCAGAGAGAATGCTGCAGAATTAAACCTCATTTATTATTTTGGAAGAAAAGGATATTTGAATACATTTATGTAGATGGGTGAACAAGTCATAGAGGTTCCTTCTCAAACTCAGCAAATGCAGGCTACAGCAAGCAACTCATCCAACTAAAAGCACGGGGACATTGCCACTGCAAGCGAATATGTTTTTGGAACTGAATTCCAAAGGTGATTTCACAATAACATAATGACAACATTCCACAACACCTATAAAGTCATTAGAATGGTGCTAGTGTTGGAGAACATTTTTGTTGAAAGACTAAAAAGGCTGGCAATGTTATTTTAGAATAAAGGAGATGGGGAGATTTAATCAGGGTGAATACTATTAGTGAGAGGTCTTGACGATGGAAATTCTATTTTTCCAGCAGATAGGGGTCCATTACTGACCATCATTGTTTTCATATAACATAGTCGGATAGGAGACCAGATGAGAAAAAACATATTCACCCAAACAATACTGGACGCTGGAATTTGTTTTTGCTTGAAAGGATGATGGAGTTGGACCCAGATTTTAAAATGTCTCTAGGATGAACCCCGGTTAAGTATCTTGCACAATTACAGACCAAAATTTGGGAAATTAGAGCGTAGGAACAATGTTCCACATGGCCTCTGGGGTTTAGATACCTCTGCTCAATGATTCTAACTTCTCCTCATCTAATTCTAGATGCCTGCTTTTATTTTCTCTTTCATGTATTCTTAATGTTGAGCTCCGTCACTTTCTCTTCCCCTTCAAATTCTTAACATGAATGAATGAACTTTCTCCAATATGCTTACGTTCTTTATTTGGAGTCATAAGACTCCCCCAATTGTCAAAGCATTTTCTCTACTTTTCCCTGGAGAAATTGCCCTTTATAATTTAGGTCACCCATGATCCTCTTTTCTAGAGTGAAGACATCCTATTACTTTAAGCTTTTCTACATAACCCTTCAGACCTTACAACATCCTTGTCGATATTATTTGCACTTTTATCAGAGTATGGAAGGTAGACACAAAATGCTGGACAGGCAACATCTCTGGAGAGAAGGAATAGGTGAAGTTTCGGATCAAGACCCTTCTTCAGACTCAGAGTATGGAGATCAGGACTCGAGAGACTCAAGACACAAGAATGTAATTTGTCATATGTCCCAAAACAAAACAATGAAATTCTTACTTGCAGCAGCACAACTTTGCATTACTTTTTGATGGCCAATGCAATGGGATATTTCCTTTTGATTTTCCAAAGAGTTCAGATCTTTGCATTGTACTCTAAATCTGATCGAGCAAATCTCTGATGAATGTTTAAAATAGCTTATCGCTTTTACATTCACTTTCTTCGAGAAATTATATAAAAATGGTAATAGAACAAAGAGGAGTGCAGAACAGGAATTGCCCCTTCAGCCCACAATGCCTGTGCCAATATAAAGTGACCTCATCTGCTTAAACATGATCTACACTCTTCCATTCAATGCATGTCTATGTGCCTATCTAAAAGCCTCTTAAACGCCGATGAATTGAAGAAAGTAGTTCTGGCAAATCATAACCAAATATATGTTCACGTCAATACTTTATTGACTTATCAATAGATGATACATTCAATGGCCTGGTGGGATATTCTGAAACACATTCTTAACTGTGGAGAATCCATAATAATAATAAAAACTATGGTCTACTTAGAAACATAGACAAAGAAAATGGCAGGAGTAAGCCATTCGGCCCTTCGAGACTGCACCGTTATTCAATATAATCATGGCTGATCATCCAAAATCACTACCCTATTCTGACTTTGTCCCATATCCCTTGATTCCTTTTAGCCCTAAGAGCTAAACCTAACTCTCTCTTGAAAACATCCGGCAAATTGGCCTCCACTGCCTTCTGTGGCAGAGAATTCCACAGATTCACAACTCTCTGGGTGAAAAAAATTGTCCTCATCTCAGTCATAAATGGCGTACCCCTTATTCTTAAACTGTTACCCATGGTTCTGGACTCCCCCACAAACAGGAACAGTTTTCCTGCATCTACCCTGTCCAATCCTCAAATAATTTTATATGTATCTACAAGATCCTCTCTCATCCTTCTAAATTCCAGCAAATACAAGCTCAGTCGATCCATTCTTTCATTATACGTCAGTCCCGCCATCCAGCGAATTAATCTGGTGAACCTATGGTGTAACTGCTATGACTCAAACACATGTAAAGATACAACATCTTTTATTAAGCACTTACAGCTCAGGATCTGCTGTACGTTACATTTCCAGCTGCTACACCTACTGCCTGACGTAGGCGAGTTCTGATATTATGAAGCATGTATAAGGCGGAGCTTCTACTAATGAACACTATGATTGGCTATCATGCAATAGTCAATCTACATATACTGCACTTCCTCAATAACAATAATGCCCTTCTACAAATTAGGAGACCAAAATTGAACACAATACTCCAGGTCCGTTCTCAGCAGGGCCCTGTACAACTGCTGTCAGACCTCCTTGGTCCTAAACTCAAATCCTCCTCCAATGAAGGCCAACATGCCATTGGCTTTCTTCACTGCCTGCTGTACCTGCATGCTTACTTCAGTGACTGATGTACAAGCTCACCCAGGTCTCATTGCACCTCCCCTTCTTATAATCTGACACCATTCAGATAATAATCTGCCTTCCTGTTCTTGCCATCAAAGTGGATAACCTCACATTAATCCACATTATACTGCATCTGCCATGCTTCTGCCCACTCACCCAACCTATCCAAGTTACCCTGCAGCCTCATAGCATCCTCCTCGTGGCTCTCACTGCCAACCAGCTTCGTGTCATCCACAAATTTAGAGATGTTAAATTAAACTCCCTTGTTTAAATTGTAAATATGTATTGAAAACAACAGGGATCGCAGCAGTGAGCCTTGCAGCACCCCACTTGTCATTGCCTGCCATTCTGAAAAGTAACTGTTAATTCCTACTCTTTGCTTTCTTTCTGCCAACCAGTTCTCTATCCATGTCAATACCCTACCCCCAATACCATTTGCTCTAATTTTGCACACTAATCTCTTGCGTGGGACCTTGTCAAAGGCTTTTTGAAAGTCCAGATACAAAGCTAGTATGACAGATGACTTGGGATTTTTACACCTCAGACAACACTTGATGGCATATCTGTGAGACATCCCTTGTGTGAATGATCTCCCACACAAACATACCCTGCAATATATTTGTCCAACAGTTCCCTTCAACTAACACTTTGCTCACAGCCATGAGCCTTTATCATTCCAATTCAGTTAGGAAATAAGGTAATTGCCAATTTCAGTGCTAAGATGAGAGCAAGAGTTTGTGTGATTCCCAACTGTGATTTCAGAACTCCAGTACCAGCTTGTGACTCACAATAAAAGAGCAACGGAAATAAGATTGCCTTGGGTTACATGAATTTATATAATACAACACTTTGTTTTCTTGAAATTAGTAATTGAAAGTCATCAAGTTGGGATTACTCAAATGAAAGCAAAGTGCTGGGTCAGGCAGCATCTCTGAAGAACATGGATAGCTGACATTTTGGGTTGAGACCCTTCTTCAGATTGATTGTAGGGGTGGAAAGAAAGCTGGAAAAGGGCCAATTTGTTTCTACAAGTTGAGATTACTCCATGGGGTAAATAAATTGATCATTTTATAACTGACAGAAGACCCAAGACCCAAGACTCAAGACACTTCAAATACAAGAGTATTATTGTCATATGTCCTGAAATGGAACAATGAAATTCTTACTTGAAGCAGCACAACTTTGCATTACTTTTTGATAATCAATTCATGGGATGAAACATTGTGACCATTCGCTGAACAATGCAGTAAGTCGTATAATTATACTAGGAAGGTGAGATAATCAACTTCCATTCAAAGTTACAAAAATAAATATAAGGACTCCTTATTGTTTCCAATCATTTACATTTGCTGATGCCAATGACTGCCAATGAGTTTTTCTGGTTGATTAAATTTGAATTTGGAGAAAATTTTGAGATATCACTGGGATGAAAGAATAGTGGTGAATATATTTTCATTGGTCAAAAAGCAAAAGCAACAGATTAGACTTTCAAACCAACATTGTGCTTAGATTGGAAACCTTCATTGGATTCAACTGCTTTTCCAATTTCCTGGATCTGACAGTAACTTGTGACATTCTACCATCCAATGCATTTGCCATAGAACCATCTTGCATCGTGCTAGTTATAAAAAATCTCCTATTGCTTAGACTCTTGATCAAAGGGCTTCCGATTGCACGGGAGTTTCAATTGAATCTTCCGCTCTTCCACTTTTGGATGTGCCAAATGAAGACGCTATGAGTAACAATAGTTCTTTAGCAAGATGTCTCTTTAATACATGTGATAAAATGTACATGTTCCCGTAAATCAAATCATTTTCTAAAAGATAACAACTAAATGAATTCTGGAACATTGATTGTCATTAACGGATTAATTCCAGTTGAGGGTATGACATGCCAACAAATGATATTGACATTATTGTGGCCCTATAATTAAATAATACAGCAGAATGTTTGCCTTAATTTCAAAACTCTGCAATATTAATTCCCTGTCAAAATATGCATATTTACATTAATACTTTCTAGGCATGCATACATGGGAGGAAGTCTTCTGATTTGGAAAGCTGGACAGTGTTGGACAAGAGATGTTAGCTCAGGATTAGTTGTGTTTTGTTGTCTGGCCCAGGGACTGAGTTAAGTATTGGGCCATATACCTTCAGGAGGTGGTCTATGAATGTGGGATAGAGGGTGAGGAAGAAATCTGTGTCAATATTAGTAGGGTAGACACTAGTGGGCTGGGCATCTGATTCTCAGCAGTATTTGGTTGTTGATGGTAAGAAAGTCCAAAGAAGGGATTACAAAGTTTGTTCCAATGCTGCGAGAGAAGACGAGAGTAAGGAAACTGATTTGTTTGGGCATGTTTGTGGACAAGGATTCCTGGAAACAAAGAACTGCAGATGCTGGTTTGCACAAAAGAACACAAAATATTGGAGTAAATCAATGGGTCAGGCAGCTCTGGAGAGCTTGGATAGGTGACTTTTCAGATCGGAACCCTCCTTCAGACTGATTGTGAGGGGGGAGGGGGTGGAGGAAGAAAGTTGGGCGAGCGGAGAGATGGGACAAACCGTGGACAGGTGAGGTGGGGGGATTAATAGGCAGATGGTTCAAACAAAGGCCTGAGATTAAAGCAGAAAGTGTGAGACCAGAAGGATTGGAATTGTAAGTTGTGGAGCCAGAGGAAGGAATGTGGGAGGGGGTGGGGCGGGAATAGATAGGTGTTAGTCCATGTGGGGCATAGGAAAGAAGTGTGAAAGGAGGGTGTGGGGGCAAAAGGGGAGGGTGGGGGGGGGGTTGTCAGAGGTTACCTAAAATTGGAGAATTCAATATTCATACCATTGGTTTGTAAGCGGAATATGAGGAACTGTTCCTCCAGTTTGCATTTGGCTTCACTCTGACAGTGGAGAAGGCTCACAACAGGAAGGTCAGTATGGGAATAGGAAGGGGAGTTAAGATACTTAGCAATCGGGAGATCCAGTTGGCCTTGGCGAACCGAGCACAAGTGTTTGGCACAATAGTCGGTGAGTCTATGTTTGGTCTCCCCAATGTACAAGGTGAGGTTAGGGCGGGTGCACCTAAACCTCCATCTCACCTGGAAGGACTGCTGGGGTCTCTAGATTGATACAAGGGAGGAGGTACAGGTGTTACATCTCCTGCAGTTGCACGGACATGTAGCTGGGGAGGGGAATGGTTTGGGTGGTAAGGGAAGTGAACGGTCTCTGCGGAAGATGGAAAGGGGTGGAGATGGGAAGATGTTGAGATAGGGGTTACTGTAGCAGGCCATCGTGCTGCCATTAAAATATCAATTGGAAACTATTCCATTCAAAAGATATTCACAACTGTCCCATCTTTTGCCTGGCAGCTCTCGGCAGATTGTCCCAGTATCTTATGAATTCTTGGCTGTTTCACAACATTTTATTGAAATGACAAAACATATGGCAGGAAACATATCCCAGACAGTCGTTTCAAACTGAATATGTACTCCGAAATCTGGCTTCACTGATGTGCTCATATTTATTTGATTTGTTAATCAGAATCAAGTCCATGTTTGGAATGTGATAATCATGCATTTGTTAATAAACACTTCAAAATTCTGGTAAGAATGTACTGCATTGAATGCATGCAAGAGTGACTGTAAGTAAGATTATTACTACTTTAGAAGAGCATATTAATATAGGCTAGATTGGAGCCCAGATTCCTGATTAAAGTCAACTACCATAGAGCCGAATAGTGCTAATGTTATTGAATTTATGTCAAATCTGTACGAGATGTAATTTGGTTGCAATTTGTATGCTTCTCCTTGCTACTAGGAATGATGTCAAGGTCATTGAGAACGTCTTAGCAATATTTGCTGCTATTATCATTATGTTAAAATCTTAATTGGCTCTAAATAATAAAATAAAACAAGGAAACTGTTACCAAACAGCATCATTACAGGTTTTGTTGAGTTGAATTGAAAAAAATCCTTTCCATCCTTTCGAGATCCAGAGGACATACGATTAAGATGAGAGGGGGAAGATTTAAAGGAACCAGGGGGGTAACATTTTTACACAAAGGGTGATGGGTGTATGGTACAAGCTGACGGAGCAGATAGTTGAGGAAGGTACTATTGAACACTTTTAAGAATCACCATCTAAGGAGCGAAGGAGATAGGCGACGTTTCGGGTCGAGACCCTTCTTCAGACTGCTTAGATGCTGCTGCACCCGCTGAGTTTCTCCAGCTTTTTGTGTAACCCTCGATTCTCCAGCATCTGCAGTTCCTTCTTTAACACTTTTAAGAATCATTTAGGCAGGTAAATTGATGGGATAAGATCAGAGGGATATGGGTCAAATGTAGGCCGATGGGTCTAGTGTAGGTGTGGATAATTCAGTGTAAATTGGTCGGGATGGGTAAGTTGGGCTGAAAGATCTATTTCCACACTGTATGACTCTATAATGTTTACAAATTATGTATCTAAGATGGCCACTAAAAAGCAGGGAATGAATAAGAGGCAGAGGGGGTATGGAGTGAAATACCAAAACCTAAAAGGACAGGTGATCACGGTCATAATAAAGAGATCATGACTTACTCCTCCACTCTTCCAGCTTTCTATTTTCCCACCCCTGCAATCAGTCTGAAGAAAGGTTCCGACCCAAAGCATCACCAGCGATGCTGCCTGACCTGCTGAGTTACTCCTGCATTTTGTGTCTTACTGAAAAAAAAACAAAGGCTTTGCTGCTGAAGACACAGCCACTAAAGGTGGAATGATTTAAACTCAGAGGTGAGTAAGGGGCATCTGTGGAGCTGAAGTGTAATTTGAAAATTACGAAGAAAAGGTGAATATCGTGGAATAATTTGTAGAGGTGGGAATTTGTAAAAAGATGGATTAGCTGTGAGCGAGTATAGTGTTGTGGGGGGGGGGGGGGGGGGATAGGAGGTTAATAGGACATTGCAAATTAGAGCATAGTTTTTCTGTGTGATCTCATTGTGAAGTGTAGAATGAGAGAATGCATTAAATTAGAGATGTTTGGAGGTCGTTGTCATACGACACAGAAACAGACCCTTCAGTCCACACTGTTACACTAATCCTACAATAATCCTGTTTATTCTGTCTATTATTCCATTGACTCATCGCAGTTTCCACACTCATCCAAACACTCATGTCACGTTTCAGTGGCCAATTCATTTACCAATGCTCGGGACTTTGCTTCACCCCGGATAAATCCACAGAGTTGCAGGGAAAATGTGTAAATGCACACGGACAACACCAGAGGTCAGGTGGACACTGCGATACTGTAGCTGTGCGGCAGCAGCACTACCAGCTGCGTCGCCATGTCTGGGGAGCTCATGGTAAAAAGCTTCTATCTGTGGGGTTAAACACCTTTGCACACCTTCCCACTGTTCCCATTCTTGTATCCCTTCATTAACACCTCTTCCCCAGCCAACAATCTGCCATTATGGGATCCACCCTTCCTTGGGTGGCATAGTGGTGCAGCAGTAGAGTTGCTGCCTCGGAACACTTTCAGCACCGGAGACCCAGGTTCGATCCATGTTACGGGCGCTGTCTGCACGGAGTTTGTGCATTCTCCCCGTGACCTGCGTGGGCTTTCTCCGAGATCTTCGGTTTCCTCCCACACTCCAAAGGCATATATGTCTTACACAAGAATCATTTCCAGAATCAATAATTTAAGAATCATCCACAAGAATCAAGTCCAGGCAACGAAAGACACATAATGACACAGACAGGTATGTAGATTAATTGGCCTGGTAAATTTTAAAAATTGTCCCTAGTGTGTAGTAGGATGGTGTTAATATGTGGGGATCACTGGTGGGCCCGGACCCGGTGGGCCAAAGGGCCAGTTTCCGCGCTGTATCTCTAAACTGAACTAAACTAAACCATCTGTTGCTGGCCCTGCTTTGTTCTGGCCTTTTCTTACCCCCAGTTCCCTCCCCTCTACATTTAGCCTGAGGAAGGGACCTGACCCAAATGTCAGCCAGAGATGCTGCCTGACCCGCTGAGAAACTTCAGCAATTTGTGTCTACCTTTAAATCAGAAGCCCATCTCAGGGAACGTGAGCTAGGATTAGGCTGCCGTTGGACAGATTATTTTGGGTGATTATCTATGGGTGATGTGTTGAGATACCAAGATCATGGATAGAGTTTCAGTAGAGGATGCTCGGAGGAAGGGGCAGAATTGTCAGTAAGGCAGCAGAGGGAATAGGGATATGTGATCACTTCAATTCACTTGGACTCAGCTAAAGCACTAGGACTGGAACCATTACATGAGCAAAATACAAAGTGCTGGATGAATTCAGAGCTTCAGGCAGCATCTTTGGATGGAATGGACAGATGATGTTTCATATTCCTTCTTCAGTTTGATTGGAGTGGTGGTGGGAGGGCGGGACAAAGCTGGAAAAGAGAGGTGGGTGCTTCATCCCCAGTCACCGAAAAAGGGACCCGACCCGAAACGTCGCATGTTCATTCCCTCCACAGATACCAACTGGCCCGCTGAGTTCCTTCAACACTTTGTGTTTTGCTGAGGATAATTTGGTTCAAATTCACACATTTATCTGAGGGATAAAATCAGTAGCTGCTCAACAAAGATGGCGATGAGGACGAAAAAAAAATAACACATCTGCTCATCAAGAACGGGATATCAGTCATCTTAAAGACAGTCAAGAGGCTTGGTGTTGTGGGAGAGCAGGTTTATAAAGGATGAGGTACACTGGAACAATTTGCTGCAGTTAATACAACTGGGCATCTCACAGATTGCACTGGCAGAAAGCGTAACAATTGGCAAGTCAAAGATTTTCTCCAGCTTAACACATGCTCCAGCAATCCTGGTTTAGCTATTGATATTTGAGACAAGAAATGAAATTCCAGCTGTACTGCTGCCCCAGAGGGCATTCCACAGGCAGGGGGGATAATGCATTACATTTCAGTGCAGCAAATCTTTGTTGAATGTTAAGAAGCAACATAAGCAGTGTTCCAGAACATCATGTGGATCTGTTCTAGTATTAGCCTGTGGAAGGTTGATAGTTCAAATACAATTTCCTGATATTTTTCAGCATGAAATTTGGGTCATGATTATTAAATTCATGATACTCCAAAACAAAAAGTACTAATTTTGTCAAAGACTGAGGAAAGTCTATACTTGTAATTTACCAGTGGGTAAGTTTAACTTAGTTTAGAGATACAGCATGAAGACAGGCCCTTCGGCCCATCATGTATACACTGACCATCGATCACACCAGTTCCACTTTCGCATCTACTTCCTGCACACTAGGAGCAATTTACAGAGGCCAATTGGCCTATCAACCTGCACATCCTCTGGATCTGGGAAGACACCAGAGTACCCAGAGAAGACCCATGGGGTTACAGGGAGAATGTGCAAACTCCACACAGACTGCAGCCGATGTCAGGATCAAACTCGGGTCTGGCACTGTGAGGCAGCCAGTTGAGCCACCGCGCCTCCCACAACAATGATACTCGCGTATTTACTTTCTCAACAATAAGTTAAATGGTTACAACGTTCATGGTGACACCATTTTGTTTTACATGCATATTTTTGACATTGCTTGGAGGGCAAAAGGCTTGAGAATGTCTTTACTAAAGCTATTGACTTATTTTTAAGCACTTAAGGCAATGCGTGCTGTTCCAATTGATCCAACCTTATCAGATCTAATCTTTAAGACTTTAATGGACAGTAAAGCCTTTTGTAGAAACTCATGTTGCACTTAACTAATGAGCTTGTTGGATGCAGCAAATGGAATTATCATGATGATGGTGCGGTAAAAAGATAGATCTCTATTTAATGGGTGGAGAAATGGCAGATGGAGTTTAAGTGTGAGGTGTTACACTTTGGGAGATTGAATGCAAGGGGAAAGTTATTGGCAAGACACTTAACAATATTCATGTGCAAAGGGATCTTGGGGGCCAAGTCCAGAGCTGTCTGAAAGTGACAACGCCTGAAGATAAAATGTTAAATAAGGCATGTTCATTGCATATCTATTCTAGTCATAGCTTTGAGTATAAGTGTCAGGAAGTCATGATGCCACTCCCTAAGACATTGGTTAGGACTCATTTGGAGTATTGTGAGCAGTTTTGTTCACCCTATTAAAATAATGTTGCAGCTTTGAAGGGGATGCAGAAGAATGCTGTCTGGATTAGGGGTATTAGCCACAAGGAGCGATTGGACAACACTGGATTGTTTGGAACATTGGAATGCCAGAGTTTCAAGAGATACTTGATTGAAGTATAATAAATTAGAAGAGTCACGCATAGGGTAGGCAGTCAAAACCTTTATCCCAAGGTGGAAATGCCAAAGATTAGAGGGCAGTGCTTTGTGAGAGGGACAAAATTAAAGGAGATATGCGGAGCAAGTTTTTTACACTTACTGATTCCTAAATCAGTACCCCATTCCTGCGTTCTCCCCACACCCCTTAATTCAGTTAGGCCTAAGAGCTACAGTATATCTATATATACTAGACCAAGTGCAGACCCATTGGGTCTGCTACCCTAACGTTTCCGTTCAATCCCCGTAGCCCCCACAGGAGGTGTGGTCCTCCAACTCAAGCCGTTCCCGAACGTAAGATTCCAGTGCTCCCCTTACCTCCCTCAGCAGTGCTCTTTTAAAAAAAAATCCAATTGCACTTGCCCTGTGTGTTGCAATAACACTTTGTGACTTATGGGTTCCTGTCTCTTCTTCCTGAAGATAGCAGTAAGGTGGTGTTTGACGATATTAACTATCTTCTTGCCACACATCCAGTAGATCTCTCCGATGGTGAGGAGGTCAATACCTGCAATGGACTGGGGAATGTTCACCACTATTGAAACCAGACTTAAGGTGTAGGTCATTCCGACCAGAACCATTGCAGACGATAGATTAATGTACATGTTAGATATTGAAATTTCCATGATGAGATCAGGAAAGGCAGTAAGTGACCATCTTGTGCAATAACATGTCATTAAAGTATCTTTAATAGCTTACCACTAGATGCACATTCTGCCTTGTCACTTAATATTCTGTTTTTTTACATGCAAGGGCCCATTCGTTAAAACTGGAACAAATGAGGTGTATTTTGGGTGTCTGGGTTCTGTCCTCAGCAGTCTCTAGACCATCAATGTGCATTACATTCTCCCAGCAAAGGTGTTTCAATATGTAGAAATAGCTTGACAGCTACAGTGTACTCCCATTGTAAATACGTAATTCTCCAACATTACCTGTCTAGACTCAAAATGTTGAAGCTAAAAAGATAATTACAGTATTGCCATTAAAACTGCAGTTAATCATCTATTGTTGGCTTTGTGTTTAAAAAAATATCGAAAGAATAATCTATTTTGACTTTGGAGGTTCTACGAGAGTGTCCTCAAGAGATTTTGAAAAAGACACGGTGCTGGAATAACTCAGCGGGTTTGGCAGCATCTCTAGAGAACATGGACCATCTATGTTCTCCAGAGATGCTGTCTGTCACGCTGAGTTGCTCCAGCACATTGTGTCATTTTTTTTTAAACTAGCATCTGCAGTTCTATATTTCTCTGAGAGAATATGGGTTTCTCTTGATGAATAAACAATTTAATACCAACCAGTTTCAGCCTTGGAGTTGCTCAGTATGCAATGCTCTCTTTTGATGAATTCAGAAGGTCACAGGTTTGATATTTACTTTTGTATGATGCTCTGAACCATTATTGTGGTGGAATTTCATCAACTGATTTTGTTATCGTTCGACAAAACAGATAAGATTCATTTTTTAAGCATTGCATAAGGTCATAAGGTCATAAGTGATAGGAGTAAATTAGGCCATTCGGCCCGTCAAGTCTACTTCACCATTCAATCATGGCTGATCTATCTCTTTCTCTCTTAACCCCATTCTCCTGCCTCATCCCCATAACCTCTGACACCTGTACTAATCAAAAATCTATCTATCCTGCCTTCACCACACTGTGACTAAAGACATTCCTCCTCATCACCTTCCTAAAAGAGCATCCTTTCATTCTGAGTCTATGATCTCCAGTTCAAGACTCTCCCACTAATAGAAACATCCTCTCCACATCCACTCTATCCAAGCCTTTCACTATTCTGTATGTTTCAATGAGGTCCTCTCTCATTCTTCTAAACTTCAGCGAGTACATGCCAAGTGCCGACAAATGCTCATCATAGGTTAACCTACCTATTACATTGAATATAATGGACTGTACATCAGGTAAGTGTGAAATGAAGTATGCAGTCCATCCTGATTAAAAAAAAAATCTGCTGACAGTGTTGACTCATATATAAAGGATCAGCACCTACAGAATGTATAGAAAATGGAGGGACCATTGGCAACAGAGCACGATTCCAGCCGCAGTAAGTTCTTGCCAAGAGAAGAAGGAAAAATTGCAGAGGAAGCAGAGAAGATTTACGAGGATGTTGCCAGGACTAGAGGGTCTGGCCTAGAGGGAGAGGTTGAGTAGTCTGTGACTCTCTATTCCCAGGAGCACAGGAAGAGGAGGGGGTGATCTTATAGAGGTATATAAAATCATCAGAGGAATAGTTTGGGTAGATGCAGTCTCTTGCCCAGAGTATGTGATTCAAGGATCAGAGGACATAGGTTTAAGGTGAAGGGGAATAGATTTAATAGGAATCTGAGGAATAACTTTTACACACAACGAGTGGTGGGTGTATGGAACAAGCTGCCAGAGGAGGAAGTTGAGGCTGAGATTATCCCATTGTTTAAGAAACAGCTAGGCAGGTACATGGATAGGACATGTTTGGAGGGATATTGGCCAAGCGCAGGCAAGTGGGACCAATGTAGCTGGGACATTGTTGGCCAGTGTGGGGAAGTAGGGCCGAATGGCCTGTTTCCACACTGTATCACTCTATGACTCTGACTCTATAAGTATATTCAAAACAATTAGCGACTGGAAATGGTTTGTGAAAGGTTGTCTGCCTTAAAAAAGCTGCCATATCCTTAGTTATTAATGACAAATTATTCACTCATTTCACGCGGAGGTGTTGATTTTCTTGCTAGACAGAGCTGATGATTGTTAGACTTTTTGCCAATATTTTGCTGCATAAATCTGACATGTTCAAAGTCGGCAGAGCTGGCTTTGTTCCATTAATTGCGCCCCACTTCAGCTGTCAGTTGCAGAGGCAAATTTCATACTTCTGAAAGGGCTTGCTGAGCGTAAGTTGTTTAGGTATTAAAGACAATTGGATGGTGCAATCAAAACATCCATCGTCTGATGCCCATGAGGCAGGACCTGATTGGCTGGCAAAGTGATTATTATGTGCAAAGTGTGCGGTGAAAATGCTGAAATAATCATTTGGTTATTGAAGGATAACAATTTTAAATGAGTGTAAAACAGCTGTTGATAGGAAAAGTGTTCACTCATAACGCTGCTCAAGCCCCATGAATATTCACAGTTTTATTTGTTTCCAATGTGACTTTGAGAAGGGAAAGCTTGAAAGGGGAGAGCAGCCTGTAACAAAGCTAAACGACACCCATTTCGGAGGCATTCTGTTCTGTCGACAAAAATGTTAATGGGAGTGAGGGGAGATGGTGCCCTGTTCAAATCACAGTCGGTGCTACGTACCTAAATAGCCCAAGCCTAGTAGCTTCCAACGTCACCTGTTAGCTGATCATTAATTACTAGTCTAGCAGTCAGAGTTCAAAGTCGTTATCACAGGGACTTGAGCTCGAATCCCACAATGGCAGATGGAGAACTTAAATTGAAGTCATGAAATAAAATCTGCACGTTTACGAAAAAAACAGCTAATGACATTAAGCTACTAGATTGCCATAAAACCCAAATAATTCACTCATGTGCTTGCAGGAAGGAAATCTGCTCCTCAATTCAGGGCAATTAAGGATGGACAATTCATGATGACATTGATAGCAACTTCCATGTAGAGTCATAGAGTCATACTACATGAAAATAAGCCCTTCTGTCCAACCGGGGCATAGTGGCACAGCAATAGAGTTGCTGCCTTACTGTGCTAGAGAACTAGGTTTGATCCTGGCTGCGGGTGCTGTCTGTATGGAGTGTACATTCTTCCTGTGACCACATGTGTTTTCTGTGGTTGCTCAGGGTTTAATCCCACACCCCAATGACATTCTTGTTTATCAGTTAATTGGCTTAATTGGTTTCTGTAAATTGTAAATTGGCCCTAGTGTGCAGGATACTGCTAGTGTAAGGGCTGATCGCTGGTCAGTGTGGACTCAGTAGGCCTGCTTCCACACTGTAGCTCTGAAGTCTAAAGTCTAAAACCATCTACGTTGACAAAGGTGCTCCATCTAAGCAAGTCCCAATTGCCTCGGTTTGGCCCATATTCCTCTAAACTTAACCATGCACTTCCTTTCCCCTCAAATAACCAGTCAACTTGAGCTAGATCTTCTCTCATACCCTCAAAGTTGGCCTTGCCCCAGTTGAACATTTTAACATGTCTCTGCCTCTATCCATAAATATATTAAACCTAATCGAACTGTGATCACTGGTCCCAAAAGGCTCCTCCACAAACACTTCATTAACTTGCCCTTTCCTATTGCCCAATACTAGATCCAGTGATGTCCTCCTACCTGTGGGGGCATCTACATACTGGTTGAGAAAACTCTCCTGAACACTTTTGAGGAATTACACCCCATTTAAACCCTTCACGCTATGCTTTCCCAGTCATATTGGGAAAGTTAAAATCCCCTACTACAACAACCTTATTTGACCTGCAGCTGTCTGCAATCTCCTGGCATATTTGTTCTTCTAATTGACTATTTGACGGTCTATAGTGCACCCCAACAAGGTGATTATCCCTTTCTTGTTCCTCAGCTACAGCCATATAGCCTCACGACAAATTGTCCGTAATGTCACCTCTGACCACTGCCGTGACATCCTCCTTAACCAACAATGCAACCCCCCTTCCTCTTTTTCCCATATCCATGTCTCTGCTGAGGTTCCTGTACCCCAGAACATTGAGCTGGAAGTCCTGCCCCTCCCTTAACCAGGTTTCAGTAATGGGTAAAATGTCCCAGTCGCTCGTATCTATCCATGCCCTAAGCTCATCTGCCTTAACCATCAGGCCCCTTGCATTAAAATACGTGCAGTTTAAACTAACCCTCCTTCCTCACTCTCTGCCTTGCACCTGCCTATTCTGTCCACTAACCTTTCCCTCACCACCGTCCATAACACCTTCTAACTTCTCACCTGCCTCTGTCCTGTATGAGATCGCATCCCTGGATAGGTAGCTATCAGTCCGCTGTGCAATGGGTGGGATTGGAATAAGATGTTATTTGTTAATGTGGATGGAGGGACAATGCACGCAATGTAAGGAACAAAATAATTAATCCAGGAGTATAGAAATAATGACCTGCAGATGTCGGTTTACAAAAAAAAGGGACACAAAAAAAAACTGCATTCAGTTCTCCGAGACACAAAGTCCTGGAATAACCAGTGGGTCAGGCAGCATCCTGGATAACATGGATAATTGACATTTTGGGTCGGAACCCTTCTTCAGACCCTGAGTTGTGGTGAATAGTTTGTTTCTCTCTATGAATTCTGTGTTAATTTATGCAAAGCAAGGCTCCAATGGATACAAAATAACACACCATGCTCCTAACGCACCATTGATAAGTTGTCTCGAACCTGGCACAAGTAATTGTACAGGGTTCTTGGAGGGTTGGCACAATGGCAGAGAGGTTGGTGAAGAAGAGGGGAGAGACTCCCGACCATTGTGGAGTCCATGCCATCTGTCTCTATGGATGATGGTTGTCCATGCACCAACCACCCCACATTGAAAGATGTGAATGCACCTGGAGGGACATACCAAACACTGTGGCTCCAGGATCGGCCTATTCAGCCATCTCAGGACCCACAGAAAGGGCTCATCAGGAGGATAATCATACTGTACTTCGAGTTATTGGCTATGATGATGACAAGAAGGGTGGCACGGCGTTGAGTTGCTGCCTTACAGCAGAGGAGACTCAAGCTCAATCCTGACCATTGTCTGTACAGAATTTGTATGTTCTCCCCAAGACTTGCGTGGGTTTTCTCCGGGTGCTCCGGTTTCTTCCCACACTCCAAAGATGTACAGTTTTGCAGTCTAATTGACTTGGTATCATTGTAAGTTGTCCCTAGTGTGTGTAGGATAGTGTTAGTTTGCGGGGATTGCTGGTTGGTGCTAGCTTGGTGGGCCGAAGGGCCCGTTTCCATGCTGTATTTCTAATAACAAAGATTAAGAAAAGGTATTAGAATCAATCTGATGAAGATCACTTAAAAAAAATATATATATTTATTAGAAGCAAGAGTAGAACAAACGGCATATAAAATTATACAGTTAATGTACAGCTTCAATGGTTGTACAACTTTTAAGCTTTGAATTAGAAGAAAAGAAAAGAGAAAGAGCAAGAAAATGAAAAAGTGAATTGTGCAAAGATAGGACCCCAAGACTACCAAAGTAGTGCAGCCAAAGAGTGGGTAAAAGAAAGTAAGAAGAGAGGGATAAAAAAAAGAAAAAAAGGACAAAAAGAAAAAGAGAGAGAACAGTGGTGATAAACCTGCCTCTCGTCCTTCCCCACCCACCTCATCCAACCCATAGTTAGATTTAAATCCACAGTTGTGTTGCACCATACTGTCCTAGTAAGAAATCGGTGAAGGGTGTCCATGTCTTGGAAAAATGATCTGGTTTTTCTGCCAAGACAAGTCTAATATTTTCAAGATGTAGTGTCGAAGATCACTTTATGACGTAAATAATAATAGTAAGATTAAACGAGAACTTACCAGTTTGAAGTTTGATCTTTATTTTATGAGGAGTCGAGTTGAGGGACTACGTGAATAGAAGCCCGTACAGCCGTTGGTGCGTCAATCTTCAAAGCAGCGGAATGAATTCACAGCTAACAATGACCGAAGTATAACGGTAAGATGATAAAACTAGAACTACCAGATGAGATCTATGAGGGTGGGAGCGGAGGGCACGTAGTCCCTCAACTCGACTCCTCATAAAATAAAGATCAAACTTCAAACTGGTAAGTTCTCGTTTAATCTTACTATTTTACTTCGGAGTCACGTGAGTGACTACGTGAAGACTTCAAAGCACTGTGAATTCACGCCGCAGACTCAAATCCGACGTTCACACTGCCTGGATTGACTCAAAAGTCGTTAACAATCAATCATGCATCAGTAATACATTTGTTAAATGGAATAACAGTTTATTTACAAACAGATCATAACAAACCCCTCTGACTCAGGGGAAAAATGTAACAGTACTGACAGCAGAATCAGCAAACACCCCGAGCCTTGAAATCGGCTTGTGACAAAACCTCTGAAAATTAGCTCACTGGACCATCCTGCGGCCGCGAGGACCTTGCAATCGTTTGCACCGACACCTTACTGTGTGGTTTTTTGTGACTAATAAACAAAGCCAACTCTGTTCCTCTCAGAGGTTTAGTAATCTCAATGTAAAGAGATAAATGTGAGGACTATACAGAAGCGATCATCTGCGGGGTATGCTGAAAACACCATCTTACATCCTGTCATGCCTCATTTATTATGTTTAAGCAAATCATAGATATAAAATATAATGGCATCAGCCGACACATGCATTCTATCTAGCCGTAGCTTTTGCAATGTTTGTACACGTTGGGCTGAAACCAACACCAGAAGCATGACCACCTTCATAGTTAATTTGGCTATAGATAGGCTTGTAACCGGAGCCCACTGGCGAAGAAGCATAAAAACCTCACTCACATTGCAAATACCGGCATACCTGAGTTTAGGAGGATTAGAATTGAAACTCCCTTCATGAATCGTGAACTAACGGATGTGCCCTACTGTATGCAATTCCGCATTCATAGGTAAATAAGAAGACAGAGCACTTCTGGCTGAATTAATTGCACTGTAACTTAATTTTTTGGTCAAAATAAAGAGTTGACAAACTCCAATACATCCGTGATCCCTGACGTGTGGTATACAATATCCTGCTGTAGGCAGAATTGCTCCCACTTCCTTATATAGGTGATATATTGCTGCTGTGTACTATCCCTGCAGGCCGACGTGAGAACATCCACCGTCCGATGAGACAGTCCTCTCCCCAGGTATGGCCTCCTTATAATCTGCAAATTAACAGATCAATACGATCCTATAAAGGATGTTGATCCCCAGTGACTGGATTTACCAGTAGATTTTATTCTTGGGCATAAGCATGTAAGGCTCCCTAGCCATTTGTAATACAACGGGAAACCATGCTCGTGTAGGCCAATCTGGCACTACCAATACCCCTGAAGCGGAGTCCTCCTTGATCTTTTGCAAACATCTGCTGATGAGACAGAATGAAGGAAATACATACACAAACATTCCTCCCCCAATGCAGCGAAAATGCATCCACTGCTACTGCCCCAGTATCTGGTTACCATGAAACATAACTAGGTAACTGATGATTTAATCGAGATGCAAACAAGTCAATATCTGGCAATGCATACTGATCAATCATTTGGTTAAACACATCCTGATTTAACATCCATTCAATGTTGTCATTAACTGACGTGACCTCTTCCTGGCAAATAAAGTGCTGAAAGCCAAATATTTTGGTCAATACACCAGCTCCAAATCTGGTTAGCCAGTCTATCACAAGACTGTGACTTAACTCCACCCATGTGGTTTACATATGCCACTGCTGTGGTGTTGTGACTCTGAGCTGCACATGCAGATCCCTCCTTGTAGAACAATAAGCTTTGAGCCCATACCAGGTGCCCAACAACTCTAAATAATCAGTCCCTCTTAATTGAGGAAGCGATGTCTCATCCACATTCCATCTGCCTCCACAACTAGAAGACATATCTGTTGCACCCCAACCCAGTGCACTCACATCAGTCTGTAATATCAGTGACGGTGATTCCACCAAACCTTCCTTAAATTTTTTGAAACATGTACTATCCACCATTGTATGTCAGCAATCGCCCCAGCTGACAACTGCATAGGCCTATCAAAAATAGCCCCTTTGTATTCTCAGTGCCTGTTCCTTTGATGGTTGTAATTGTTGATAATGCAGAGGACAATACTGCACAGCTGGAAAAGCTGCAAACAACTTCCCAATAAAACTGGCTACTTGTCTAATCAAAGGCCGTTGTTCTCCAACGAGATTAACACAGTCCTCAATTAACTGATTCAATTTATCCCTGGGCAAAGTTACCAACATGTGATTGGAATTAATGGTAAATCCCAGATAATCAATAATTTGGACTGGTGATAATTTAGATTTACCTGGGTGAATAACAAATCCCATTTGTTCAAAAATGATTTTAACAACTGAAACTGATGATTGAGTTTCAGCATGAGTCTTTCCAACAATCAGAAATCATCTAAATTGGCCATTACTACATGCCCCTGAGCTCTAAGCAATGCTAACACAGGTTTTACCAATTTAGTAAATAATCTAGGAGCTGAAGTTAATCAATTCGGCAATGTCCTGAATTGCCACAGCTCAGTCATCCAAATAAATTTCAAATATCTTCTATCATCACCATGAATAGACACTGCGTAATATGCATTCTTTAAATCAATGGTTGCCATATAATACCCTTTGGACACTAGATGTTTGCCCGTGGTAAAGTTCTCCATTTTGAAATGCCCATAACAAACAAATTTGGTCAAATTCGATAAATCCAGAATAATTCTACATCCCCCAGTCTTTTTAGATCTGGGAAATATACTTGACAGAAATTGTTGACTTTGATAGACAGAAGGCTCAATTACCCCTTCTCATGTAATGACTGAATCTCTGCTTGAATAAGCACATTTTCCTCATCTGAAAATAAGTTTACTACTAGGAAAATGTTGACTAGGTAGACTGTCCTTATAGTAAAATCCAATTTTTCACCCCTTCAATACACTAAGTATGAACAAATCTGATGTCAACTGCTGCCATTGTTTGAGAAACAATTTTTACCTTCCCCAATTTGAACAGGAACATCAGTTAATTCATTGTCTGTCAATGGTATATTCCTTACCAGCATCTTTCCTTGCGGCCTTGTTGTCCTCGACTTCTTGTAGAGAACCTTTTTTTGCCTTGCTTCCAGCTGGCTTAATGAGAGCCATGGTTATAACAACCTCATAACAGTCTTTGACCCTTTTTGCAAAATTACCACCAAACAACAGATTTCGTGGTGGTACACTGGTTTCAAAATGCATTACAAAGGAGTTCCAGTTCATCCTGCTGTGCTTCAACCATATCATTTGTATCAATAACTTTCACCACAGCTGTAATACCTGCTGACAACCTATTTAAGCACTTTTTAAAACTTCATCTCCTGGGCCCTAGCAGGTAAACCCATCTATGACCAAATTTGGTGACTAACCACCGGTACCTTCAGGAGATCTCAATTAACAGGAGCTTTATAGTTTTTTGCTACTTCATCCATAGCTAGCTCCTGTAACTGGTGGGAGAGCATATACTGAATGGCTTCAGCCAATTCTACATCAATCGCCTTTCCTGCCTCTCTACACTCAGCAAACTTCCCAGCAATGTTCGGAATTACCTCCCACCGAACACCTTTACTGCTCTCCCCCAGCAAACTGCCCTGATAGAACATCCTCCTCACAGGCAGGATAGTTCTGCAGCCCTGAAACAGGTGCTGCTAGCACAAGCTCTCCATCAGCCTGGCTTGGGCATCACTCCTCCTCACGGAGCTGGAACATCCTCCTCACAGGCAGGATAGTTCTGCAGCCCTGAAACAGGTGCTGCTAGTACAAGCTCTCCATCAGCCTGGCTTGGGCACCACTCCTCCCCACGGAGCTGGTCCCTGTCGAGCATTCTTTTGAAATAGAATCTCGACGTGGGAGAGCCGTGAGCAAACGGACTCTCCTATGGAGGGTATAACCTCCAGGCCCGACTCATTTACGGGCCACAGAGACTTGCCAGCGGCCCCCTACTGACAAGCCTCCACTGCCCCCGGCAGTGGGTCCGCAACCACTGGCTGTGTAGCCAGCACCGGACCAGGTGTACCAGACGGGCCTCCATCCTCAACACTCTCCTGCCACTTTACCTTTCTACCCCCGGAGCGCCTCGCCGACACCTTCTTCCCTTTCTGCAACATATCTACAAAAACTCCCAACCGTCGCAGAAAAAGACCTGTGGTAAAGTATTTCAACAAACCTTACCTCGTTTCAACTTGTTAACGAAAACTGCAGATGCTGGAGAATGGAGGGTGAAGTCTGAAGAAGGGTCTCGACCCGAAACGTCGCCCATCTCTTTCGCTCCTTAGATGCCGCTGCACCCGCTGAATTCTCCAGCTTTCCATGTAACCCGCGGTTTAAACTTACCGCTCGGAGGAGCGCTGCTGCTCCCCCCGCCCGACTGCACCAGCGTCTGACGTCATGACGCACCAACGGCTGTACGGGCTTCTATTCACGTAGTCACTCACGTGACTCCGAAGTAAAATGGAAACCTAATCCTGTATTCCACCCTCAAAGGGCTCCAACCTGAAATGTCAACCATCCTTTTTCTCTAGAGATGCTGTTGAGTTACTCCAGCACCTTGTGTCTATCTTCGGTATAAACCAGCACCTGCAGTTCCTTCCTACACACTCCTCCCTCGAGTGATATTTTCAGCTATTCCCGCATTGGAATCGCAATACCCCATGGCATTCTGAAACTGGCTACAGGTAACTTCATACCAGAGGGACAGACGACACCTTTTCCCCCGTTTACATCTTAGTAGCATAACACCCGGCTTCCCAACAGTGTTTTACAATTCAGAATTCCGGGCAGCAGAGTTGTTGCCTTACAGCGCTAGTAGCACCAGAGATCCAGGTTCGATCCCGACTATGGGTGCCGTCTGTACGGAGTTTGTATGTTCTTCCTGTGACCGCTTGGGTTTTCTCCTCGGTTACTTCGGTTCTCTTCGGTTACTTCGATCTCCGACACTCCAAAGACGTCCAGGTACGTAGGTTAATTGGCTTAGCGTATGTGTAAATTGTCCCTAGTGTGTGTAGGATAGTGTTAATGTGTGGGGATCGCTGGTTGGCGCAGGCTCGGTGGGGCGAAGGGCCTGTGTCTCTCGAACTAAAACTTAAACCTCATTGATACACATGAATTGTGATGAAAGCCAATTCCACTACAGTGCCAAAATGCCATGTGTCTGTTGGTTTACAGTGGGGCATATCCTGCTTGCAGAAGGCAAGTCTCCTGTCAGGTAACGTGAGTACACACAGCAAGGTCGAATTTCACGGATGTCTGTCCTGGATTATCAAACTGCAGGATGTGTAATTGTGCTTTGAATTCTCCACAATGCACATTGCAAATATCAGCTCAGAGAGATTCTTTCCTTGGTCAATGAATAGATCAGCTCAGCTGTTATTTTGTACCTTTTGACAGTTCTATCAAGCAGCACATGCAATCAACAGTGACTGGCTTTCTAAGTAGGCCAGGGATGGGAATCTATGAGGCAGTTCCACATTGAGGAAACAAATTAAATGGTAAATGTTCCAATATCTGCAGAGGTTGCTGCCTGGAAGTACGACGTTACATTTTAAACAACTGCATTGTTGACATTATATTGCTTTTATGTGTAGTAATTCTCCTAACATAACTTATGAGGGTTCATATATCTTCAGCTCAGTGCAATCCATTGTGTTCATTTGAAGTCTGAGATTATGGCTTTTTATAATTTCAACCATAAACTTTACACAGAATAAAAGATAAAGACAAAACAAAACCTGTGCAAAAATCATTTCACACCGCCTCTGTATATTCATTAGTTCAGTTTAATTTAGAGATACAGCGTGGAAACTGGTCCTTCAGCTCGCTGAGTCCACACCGACCAAAACACTAGGACTATGTTGTCCCAGTTTTGCACCCTACACACTAGGGACAATTTACCAAAGCCAATTAACCTACTAACCTGCACGTCTTTGAAATGTGGCAAGCAACCGGAGCACCCGGATGAAGCCCACACAATCATCAGGGAGAACGTACAAACTCCGTACAGACAGCATCAGGATCAAAGTATCAAGTCAGGATCAAACTCGGGTCTCTGGCGCTGTGAGGCAGCAACTCTACCGCTGTGCCACTGTACCACAGCTGCCCCAAATAGTACATACTTAGTAGTATTTGCACCCATCTTTACAAAAAATGCTTTTACCACATCTGTGGGCAATGGGGTGATACCCCTTCTCTTGGTTGAGGGGTATCCTTATTGGACTCAGCCCCTCAATGTCCAGAAGCTGAAGGATCTAGGCTGAGCTCCTCTTCGACAGGGCTTTAACATTGGCTGCACCCAGCTTCAGCACGTACTCCTGCAGTCTGACATTACATATTTGCACACAGGTGCTACATGTAACTCTTTGAGTTCTTCATTCTCAGTTCTATTGGCTTTTAGTTTAACCCAGTGACAGCTTTACGATTTGATGGTGAGCATCATGAATCATAAGCGAGTTTGAACAGTCACCTACACGCATCTTAATAAATTGGATTTATGCCTATGATGAGAAAGAAAATAATAATTTCAGTCACAGTAACATGACGGCACAGTGGGACAGTGGTAGAGATGCTGCCTTACAGCGCCAGAGACCTCAGTTCTATCCTGACGATGGGTGCTCTCTGTGGGGTGTTTGTATGTTCTCTCCTTGACCACGTGAGTTTTCTCTGGGTGCTCCGGTTTCCTTCCACACTCCAAAAATGTACAGGTTTGTAGGTTAATTGATTTGGGTGAAATTGTAAATTGTTCCTAGTGTGTATAGCATAGGGTTAGTGTATGGGGATCGCTGGTCGTCGCGGACTCGGTGGGTTGACAGGCCTGTTTCCGTGCTGTATCTTCAAACTAAACAAAAATATAAATGCAAGCATAATTAACAGGGAAAATCAGGTAGTCAAACAGAAGATTTGAGAAAACCTGGGCAGGTAAGGTGGAGGAAATGCAAAGGGATTCTATGTTTATTAAGGGCAAGAGAGTAACGGGGAAGATAACAGGGCCCATAGAGATTGATAAGGTTGTCCATGTGAAGGTGCAGAACATGGTCAAGGTGCTAAATGAATATTCTCGTCTACGTATGCTGTTTAAAATGGCACAATTGGAAGGGAACTTGGAGAAGTTAATTGTAATGTCGAGAAGAGTGTTCACTTAGCAGGAGAGGAGGTGGTAGAGGCCTTAAAATGAATTTAGGTCAATAAATCTTTGGTCCTGATCAAGTCAGAAAAAAATCACGAGGTCGCTGGTGGAGATATTTGTATCATTGATAGCAATCAATAAGGATCCGGAAGACAGGAGGGCGGCAAATGCTGTGCCTCTATTTAAGAAAGGCTGTGAAGAAAAAAACAGATTCAGAGTGGCCACAGCGAGTCTAACATGGAGATAATTGGATATGTAACTGGCTTGAAGGTATTGAACAGAATATAATGGTGGAGGTCTATTACATGGTCATGAGAGGAGATATATTAAGGGAATAGTTACAATCCTTTCCCCAGGGTAAGGGAGTATAAAATTAGAGGGCATGTTTCAGGTGAGAGGGAACATTTTGTCACTTCAAAAAACTCGATCATAGACATAGAAACATAGAAAATAGGTGCAGGAGTAGGCCATTCGGCCCTTCGAGCCAGTATTGCCATTCAATATGATCTTGGCTGATCATCTAAAATCAGTACCTCTTGATCCCTTCAGCCATAAGGGCTCTCTCTTACCATGTACAAAGCTGTGCTGGATATCCCCAATTATCCCATTCTCTTCCAAATGGGAGTAAAACTTATCTCAAGTAATTCTTTCCAATAGTTTTGCCACCTCTAGTTCCCTGGATTCTCTCTAGATTCATTCTTAAACAAAGGAAAAACAATGGCCATTCTCCAGTCCTCCAGGAACTTGCATGTGGCAAAAGTCAAAACAAAGATCCTGGTCAAGGCCCCCGCAATCCCACCTCTTACCTCCCTCAATAACCTGGGAGAGACCCTATCAGACCCTGAGGATTTATCCAACTTGATGTTCTTCAAGAGACTCGGCACTACCTTCATCTTGATCTCAAACAGCCTTAGCATATTTGTACTCTCCAGACAGACCTCGCTGTCCTCCAAGTCTTTCTCCTCGGTGAATAGTAATGTATTCAAGAGAGAGTTAGATATAACTCTTAGGGCTAATGGAATTAAGGGATATGGTGAGAAAGCAGGAACGTGGTATTGATTTTGGAAGATCAGCCATGATCATATTGAATGGCGGTAGTGGCTTGAAAGGCTGAATGGCCAAACCCTGCACCTATCTTTTATGTTTCTGTGTTTCAAAGAACTCTTTGAATACCTCACCTACTGAATCCAATCATCTGAATCCAAGCATAGATCCCCTCCTTTATCTCGAAGCAGGTCACCATCGGTTTCATACCAACCATCAAGCATGCATTTACACTAAGCCCATTTTATTCTCCTTAACTCCCCCAGATTCTACCACTCATCTACACATTAGAGCAATTTACAGTAAGCAGCTAACCTACAAACCCTTTAGTATGTGGGAGGAAACTGAAACACCCACACGGTCACAAGAAGAATGCAGACTTGGAACAGGAGATAAGGGGGAAGCTGCCGATCTGGCCTCTGCTTGTCCACGGAGGACTGGAAAACCTGAGAGGAGGATGAAGGGAGCCAGCGATGGCGGACACTAGGGGACATATTTAGCGGCGGCGTGACTCGTGTTGCAGCGGCCCATACAGCCTGTCTGTCTTTTTTTAAATTTTTGTCTAGTTAAATGTAGTTGTTCGTGTTTTTTTGTTGTACTGTTTCTAACTGTGTATATGGGGGTGGGGGGGGGGGGAGGGGGAAACTTTTAAAATCTCTTCCCTGTACGGGAGACCCGACCTTTTCCCTGTCGGGTCTCCGTTGTCGTTGGGACCTAGTACCGTGGAGCGGCCTCTGACCGGGACGACCTGGGGGCTCCAGTCACGGAGCCTGCGGAGCTGCGTACTACTCACCATCGTGGGGCTAGCCAGCCTCGGAGCGTGGGGAGCGGTGGTGGCTCGCTGCTGCAGCCCGACTCCGGAGCTCCAGCTGCAGCTGCAGACCGGTGGACTGTCGGGACATCGGGAGCTCGCGTGTCCGGGTGAGACACCGCTTTCCGGAGCTCCCGCAACGCAACTTCTCCCGCCCGTGTCGCGGGGTTGGAATGACCCGGAGCGGGGCCGTGCATCGCCCGGCGCGGCTTTAATGGCCACGGGACATTCCGGCGCCCGCCGGGGGCTCCAACTTGTGACTTTTGGGCCTGGAGCGGGGCCGTACATCGCCCCGCGGCCTCAATGGCTGTGGGACTTAACATCGCCCGCCTGGGGCTTCAACATCGGGAGAGAAATGGTGCAGGAGAGAGAGAAGACTTTGCCTTCCATCACAGTGAGGAGGAAATTCACTGTGATGGATGTTTTCTGTAAATTGAATTGTTTGTGTGTCATGTAGGAATTGTTCTGTTGGTATGGCTGTGGAAACGGAGTTTCGTTTCAGCCTCTCTGAGGTTCGAATGACAAGTAATAAAATCTAATCTAATCTAGAGCAAGGACTGGTTGGAGTACAAACCTGGGTCTTATCTTCCACGCCCTCAAGGTCGGCTGCGGGAGGCACAAAGTCTGAAGGTGGCCGGGCGAGGAGATGGACCACAGTTTGTGGGACGATCCAGACGGCGGCAACGGAGGCCCTGCAGCAGCCTGGAGCTCACGTGAATCGGGCGCTGTTCCCGAAGACAGAGACAGGAGTGGACTTTGAAAATGGTGCCAAAACCTGGCGACTCTTGCATGTGACCTCATGCGACCACTATTTCTAGACACTTTGTACTAATCGAGAATTGCGCTTATACTTCACTGAACTGTATGCAGAAAAATAATTTCACTGTACGTTTGTACATGTGATGATAAAAAACCATTGAACGCTGACTGGTCTCAGGCCATCGGATGTGAGAGGCAGCACTTCTAACAGTTGCACCACTGAGCTGGTGAGTCAAGCTCTATCGATGGATAAATAGAATCGGAATGAGAAGCATAAACAAATCAGCAACATCTCACATCTCACAGTATTAGACTGAAAGGAAAGCACCATCATGAATCAGCTACGTGGTTACTGTGACAAAAACTCTCCAGTCTCAGAGTATCTGCCCTTTAAACTATAGTCGTTATACTTTATCTGTTACTGGCAATCTGGATACAAATGGAACTCAGCATTGTACTGAATTTCCCAAATCAATTTTGTCACTTGTTTCCATTCAAAATTACGAAATAATTGCATGTGTAAAATCAGCCTGGGTCAGTGCAATTGAGCAATCATTTAGTATATAATTGTTTCGGATTTTTTGTTTCACAATCGACATATTCAGGGCAATTTTCCTAATTTCTACTATTTTT
Source organism: Okamejei kenojei (assembly GCA_035221665.1). Taxonomy (NCBI): domain Eukaryota; kingdom Metazoa; phylum Chordata; class Chondrichthyes; order Rajiformes; family Rajidae; genus Okamejei; species Okamejei kenojei. The sequence goes on from CM069159.1 coordinate 15,996,218, forward strand.
AATTCCCTTAACAAGTAGTAAAACTCCAAATCTCTGGCAGTACTGTATGACTCCGTTCTGCCACTTATCTCAAAAATCTCAGGGCCCTAATTTTGTTTATCGTCTGGTCTAAGTGATTTAACGAATGCCATTTAAAAATCAGTTTGCACAACAATTGAGTCTGAAGAAGGATCACAATCCAAAACGTCGCTTGGCCGTTCCCACCCGAAATGCTGTAGGAAGGAACTGCAGATGCTGGCTTACACCAAAGATAGACACAAAATGCTGGAGTAACTCCGCAAGTCAGGCATCATCTCTGGAGAAAAGTAAGAGAAAAGTTAAGATCAAGACCCTTCCTCAGACCCAAAACCTCACCTATTCCTTTTCTCCAAAGATGCTGCCTTACTTGCTGAGTTACTCCAGCAATTTGTGTCTATTCTCCCCAGATGCTGCCTGACACAGTGAATTCCTTCAGCGCTTTATGTTTTGATGAATATTCCAGCATCTGCAGTTTTTTTGTGTCTTCATTAAGAATTGATGTTGCTACATCGAAAAATGTTAAACAAGGTAATGAAACACAATTTGCTTTTAGGCAAGAAGGAGATGCAAGTGACTGCAGACGCTGAAATCTTGAGCAAAACACAAAGTGCTGCAGGAACTCAGTGGGTCTGCTAGCATCTGTGGAAGAAGGGTTTGAAGAAGAGACCCAACCAAAATTGTTGTCAGTCCTTTACCTCCACATTTACGGCAGAGATAGACAAATTCTTGATTAGAACTGGTGTCAAGGGTTATGGGGAAAATGGGATTAGAAGGCAGAGATCAGCCATGATTGAATGGCGGAGTAGATTTAATGGGCCGAATGGCCTAATTCTACTCCTATAACTTCTGAACTCATGAAGTAGTGTGATCAGTGTCGGCCAAAGGGTCTGTTTCCATGCCCTATCTTTCAATCAGTCAATCAGTTGAATGTCCTGTTTATGTGTAGATTAGCATCTAAAACAAAGGCAAGATTTAAGTTCTTACAATTTTTTAACTGTTCTCCAGCATATGTTCCAAGAAATATCATCTGCAAATAATGTGTTCTTCCATAATTTAGCCCTAAGTAAAAACAAAATGTTTATCTGATAATCCTCTCAAGATTTATTTTATCATGAGGCTTGTTGCGTTAAGCCTTTATTTTCTAACAATGATAAAGCTACGAAAAGCATCAAAATGGCACAATTTGTGTCCTGCAGTTGGCACCAGCTGTACCATTGTCTGTGCTAAAAGTGTCTCTTCATTATGCCAAGTTCAATTCTCTTGGTCAATAACTTTACCAAACATCACTTCACTGCCCGTTTTTTCCCTGTCAAACTACATCTTTCTATCACAGTGTTAAGTGATTTTGTGGAAAATTATTCCGCAGCCTAAATATTAAGTTTTTATCTTGGCACAGTCAGAGAATTAGATTCCATTATCTGAATTCTAATATGCTTTATTTAAGTCTGCTGTGTCATTCCACCATTTTACTCAATCCTTTAATCGTTTTACTGAAGCTAGAAGGATTTCTCAAACTTCCAGAGTTATTTTTTTGCAATTTATTTTTGGTCTTCCCTTCAATCATTACTCTGCTACTAATAAAACTCTGAGGTTGGTCGAAACTGGATGATCTCCAGGGTCTGCTGAATATATTGGATGAAAGCGTGAATATTGCGTGAGCTGAATGATATATTGCAAGGTCATGTGAAATGTGGCGGATTATTAAGTTAAACATATAGGTAGGAATTGCAGATGCGGGTTTAAACCGAAGATAGACACAAAAAGCTGAAGTAACTCAACGGATCAAACAGCATCTGGAGAAAAGGAATAGGTGACGTTTCGGGTCGAGATCCTTCTTCTGGGGGTCTTGATCCAAAATGTCACCTATTCCTTTTCTCCAGAGATGCTGTCTGACCCGTTGAGTTATTCCACCTTTTATGTCTATATTAAGTTAAACATGTTGTAGACAAATATGGTAACTCCAAAAACTGAGGAGGGGATGTCTGTGTGTGATTTAAACTTTATGCTTTACTTTAGCGATACAGCGCGAAAACAGACCTTTTGGCCCACCGAGTCCGTACCGACTTGCGATCACCATTGCACTAGCACTATCCTACACACTAGGGACAGCTTACAATTTTACTAAAGCCAATTAACCTATAAAACTGTATATCTTTGGAGTGTGGGAGGAATCCGGAGAAAACCCACACGGTCACAGGGAGAACCTACAAACTCTGTACAGACAGCACCCATAGTCAGGATCAAACCCGGTCTCTGGTGCTAGAAGGCAGCAACTCTATCACCGCCCTACTGTGTTCCCCAATTACCCACACCCAAGGAGTAGATTGGAGCAGTATGGTAAATTAATATGTTGTTTGTTTGCTTCGTTATAACAATCAGCAGGTACTAATTTGCCCAGTGTATTGGCTGCACGGAACAATAGAGAAATATATAAAGCTAGCCTGCATCTTCTAAAAGAGAGAAATACATTGATATGTGTGTGTGTTTTATCACTGAAGCTTTGAATTGAAGTTTGCTGCAATGGTGAGCTGGTAGAGCTGCTGCCTCACAGCACCAGGGACCTAGGTTTGATCCTGACCTCAGATGCTGTCTGTGTGGAGTTTGCATGTTCTCCTTGTGACTAAGTGAATTTCCTTTGGGTGTTATGGTTTCTCCCGCATCCCAAAGACGTGCAGGTTTGTAGGTTAATTGGCCTCTGTAAATTGCCCCTGGTAGGTAGGGAGTGGATGCAAAAGTTTGGTTACATGTGAGAAATGTGAATGGGTGATGGGTGGGCTGAAGGGCCAGTTTTCATGCTGTATCTCTCCACTCAACTAAACTTTATGATGTGAACTTCTCCCTGTCCATCATGTGCTCTCTGTGTTGATGTGATTTGGAGGAGGCAGACAAGTGGACAGATGTATTGTATTCCTAAGCCTCATATTACATCCTTAATGGACCATGTGGGCAGGTAACCCTGAAGATCAGTCCCAGGAGTTAAACCCTTGGGTATGGAAGTGCTCAAGACCAGGGACTGCATCCACAAAGCTCATATCCCACTTATTGTATCTCCAATCTTGGATGTCTCTCTCTTCATCATACCCCGACCTAATTCTTATATAGTTTAAAAATGCAGCAAGGAAACAGGACCTATGGCCCACCTGGTCCTCTAACACCAGATGGCAACGATGTTATATGGGGAGTTAGATGGTGGTTTTATATTTCACCATAAGATTGGTTGTAACCAAGAGCCTGAGAAAACAGTGGTGGCAAGTTCACCAACTACGTTTGAAAATAATCTGGATGAGTGCTTGACTCATAAAGGCACAAAAGGCTGTGGCCCATATGCTGGTAATGGGATTGACATTGATAGTTACCTGATGTTCAGCATGGATATGGTGGACTGAAGAACCTGTTTCTGTTCTGTATGACTCCATGACCATAATTTCTCCCTGAGCATGTGGTAAAACAATTTCCTCCCCTTCTCCTCCATCACCTCTCTATCATAATTGTCCTTCTCCTCCTCCTCCCCCCCTCACCCAGTTGCCCCCTGCTCTACTGGCCCTCTGTGCATTCTCCACTGAAGCAAAGGGAATGTTTACTAATACATCCATGTCTGAGATGGCAAAAAAATAGTATCTGAATACCCACCCACTGCACCACCCCTGGTAGATGAGTGAGGGTGAAACGGACCATGCAGAATCCTTGTAGCAACAGCAAGGAGAATAATTGGTTAATAATCCCTTTAAGTAGGGTTTATTATGATTTAAGGTGGCTTAGCGGATTCCTTCTATCGAGCTGATCCTGTTAATGAGCCTGTTCATAGAATACCAGGAGACCATTCAGCCCACCATGGGCAGCCTGGGCTAAAAGGAACAACCAACCTAATCCCAGTGGATTAAATCCCAGCAGTATGAAGAAGGGTCTCGACCAGAAATGTCACCTATTTCCCCGCTCCATAGATTCTGACTCACCCGCTGAGTTTCTCCAGCACTTTTGTCTACCTTCAATTTTTCAGCATTTGCAGTTCCTTCTTAAACCTAATCCCAGCAGTAGGTCTGGGGTGGCACAGTGGCTCAGCAGTAGAGATGCTGCATTACAGCGCCAGAGACCTGTTCGATCAGGACCACAGTTGCTGTCATACAGAGTTCCTGCGACCTCGTGGGTTTTCTCTAGGTGCTCTGATTTCCTCACACATTCCATAGGCATGCACGTTTGTAGGTTAATAGGCTTTTGTAAATTGCTCCTAGTGTGTAGGATGCAAAACTGGAATAACATAGAACTAGTATACGGGTGATTGTTGGTCGACGTGGACTCAATGGGCCGAAGGGCCTGTTTCCACGCTGTATCTCTAAACTAAAACAAACTGAACTAAGTCCAAACTAAACTAAGCTAAACTAAACTAAACTAAAACTAAACTCAAATCTACAAGTCACAAACCTGGATGTTGAAGTGGGATGAGATTTCTTCCTGTGGCACATTTCAGGGCAGCGAGTTCCTGGCAAATTACAATGTGCCAACTCACGTAGCAAGTAGTGCACAGCGTGACTCCACTGTAGGTCTCTCATTGCACCCTGGATAACACTTTGGATCTTTAAAGGTTATCGTGGAATCCACAACGTGAGCGATACTGAACCTATTCACACATTGCTGCACTGATTACACAGAAACTTCACGTGATTATACGGCTGCTGATTATAAGCAGGGAGTTCCCACGTTGAACCTGCTCGGGACTCAGTAGCAATGATTTAAGTCAATAAACCACAAACCCCTGGTGGGCAAATGGGTCTTGAAAAGATGAAGTATGCCTGTCATAGCCCACATTCATCATTTTAATAGGATCTTTTCTCAGGTTCCTGGGAAGCAAATATGTCACTCAGAAGGGCTTAAGCAAAAAACTTTTGTTCTTTTACACTCCATTATATCACACATTTGCTATCGTGTGCATGTTCAAAAAATGTTATCTGAAATAAAGTTATATATTACTTTGGAAGCTGTAGTTTTAAATGTGTTCTTGCTTCAAGCTGAAATGCTAAGGACTACCAAAGAAGTAGAAATGGCTGTGAAATGTAATGCTTTGTAGGTGCGACAGGTATCAAATGGTGCCCAAAACGGTGACATTCACATGCTTTTTAGTGTGATCCTGAGGTCTAATGCCTTTGCCTGTGTGTTTACTGGAGGTTTGAGGAATATTGTCTGATGGATCATAGGGTTTGGGGCTAGAGGCAGGAAACATGTTCCCGATGTTGGGGGAGTCCAGAACCAGGGGCCACAGTTTAAGAATAAGAAGTAAGCCATTTAGAACGGAGATGAGGAAACACTTTTTCTCGCAGAGAGTGGTGATTCTGTGGAATTCTCTGCCTCAGAGGGCAGTGGAGGCAGGTTGTCTGGATGCTTTCAAGAGAGAGCTAGATAGGGCTCTTAAAAATAGTGGAGTCAGGGGATATGGGGAGAAGGCAGGAACGGGGTACTGATTGGAGATGATCAGCCATGATCACATTGAATGGCGGTGCTGGCTCTAAGGACCAAATAGCCTACTCCTGCACCTATTGTCTATTGAAACATAGAAAATAGGTGCAGGTCGGCCATTCGGCCCTTCGAGCCAGCACCATCATTCGATATCAATGGCTGATCATCCAAAATCAGTACCCTGTTTCTGTGTTCTCCCCATATGCATTTTGATTCCGTTAGCCCTAGGACCTATATATAACTCTCTCTTGAATACATACAGTGAATTGGCCTCCACTGCCTTCTATGGCAGAGATTTCCACAGATTCACAACTCTGGGTAAAAACGTTTTTCCTCAGGTGGGAGCAGAAGAATTTGATATCTGAGGCCATCAGGGAATGAGGGGTGGGGTGCCAGAGTGATTAGTTGTGAGATGGGATTAGAGTTTGTGGGGAGTGGCAGTGGTTGATGTAGAAGGATACCAGGAATGAATAGGTTATTAACCAATGACGAGCGTTTGTCGGCACTTGCCGTTTACTCGCTGGAGTTTAGAAGAATGAGTTTAGAGGAATTAGAAGAATGAGGGGGGACCTCATTGAAACATACAAAATAGTGAAATGCTTCTTGGATAGAGTGGATGTGGAGAGGATGTTTCCACAAGTGGGAGAGACTAGGACAAGGTCATAGCCTCAGAATTAAAGGACAGAGGAGATGAGGAGACATTTCTTGAGTCAGTGGATATTTTTAAGGCAGAGATAGATCGATTCTTGATTAGTGTCAGGTGTCAGAGGTTATGGGGAGAAGGCAGAAGATTGAGGTTAGGAAGGATAGACATGATTGAATGGCATAGTAGACTTAATGGGCCAAATGGCTTAATTGTATTCCTATTCTTTATGGCCTTATGACCTTACGAAGGTGGATGTGAGGGGGCGGGGGTCAAATGGTGAGAGATTGAGATTTGAGAGGACCAGTTATGAAATGATCAGTGTGCTTGGGGAAAGAGAAGATGTGAGAAGGTCAGAGTGTGAGCGCAGGTCAGACTATAAGCGTGAAAGGAGAAACAGAATAAACTTTGCAAGTGTGAGACCTTTTATAGAGACATAAAGTGATACAGCATGGAAACAGGCCCTTCGGCCCAACTTGCCCCATCTACACTAGCCCCACCTGCTCGCATTTGGCCCATATCCTTCCAAACCTATCCTACCAGTGTATAAGTAGGACAGGCAGCATCTCTGGATAGAAGGATTGGTTGACGTTTCGGGTTGAGACGGGTCTTGACCCGATACGTCACCCGTTCTTTCTCTCCAGAGATGCTGCCTGTCCCGCTGAGTTATTCCAGTATTTTATGTTCACCGCCATCAACATTATGCTTCTGCCCAGAAACATGTTTTTTCAGAACTGGTGATAAATCTGCTGAAATCCCCTCTTATATTTAGCTCTGTTTCTCTTCCCCGGGCCTGGTCTGCTCCCTGCTTCCAGCAGTTTTGGTTTTACGGTCTACGTGACTTTTCTTCTATCTCTCCTCTTTGCAGAGAAGATTGTGAGAGCTCTGGGCTGGCAGGTCTTTTGGAATTGTTTTTTGAGCTGACACTCTCCCTGGTGGAAATGAGAAGTCTATAAACAGGAACTGTTGCCAGCAGGAGCACAGAATTGTCTATTTATTATAAATAACCATGTTATCACTCCAAAGATTAAACCCACGGAGATCATATATTAATTGTCATCTAATCAGTAATTTCACATGTAAAACAGCACCAGCTAAGAGAAACAAACACTCATTACTTGTATTAATATTGTGAAATCTTGACGATGAATATTCTAATCAGCCAATGTTATAACTTTGGAAGGGCACTGATAATATTATATTATTTTGGATTTTTTAATGTTGCTCTACAACGTGTGAAAACATTTTTTATTATGGAAATAATGAGTGTGGCATTGGTCATTATTATGTGGTCAGGCACTGCAGGTGTGTCACACATAGCACCATTTTGTGAAGCAGGCAAAGACTGAGTAATGAGTCACATGGTTCTAAGTCAAACGGGAAAGATGCAAACCTTTCATGGACAGTGCTATGGTCAGAGGCTTTCATATTAGATGTACCTACAGGCCTGAGCCCCAAGGAACCACAATCTAAAGACTGAGGGCCTAGGGAAGTCCTTACTCTGTAGACTTTGGGACCAGAAAAGCCAACACACTGCCGACTTAGGGCCCAGAGGAGATTCGAATCTGTAGACCCAGGGTCTGCCATGAAAGTCCTCTGTCAGTAGACCCAGAGTCTACAGGAGCAATCTGTAGACAACACTGCCAAGACAAGCCTCTGTCCGGTGCCATGAGAGCTAGAGGATCCTACAGGGCCTGAGATTCCAGTGATGGCCCCTCGGCCTTTGGTCTACTGATCAAGGCTTCTCCAGATCGTGGGCCTTCAGACTGATGCTCCTTCGTGCCTCAGGTTCAGTGGCAGACGGCCCAGAGGTACAAACAGCATTGACTGGGACCGCAAGAGCCTCAGGTGATAGTTGTCAGATAAATTGAGCAGGTGAGACTCCCCAATTGCAGTTGGCTACTTTTGAAATGAGTTACTGTTGTTCATATCTCTGAAGATGGTTTCACTCTGATATCAGGAAGCAGAGCATTTGTCGTAAACCGCGTCATTGTTCATTTGTTAACATGCCGGAAACATGACAGATAATTTACATGAAAGACACAGAGGGCAATGTAACAATAACCGGATAACCATTCATCATGGTTGAGAGATAAATATTGGCCAGGATGTATTTATATTTTTGTAAGAGGCTAATTGTCCCATCTATTTTATGCTGACTATCAGAATACTCCTACCAGTCTTAGTTCCCTGTTTAAATGCCTGCCTTACTCCCACCTTACATGGAATTCTGCCACTTTTTGACCACCTAAAAAAATAGATAGGTTCTCAGGTTTATGTGTCATCAGTGACAGGAGCAGAATTAATCCATTTGGCCCATCAAGTCTACTCTGCCATTCAATCATGGCTGATCTATCTTTCCCTCTTAATCCCATTCTCCTGCCTTCTACTTATGACCCCTGACACCCATACCAATCAAGAATCTATGTGTCTCTGCCATAATAATATCCATTGACTTGCCCTCCATAGCCTTCTGTGGCAATGAATTCCACAGATTCACCACCGTCTGACTAAAGCAATTCCTCCTCATCTCCTTACTAAAGGAACGCCCTTTAATTCTGAGGCTACAAGCTCTGATCCCAAACTCTCCTGCTAGTGGAAACATCCTCCCCTCCTCCTCTCCTATCCAGGGCTCATCTGTGAAATAAGGGCCTAGAATCTCAACCACAAATTTGGCCATGATCAGCTCTTGATACCATTGAGCAAGTGATTCATGTACCACTTGCCCAGGTATAGCGGCAGCTGGGTGAGCAACATCAACCAACTCACAACCCATGGTTGGCAGAGCTCTGTGGCATTCAATTATACAAACATGCTTGTGGTCCCTGAGCAGATTTGAATCGGTGGATGAAGCCCTCCTGAACTAGTCATAGTCATAGAGTCTTATAGCATGCACACAGACCCTTCGGCCCAAGTTTCCCATACAGGCCAGCACGTCCCATCTACACTTGTCCCACCTGTCTGCGATTGGATCATATCCCTATAAACTTGTCCTGTCCATGTACCCGCCTAAATGTTCCTTAAATTTTGCGATAGTCCCTGCCTCAACTTCCTCCCATGGCAGCTCGTTCCATACACCCACCACCCTTTGGGTGAAAAAGTTACTCCTTATCCTCCTGCACTCCAAGGATTAAAACCTGCTCAACCTTTCCCTATATCTCAGATCCTCCAGTCCTGGCAACATCCTCGTTAATATTCCCTGTACCGATTCCTTCATCCCCTCTTTCAGTCATCCCCTTTAATCTGATTGTTGGCCTCTATTCCATCTTTCTGCCTGATCCCCATAACCTTTGGTTCGTGAACAGTCTGTAACCCCCATCCAGCTCAGTCTTGAGTATGTGTTGCTTCAGTCTCAATGTCCCTCTGCTGTGTTTCTCTTCATTTCAGTCTTATGGCTAACCCCTTATTCTGAGACAATAGCCCCTATTTTTGACTGCCCCAACAATGGGGAATCTTTATGCTTCAATTACATCCCTTTTTTGCTAAACTCCAGGGAGTTAAACCTGCTCTGCTTAACCCTTTCTCATAAGACAACCCTGCTCATCCTGGGAATCAGATTTATGAATCCCTTCTGCACTGCCTCTGGCAGATATATTCAATAATGCAGGCAAATCTTTATATCATACTCCAGACGTTGTTTCACCAAAGCCATGCTCAGTTGTACAGATGTAGTTCCGTGTATTCCATCCCTCTTGCAATGAAGGCCAAGAGAATATTAAGTCTCAGGGAGACAGGAGTGACATGTGGAAAAAGAATTGGTACAGACATGAAAAGCAAATAGTCTATACCTACTCTGTAAAATTATTCCATTCTGCCACGGACAATAACAGTAATTGTGTCATTTTTGAAGAAAGGTTGAGATTGCTTTTGTTGACCTCTTATCCAACAACTAATAGGTTACAATAGAATTTAGGTTTAGGTTTATTATTGTCACATGCACCAAGGTACAATGAAAAGCTTTTTTTTTGCTTCTATCCGATGAAATCAGATAACACCGCAGCTAAATATAATCAAGCCAAACTCGTACAATAGGCAGAGAATGATAATGTCTCAATGATATAGAATTACGTATTTCTGTGAAGGAACCAATGATGCAAGTTATATTGTTTCTGGGGCTTAATTGAACTAACATTCTCCCAGTTCAGAGTTACAAATCAATCCTCTGGGAAAATGTTACATTCTACGATATGTGTAGAAAGGAACTGCAGATGCTGGTTCATACCAAAGACAGACATCAAGTGCTGGAGTAACTCAGCTAGCCAGACAGCATCTCTGGAGAAAAAGGATGGGTGACGCTTTGGGTTGGGACCCTTCCACAGACTAAGGAAGGGTCTCAACCTGAAACGACACCATGCTTTCTCTCCAGAGATGCTATCTGACACGCTGAGTTACTCCAACACTTTGTGTCTACATTCTACGATATTGCTTTACCCTGTAAAGGCATCAGACCCTTTACCCTGTTTCTGGTCTGTATCTCTTAACTAAACAAAACTAAACTCAGTTCAGCTTAGTTTATTGTCACATGTACTAAGGTACAGTGAAATTTTGTTGTTGTCTGCTATCCAGTCAACAGAAAGCATGATTACAATCGAGCCATTTACAGAGTATAGATACATACGATACAATAAACTTTATTCTCTGCGGAGGGAAATTGGTCTGCCAACAGTCACAACACACAAGGTACAGAAAAATTTGAATGTAAAAGTGAAAACAAAAAGTAAAATGCAAGCAACTGTTGGCTGGCTGCCATGTGCACAGCACCTTCACCAGAACAAACAATCACAGACTTACCCCTGGACAGAGGATTCTAAACTAGAGTGCCCCCCTCCCCTCCCCCACACTGGATCCCACTTTGTTCTCCCACTGTCCCTCACGGCGGTCCCCACTCACCGGGTCCCCATTGTCTTCCCCTCCCCCCTCAACCTCATTGACCGTGAGGCCCCACCACTGCCGAGGTCCAGGTTCCCGCCAAGGCCCACATAGCTGCCGAGATCCACGGATCTCAACCAAGGATCCCATTGCCACCGAGCGTTCCGCCGCAGCCGAGGCTCCCATTGCCGCCGAGACAGCAGTGAGGATAAGGGAATAACATTTAGTGCAAAGTAAAACCAGCACATTCCAATCAAGGATGGTCCAAGGGTCACCAGAGGTAGATAGTAGTTCAGCACTGATCTCTGGTTGTGGCAGGATGATTCAGTTGCCTGGGAAGATAACCGCTGGGAAGAAACTGTCCCTGAATATGGAGCTGTGCGTTTTCACACTTCTATACTTTTTGCCTGATGGGAGAGGGAAGAAGGAGTGGCCAGGGAGTAATGATTGAATGTTATTCCTCAACACTCCATCAAGCTTTTAATTCATTTTTCAGATGTTACACAAAGTATTCAAAGGGCATTGGAAACATGGCTCTATTGAGTTTCAAGTGATTTGAGTAAATGGGATTCTGATGAGTTTCATGGGGCATGAGAGACAGGGGCACCAATGATTTTATAGGGAACACAGGGCCTTGGAGCATGGGAACATTACCCTGTGAGCTAGGTACAACCATCAAGATTTCTGAATAACAGGATCACAAATTATTTGTGGTTTACTGTATTTTCCCTTTAATTTGACTACATGCTAGAATACAGATTTAATTACCAATAAATAAATACAATGTGGGTGATGTTCAGGAATAACTATTCATTTCCGGAAGATTAAACCTCTGAATTAAATTACAGTGTATATTGGTTTAGATTCACTTTCCCTCAACATTGATGGTTCATTGCTTGCCTTGCTCTATATCACTGATGTTTTTAGATTGACTATCCAATTTCAGTTGAGAATCACTTTTCTAATTATAATTGGAACAAATTAAGCTTAAGTGCCTTCCTCTTTGACTCATAGAAAATATGTAAATAACATTCACAGGATTCATCTGTTTGAGATTAATTGAATTAAACTTTTGCTGTTAGTATCTCTTTCATCTTGCTTGTTTTAGTTTTTATAGTTATCCTTCATACCCCAAATCTCTGGAGAGATTCGTTTTTCTTCCTTTTCTGTCTTATTCCATAGGTAAGGCTTCTTAGGAAAGATGTTAGCCAACGTCATGGTCAATGCAAATGAAATTATTAATCATTCAGTGCATTTGTGATGATAATGCCTGTTTCCCTTCATAAACTAATACCAGATTCTCTGCTCCCTTGTGATCCCAAGTATCCTTTAGAGGCATCACTGATGGAGTGGAAGATTGCAACCTTCACGTGGTCTGCCCTGTTTCGACTAATGCAATCAACCCGCTGTGCACAATCAAATAGAACAAGTTGTCCTACAACTTTAGGCTGTGCACGCCATACGCAAGAAGAAGAAGAAGAAAAAGAAGCTTGCTTTTGGCTGATTGAAGGTCAAAGTTCAAATCCTCCATAGAAACGTGCAGGAGAACTGCTGGATTTCCAAGTAATTGCCCATCACACATGAAATGTTTAATATATATTCTCTGCGTAAAGTGAATTGCGTTATTTACCACAAATGCTTTCATTTGGGGAATGCCATTCAGTTGAATTATAGTTGACTTTATAAAATTGGAAGATTTTGTATTTGTTATTAGCTGCAATTAAGGCAGGATAGAGTTACATTGAATATATGATGAAGTTTAAAAGATATAAAAGTTATGAACATTGATTCAGCTGAAACTAAAGACAGGCTGTTACCTTTCTCCTATTAATTGCAAAACCAGCAGAAAATGATTACCCTTGCTCCTATTACACTAACAAGGCTAACAAATAGGTTTGTTCACTTTTTCCAATAACACAAGCGAGATAACAAGCACAACTTCATGAATGTCTCATCTATAATATAAACATTTAGAGAATGTTCAGACTCTCGGCTCTTAACCTTGCTCTATATGATTATAATGTCATCTTATAATGTGATTATAATGATTATAATATAATTAGTAAAAAAAAACAAAATACGTGTTCTGCAGAAAAATCGCCTTCTCATCATAACCATATATGGCTAACCCTTCCTTTCTCGGAGGAATCTGTCAATCTTAAGAAGCAAGAGGTTGCACTATGCTGTGTAGATAAGGTATTGCTGAATCGCTGATTATTGGAGTATAAATATATGTACGTAATCACTACCCCTTTGCGTGGGGATTACTCGGTATAGTCTGTATCTACATACTGTAAGAGTCTTTACCACACCCGCCTGGGGAAATAAAGATTTTACTGCTTGATTACTGATTTTGTTTGTGTTTTTATCTGTTTAAGAAAAGTGACCCACAACATATATAGCACTGAAACAGCTGTTTGGTTCAAATAGCCGATGAGTTTATGGTGTTGGTACTAACCATTTATTTAACTGCAAACAAGAGGTTCTATTGCTTTATATGGAGTAGGAGTAAACGGGTCATTTTCAGAATGGCAGGCAGTGACTAGTGGGGTACCGCAAGGCTCAGTGCTGGGACCCCAGCTATTTACAATATATATTAATGATCTGGATGAGGGAATTGAATGCAACATCTCCAAGTTTGCAGATGACACAAAGCTGGGGGGCAGTGTTAGCTATGAGGAGGATACTCGGAGGCTACAAGGTGACTTGGATAGGTTGGGTGAGTGGGCAAATGCATGGCAGATGCAGTATAATGTGGATAAATGTGAGGTTATCCACTTTGGCGGCAAAAACAGGAGGGTAGATTATTATCTGAATGGTTGCCGATTAGGAAAAGGGGAGATGCAACGAGACCCGGGTGTCATGGTACACCAGTCATTGAAAGTAGGCATGCAGGTGCAGCAGGCAGTGAAAAAAGCGAATGGTATGTTGGCATTAATAGCAAAAGGATTTGAGTACAAGAGCAGGGAGGTTCTACTGCAGTTGTACAGGGTCTTGGTGAGGCCACACCTGGAGTATTGCGTACAGTTTTGGTCTATTCTGAGGAAAGACATTCTTGCCATAGAGGGAGTACAGAGAAGGTTCACCAGACTGATTCCTGGGATGGCAGGACTTCCATATGAAGAAAGACTGGATAGACTCGGCTTGTACTCTCTGGAATTTAGGAGATTGAGGGGGGATCTTATAGAGACTTACAAAATTCTTAAGGGGTTGGACAGGCTAGATGCCAGGAAGATTGTTCCTGATATTGGGGAACTCCAGAAGAAGGGGTCACAGTTTAAGGATAAGGGGGAAGTCTTTTAGGACTGAGATGAGAAGATCTTTTTTCACACAGAGAGTGGTGAGTCTGTGGAATTCTCTGCCACAGAAGGTAGTTGAGGCCAGTTCATTGGCTATATTTAAGAGGATGTTTAGCCCTTGTGGCTAAACGGATCAGGGGGTATGGAGAGAAGGCAGGTACAGGATACTGAGTTGGATGATCAGCCATGATCATATTGAATGGCGGTGCAAGTTCGAAGGGCCGAATGGCCTACTCCTGCACCTATTTTCTATGATTCTATGAATCTATGATTTTTGGAATCACACAATAATTATAGCAGTAAATAAGGCCTTTTGGCCCATCAGGTACTTCAGATAGTCCCATTCTCATAACCTCTGCTCATGACCCTTGAGTTATTTATTTCATCACTATTATCCACATTCCTTGCAGTTTGCTTTGTTGTGAACTTTGAGCCAAGCTACTTGGAGGTTAAAGCAGGTTGATACAAAGGTCTTTAATCATTAAGCAAAACAGACATTCTCTTGGAGATCCTCTCGTCTACTGTTGCATTGTAGTATATAACTGTGGAATTCATTGCCACAGATGGTTGTTGAGACCAAGTCAATGAATATTTTTCAGGCGGAGATTGACAGATTCTTGATTACTTTGGGTGTCAGAGGTTATGAGGAGATGGCAGGAGAATAGGGTTGAGAGGGAAGGATAGATCAGCTATGATTGATTGGCAGAGGAGACTTGATCGGCCAAATTGTCCAGTTCTGCTCCTATAACTTATGAACTTGACGCTATCTTACTTGGCTATCAGTAGTTACAATGCACCAGGTGGAGAAATTAATTTGGTTCACAAACAACAGTTCATGTTTAAGTAATTACATTCCTCTCCATAACTCTCTCTCTCTCTCGCTCGCTCTCTTGTGTAGATCCCTTTGATTGGACCATGGATTGATGGGTAGATTTGAGCTTTTAGGGAGACAGAACCATGTTTTTAGTACTAAAAAGGCATCTATGAAAAATAGATCAGACATCTGATCATTTAAATCTCAACAAAGGATGAATACATGAAATAATGTAAGATAGGAAGAAAGACTTGGTAAAATGATTAATGGCTCGATTACTGTTTCATACCTTCCCAGTTAACAGGGCAAATGTTCAACATGGATATTTCACACTATCAAGTTATTCAAGTGGAGATGTCATTAAATTAATAAATAGACACACCCAATGTTGTTGTAAGTGGGCCCATGGGAATGGTCCATTAGTTCTTTAGCTTTTTGTCCCAAAGCCCATGGACCAAAGCTAGTTACAGTAAGTCAGTAATAGCAATGTGCTAGCACCTCAATTGTAACTGGCTGTGAATGGAAACTAGGTGCCTTCCCAGGGCATGAATGTTGAAGACGGGCTAGGCAAGGACAAGGACAAGACATGACGATACTACTATACCTCAGACACAGTCATACTAAGTATAAGAATGTGAGATAGTAGACCACACTGAGTCAGTACGCAAGAGTTGCCACATTTTAAATGCCATCCTGCACCCTTCAAGTCCGATTTGAAAAAATCATATGTTAGAGTCTGGGTTTGGTCCATTGTTGGCAGCGACACTGGGTTGGAGTTGCAGTGGTGGGCCTGGCTAGGCCATGTGTCGATGCCCTCTACCGCTATTCAGCCGCTCGTGCTGCTGCGGGCTGCGTCCATTCAGCTCGCTGAGCCCCTTGAAGTGGTGCCCGATCTAATGGAGCCTCAGGTTGCTGTAGGGTCTCCAGCACCCATTCTGCCCACTTGACAACTCTGATGCCTCCTCCACTTCAGCCCGTGAACACTCCGTCCCTACCTTCGATGGCCATTGCTCAGCTTCCCTCCCCCGGGGCGTCACCCACAACCGACCTGGAGTCCCTCCAAGCCCCCAGCCTGCTCCCCGACATCTTTCTCTTTGTATCAGAACTGGCCTTTTCTTCCCAGTGATTCATCTGTAATTTTTAGCTCAGTTTTCCCATTAATGCACTGTGGAGAAACATGAGATGAACCAGATATCTTAAATCAGTCATAAGAGTAGAAAACAATAGATGAATGGCAGTAGAAAGTTTTGAGTAAAGATATTTGGTGCCAATGAAGTGCAAATGGCCTTTGTGTCTAGGACTTTGGGAGGTCCCAGATGGATTTCTGGCATGTAGGCTTAATAGAAATGGCCATGGTCAAGTTTGATGGGCTTTCAATCTCTTGGAATGCACATTAATTTTATTTAGTTCAGTTTAGATTAGTTTAGAGATACAGCATGGAAACAGGCCCTTTGGCCCACCGAGTCCGCACCGACCAGCGATCGCCGCATATTAACATTATCCTACACACACTAGGGACAATTTATACATACACCAAGCCAATTAACATACATCTTTGGGGTGTGGGAGTTGTTGTGATATTGCAAGGACTACTTTGTTATATCACAAGGACTTTGTTTGCCTGCGTAATATGGGCAGGGCACTCTGGTTCCAGGTGGCCGTGAATAAACAGAGCATTGATGCTCAGCTTTAAACTCCTAAATACGTGTACTTGTGGTAATTCCGGAGTCATGACAATCTGTATAACAGATACCGGACCACGAAGAACAACAGGAAGAAACTGAAGATCTCAGAGAAAACCCACGCAATCATGGGGAGAACGTGCAAACTCCATACAGACAGCACCCGTACTCGGGATCGAACCCGAGTCTCCAGCACTACAAGCGCTGTAAGCAGCAACTCTACCGCTGCGCCACCGTGGCTGCCCTGAATTCTGAATTTAGAAAAAAGAAAACTCAACATTTGATTTTCAGTGAGATTTTTCCACATGATGTCCCCACATTTTTCCTTGTACTAAATAATCAACTATGTTACCTATGCCTCCGAGTATCTTTTCGACCACAATCATGATTATCAGGAGTCAGGATCAAAACTGCGTACAAAATTCACCCTTTCAACAGGCTAGTTTCATTAGCAATGTACCAATTTAAAACCTATTTTCACTGTTGTGTTAAAGTAAACACTCATTTATTAAATTATCTAAAAATATCATTGCTTCTGCCTTGATGCAATCCAACTGGGAAACTGCAAGCATCTGCTATCTTCCGCTGACCATTTCTTTCTGTCAGCAAATTCTTTGTTATCTGCACCAGGGATTAAGGAATTGGATCAGTCATGTGTGAAGGAATGAAGATGGGAGAAGTGAATAAGAATATCGAGATTTTTACAGGTGAATGCAACACTAACCGTCTCCTCCACATACTATTGTGATGATTTTACCAAGACGACTGATTACACTGTAAAATAATGTTTATGAAAGAAGTTTACATGGGCAACATCGCAACAAATTTATTCTGGGTCACTTCCACACCGCTAGCTGAGGAAAGATGCACCATCATGCTTAATGTCCCTGTTGTAGTCTTTTATATCGAGACCAAGCGCAGGCACGGCGATCGTTTCGCTGAACATCTCCGCTCAGTCTGCCTAAACCCACCTGACCTCCCAGTATGCTCAACACTTTAACTCATCCTCCCATTCCCACACTGCTCCTTCATTGTCAGAGTGAGGCCCAGCGCAAATTGGAGGAACAGCACCTCATATTTCGCTTGGGCAGCCTTCACTCCCGCGGTGTGAACATTGACTTCTCTAACTTCAAACAGCCTTTGCTTTCCCTCTCGTCCCTTCCCCTCCCCCCAGTCCTCTGACCAGTCTTAATGTCTCCGACTACATTTTATCTCTGTACCGCTCACTCCCCTGACATCAGTCTGAAGAAGGGTCTCAACCCGAAACGTCACCCATTCCCTCTCTCCAGAGAGGATGCCTGTCCCACTGAGTTACTCCAGCATTTTGTGTCTACTATTTTGTATTTTGTATTTTGTCTAGCATTTTGTGTTCTATTCTTTTGACTGCTGCATCTCACAGTAAATAATTTGGATTTTTTGTGCAGATGGTCCAGTTCCTGAGTCTTTACTGTACAAATGGGCAAGCTATCCTATAAATGCTAGCAATGGCATTAAAATATGCGGGAACTGAGTGAAACTGGCAGCCAATCCATTTTTTATCTCATGAATATATGCATTCACCCCCTTGCTATCTCGTCTTTTTTCTTAGTGTAAAACTGAAGAGACAAAAGCATCGTGAATTTGTAATTTATAAATCATATTCAATTGATTGAATTATCAAATTTAATGTTACAAATGCAGTATAGAAAATATCCTATCCGGAGAGCAGAAGAGGTTTACCAGATGCCGTCTTCATTAGAGGGTATTAGCTATGTGGGGAGGTGGGACACACTTGTTTTGTTTTCCCTGGAGTGTTGGAAGCTGAGTGGAGAGGTTTATAACATTCTGAGTAGACAGAACCTTTTTCCCCCCCAAGTGAAAATGTCAAATACTGGAGGGATTTAAGGTCAGAGGAGCAGATTGTTAATACAAAGTGGTAGGTGTCTGGAATGGTGATGGAAGGCAGGTACAATAGTGGTATTTATTAGGCTTTTAGATAGACACATGAACATATGGGAATTGAAGGATGTGCACAGGAGAAAACAGAGGTTTAATTAGGCATCTGTAATGAGATATGAGCAGGTTTCGACATTTTAGATCAATGATGGAGGAAGAACACGCAGACAATATCAGATTAATAGAAATAAATATTTATTAAAACAACAAAAAAACTACAACCCAATAGCACCAAAGCAGCAAATAAACATTGAGTTGGGAGGTCGTGTTGCAGTTATATAAGACGTTGGTGAGGCCGCATTTAGAGTATAGTGTTCAAGGAAAGATGATGTCAAATTGGAAATGGTACCGAGAATATTTACGAGGACGTCGCCAGGACACGAGGATCTGAGCTATAGGGAGAGGTTGAGCAGGCCGGGACTCTATTCCTTGGAGTGCAGGAGGATGAGGGGTGACTTTTTCACCCAAAGGGTTGTGGGTGTGTGGAACGAGCTGCCATGGGAGGAAGCTGAGACAGCGACTATCATTTAAGATGGGAAAAGCATCCGATGAACACACATAATTGCTCCATTAATGCAAGACATTAATTCAATTTAAATTATTACATAGACTATATTATTCAAAAACGAGGTTGAATAAATTCTACTCAAATGTTTATCCTAGATGCGATAAATGTTTGTTTATAAATGCCAATATAACACATTCATTTGTAGGATGTATAAAGTTGAATAAGTTTTGGAGCGATATATTTGATATATTTAAAAAGCTCTACAAGTCAAGAATAGAACCAAATACGGAATGGATTATATTTGAAATAATAGTAGAAGATATCAAGTTAAAAAGTATTCTTTAATTATGGTTTAATAATTGGAAAGAAATTGATACTTAAATTTTGGAAAAATACAGCTATACCAACTATTTAAAATGTGGATTAGTAATATGACGGACATAGCTCACCTTGAAGAAATGAGACTCCGCCTAATAGATAAATATGACCAATTCTTAAGGAGTTGGTCCCCTTTCATCGACTTTTTGGAATCATGTGATGCAGCAGGACCGTAAAGATTACTGATTTCAGGTCAGGTCGTGGGTAGAAATTACATCTCCGAACAAAGATTTGAACATTTTCTTTTTTAAGGGTCTTTTTCTCCTATTTCTACTTTCTACTTTTTCTTTTCTTATATACACACTTCACGTTTTTCTATTTTCTACTATTTTTCCTCTTTTTCTTCTATCTATTTCTTCTTTTTTAAATTTCCTTTTCAAAAACATAAAGCTAGAGGTTGTACATAGAATGTATTACGTTATGACATAGTTGGCATCTAAAATTAGGTGCCACTGTATTGTTTTGTATGGTATTAACTTCTAATAAAATAAACAAACAAAAAAAAAGAAGAAACATTTAGAGAGGTACATGGATAGGACAGGTTTAGAGGGATATGGACCAATCGCAGGCAGGTGGGACAAGTGTAGATGGGAGGTGCTGGCCAGCATGGAGACCTTTTCACCTAAAGGGTGGTGGGTGTATTGAACGATCTGCCATGGGAGTTGAGGCAGGAACTATAGCAACATTTAAGAAACAATTAGACAGGTACATGGATATGAAGGTTTTATAGGGATATGGGCCAAACACATGCATGTGGGACTAGAGTAGATGGGACATGTTGGTTGGTGTGGGCAAGTTGGGACGAAGGACCCATTTCACGCTGTATGAAACAGGCCCTATGACAATGCTCTCTGCTTCCTGCATCTATTGTAGAACAGGGATCGTTGTCCACTGCTCATTTCTTGATGACTCTATGACGCACGTGTCCTTCAACTACAATAAGTCGCAAAAGCTTGTCGGAATGTCCTTACGACAGATGTATCTTAAAGTCTGTTAGTCCTGGTGATGTTCTGGACCGTGGTAACGTACAGAGAGATTTGCTTGCAAGCATGCACTTATCTAATCATCATGCCCCTGCTTCAACGCTAATCTGCAAACACCAGCTAAATAGGTTTCTTTTGGAACTAGCTGTACTTATCAGTGCTGAAAACAAGGGTTATTTGTTACATCAGGCACCGAGCCAGTTTTGAATGTCCCCGAGAAAGAAAAAATCATTTTATCTTCATGCTCTTGTTTTTGCCTCTGTGGATCTGAGAGCTCATGATTTACTGGTTCTTCTAAGTGAGCCCAATTATTTTCCCAAGCACCTAGTAGTGTTTCCAAGCAAGCCTGCTTGCTTGACAAGAGGTATGTTTGTGGCCTACTCCATCTTATCTGAAAAGCCTGTTTAACCCTTACTATAGTATAGCATAATGTTCGGCACAGACATGGTGGGCTGAAGGCAAAATGTGTAGGAAAGAACTGCAGGTGCTGGTTTAAATCGAAGGTAGACACAAAATGCTGGAGTAACTCAGCGGGACAGGCAGCATCTCTGGAGAGAAGGATTGGGTGACTTTTCGGATCGAGACCCTTCTTCAGACTGAAGCTGGGCTGAAGGGCCTGTTCCTATGCTGTATGATTTATGTTCTTTATCTCCTTTCTCTCATGTTTTTGTTTGTTAATCCTCCTGCTGTTGCAGATTTATTTACAATTTGCTTTTGAACAAACCACATTGAGTTGTCAATTTACTGAATAATTTCCCGTGTCGTTTTTGTCTTCAAGGCACATTGCTGGCAATTAGAATCCTGCAGAGATTAAGTATGACAAGGGAGGGAGGCAGACCAGGCGAAATGGTGGGTGTGAAGTTGGGGTGTTGGCAGAGGAGACTTAAAGAATAGGGAATGGAGAAGTGAAAGGACAATAAAAGAGAGAGAGATGGAAACCAGCAATAGCATAAGGGGGGACTGGCATTAACAAGTGTAAGGTCACGAGGAGAATTGGCAGCTAGTG
Organism: Okamejei kenojei; assembly: GCA_035221665.1. Taxonomy (NCBI): domain Eukaryota; kingdom Metazoa; phylum Chordata; class Chondrichthyes; order Rajiformes; family Rajidae; genus Okamejei; species Okamejei kenojei. The sequence continues at coordinate 16,017,801 of CM069159.1, forward strand.
AAAAAGGTGGCACAGCAGCAACTGACACCTGCAGGGGATTTGACAACAGGAATTGACATTAACAAGCGAGAGATCACAGTGGGACGAGACACTTGCGGGAAAGATCAATAGATGAGCAGTGGGACAAAGATCCCAGTTCTACAAAAGATGCAGGAAGCAGAGACGTACAGGTTTGTAGGTTAATTGGCTTAAATAAATTTGTAAAATTCTCCCTAGTGTATGTAGGATGAGGATAATGTTAGTGTGCGGGGATTTCTGGTCGGCACAAACTCGATGGGCCGAAGGGCTTGTTTACACGCTGTCTCTCTAAACTAAACTAAACTAAACTAAACCGAGAGAATTAAAGCATGAATGGACACAACATGTTAGAGTAACTCAGCAGGACAGGCAGCATCTCTGGAGAGAAGGAATGCCCGTCCTGTTGAGATGCTCCAGCATTTTGTGTCTATTTTTGGTTTAAACCAGCATCTACTGTTCCTTGCTACAGAATTAAAGCATAGCAGGAAAGGAAACAGGGTAAGCGGCAATTAGCTAGGCACAATGAAAGTGACATTCACCGAGTAGAAAATGGGAAGCCACCATGCTAGTGAAATGCACTACAGGGCTGGTCAAAGGATTAGAAGATTCCTAGTGGACTAGTTACCCACAGCATATATCTACAGTAGAAATATGAATTGAGAAAACTGGGCACTGATTAGGAGAGGATGCTGATCATAGCAAAGTAGCCTTCAAGAAAAGTAAAATTAAGAGATCAGAAGTAAAATAAATTGAACTGATTCCCTGACTACCATCTTATCTGAGAAAGGCATGCCTGTACAATGAAGACATTGGAGCATGTGATCCAATGGGAGAATGAGGGTTTTAATGTTACAGGAAGCAAGAGTGCATGCATTCATAACCTTATAGTTCTTGCATATTGTTTTGGTCCCCATTCCTTTCCAAATAATAATGGTGTTTAAGAACTGCAGATGCTGGTTTATACCGAAGATAGACAGAAAATGCTGGAGTAACTCAATAGGTCAGGCAGCATAGTTACTCCAGCATTTTCTGTCTATCTTATGGATGGTTTTATGCTAAACATACTTTTAGTGGTGTTTGTACATTCTGCTTCACTATTGAAGCACAGAGAAAAAAAAGGGATATTGATCGTTTCTGAGGGCCGGACCAATATCTACAGTGGCTTGCAAAAGTATTCATACCCCTTGAACCTTTCCACATTTTGTCACGTTACAACCACAAATGTAAATGTATTTTATTAGGATTTTATTTGATAGACCAACACAAAGTGGTGCATAATTGTGAAGTGGAAGGAAAATGATACATGGTTTTCAAATCTTTTTACAAATAAAAAACTGAAATGAGTGGCGTGCAAAAGTATTCAGCCCCCTTTACTCTGATACCCCTAAATTAAATCCAGTGTAATCAATTGCCTTTAGAAGTCACCTAATTAGTAAATAGAGTCCACTTGTGTGTAATCTAATCTCAGTATAAATACAGCTGTTCTGTGAAGGCCTCAGAGGTTTGTTAGAGAACAAACAATGTTCCTTGGGCATCATGAAGCCCAAGGAACACACCAGACAGGTCAGGGATAAAGTTGTGGAGAAGTTCAAAGCAGGGTTAGGTTATAAAAAAATATCCCAAGCTTTGAACATCTCACGGAGCACTGTTCAATCCATCATCCAAAAATGGAAAGAGTATGGCACAACTGCAAACCTACCAAGACATGGCCGTCCACCTAAACTGACAGGCCGGGCAAGGAGAGCATTGATCAGAGAAGCAGCCAAGAGGCCCATGGTAACTCTGGAGGAGCTGCAGAGATCCACAGCTCAGATGGGAGAATCTGTCCACTGGACAACTATTAGTCGTGCACTACACAAATCGGGCCTTTATGGAAGAGTGGCAAGAAGAAAGCCATTGTTGAAACAAAGCCATAAGAAGTCCCGTTTGCACTTTGCCACAAGCCATGTGGGACACACAGCAAACATGTGGAGGAAGGTGCTCTGGTCTGATGAGACCAAAATTGAAGTTTTTGGCATAAATGCAAAACGCTATGTGTGGTGGAAAACTAACACTGCACATCACCATGAACACACCATCCCCACTGTGAAACATGGTGGTGGCAGCATCATGCTGTGGGGATGCTTTTCTTCAGCAGGTACAGGGAAGCTGGTCAGAGTTAATGGGAAGATGGATGGAGCCAAATACAGGGCAATCTTGGAAGAAAACCTGTTAGAGTCTGCAAAAGACTTGAGACGGGCGGAGGTTCACCTTCCAGCAGGACAACAACCCTAAACATACACCCAGAGCTACAATGGAATGGTTTAGATCAAAGCATATTCATGTGTTAGAATGGCCCAGTCAAAGTCCAGACCTAAATCCAATTGAGAATCTCTGGCAAGACTTGAAAATTGCTGTTCACAGACGCTCTCCATCCAATCCGACTGAGCTTGAGCTATTTTGCAAAGAAGAATGGGCAAAAATCTCTGTCTCTAGATGTGCAAAGCTGGTAGAGACATACCCCAAAAGACTTGCAGCTATAATTGCTGCGAATGGTGGTTCTACAAAGTATTGACTCAGGGCGGCTGAATACTTTTGCATGCCGCACTTTTCAGTTTTTTATTTGTAATAAAATTTGGAAACCATGTATCATTTTCCTTCCACTTCACAATTATGCACCACTTTGTGTAGGTCTATCACATAAAATCCCAATAAAATACATTTACGTTTGTGGTTTTAACGTGACAAACTATGGAAAAGTTCAAGGGGTATGAATACTTTTGTAACCCACTGTACGTTAATTTCCTTTGGTTTTAGAGACTTCAATGATATAGATTTTCAGAAGGAGAGTACTTTTGCAACAGTTGTTATATTTTACATGCTCCACTTGGTGCTTTGCTTCAACTCTGGTTTTGTCTTCTGAGGTGATTGGTGTGGCCAAAATGGAAACTACAGACTCTTCGCCAGCTGGGGCAGGAATTACTTGCCAAGGCTAGATAGGTGCATGATATGGTATGTGCGGCACTGCTCATTACCTATACAGGCTCCGACTGTGCACTCCTGATGCATGGCCCTGTGATTCTCAATACCACCCCAAGTGCTCCACAAGAGAGAGACTCTGGGAGTCAATGGTGATGCTGCTGGTAACACTACCAGCTGAGGGCACAATGTTCAGATGCACTCTACACCAATGGAATAAAAGAGTGTTTTAGTGTGTATATAATAAAATATGTGTTTTGGGCAATATTTATCCATCAACCAGTATCATTAAAAATAGATATATTGTGGAGATGCTGTGTGAGTTCTCACTGCACACAAATCACTTTTTTTTCAAAAGCATTTCCTTGGCAGCATGCTTTACAAGACTGTAAAATCACCAACGTCATCACTTGAGAGCATGTCCTTTCTTTGTTCTGTATCTTTGAAATAAGAAAATACTTTGCAAAAAGTTTTCATTGCCTATACAGGCCGTCGGAGTACATGAAAAGTGCACACGATAGCACAGTGGTGCCATGCAGAGTCACTGTGCCAGAGACTGGGTTGGATCCTGACCTTGGGTGCTGTCTATGTGGAGTTTGCACATTCTCCCAATGACCGCGTTGGTTTTCTCCGGGTGCTCTGATTTCCCGACGATGTGTGGGTTTGTACGTTAATTGGGCTCTATAAATTGCACCTAGTGTGTAGGAAATTGATGCAAAAGTGGGATGACATAAAACTAGTGTGCAAGTGATCGATGGTCAATATGAACTCGATGAACTAGGGCCTGTTTCCATCTCTAAACTAAACTAAACTAAATTAAACTAAACTAAACTAAAGCTAAACTGAAACTAAACTTAACTGAACTAATCTTTAAAATGTCTTCTTGGTTTCTTGGTCTTTATTTTGTTTGACCTCTGTTGTCAACATTAAACCTCATGTTGGGAGTAACAGGGGAGCTTTGAGCAGCAACATAATGTGTTCCTGTTCGCCCAACCAATATCTCCTCTAATTTTCTAGCAGAACAATAATTGGGGTTTAGATGCCTCTGCACACTCTGTGTGTGCATTACTATGATTACCCTCATAATTGTCATCAATTGTTAAGAGTTCAGTGTAGATTGAAGAACCAAGGCATCACAGATGTGATGAATCATGAGTCCTTTGAGATACATTTTTGGGTCATTTGCTCTCTCTTCACTTTCTTTTTGCCAGATCTTTATCAATTCCTCAAAATGCTTCTAAAGTTAAGCGCATTGTTCCAGAGAGTGGTTTCAACAGATAACTGGGTAAATGTGTATTGTTCCCAGGAAAAAGGACACAACCATAATTATTTTAAGGCTAGACTCTGAGGAAGGGTCTCAACCCATAACGTCACCCATTCCTTCTTTCCAGAAATGCTGCCTGTCCCACTGAGTTACTCCAGCTTTTTGTGTCTATCTTCGGTTTAAACCAGCATCTGCAGTTCTTTCCTACACATTATTTTAAGGCTTCTCTCCATCACAATTAACATCAACACCATGTGGACACTAGACCATCCAGATACTACAATATTGTGCAAAAAACAAACTGCTGGAGGAACTCAGAAGGCCAGTCAGCATCCATAGAGGGAAATGGACAGACATTTCAGTCTGAAGAAAGTCCTCTATCTTTTTCCCTCCACAGATTCTGCATGGCCCTGTGAGTTCCCCCACCAGCTTGCTTTTTGACCAACACTACAGGGCTGTCAAGAGTCAAGAGTGCTTTATTGTCATATATACTGAAAATATTTTTGTTGTTTATTACAGTCTTTACAGAGTGCCATTTTATATATCTGTTGTGCTGCTGCAAGTAAGATTTTCATTGTTACCTTTCAAGACATATGGCAATAAAACACATGACTCTTGGCATACAAATATTGACCATCAGCTACCTAAGGCAATATCTATCCAATCTAAAAAATGATCATTTTAGAAGCTTCAGTTTTACAGCTCACCATTGGCCATTTAGTAAGGTGAGGAAGTTTTTCCTTGCACTCCATATACCTCCAGGAGTATCTCTGCTGGCCGACACTACTCAGCTGCCTCCTGTCAGGCTTTTGTCATGGTGGCGATGGTTGGGGCTCCTCTCCCACACTGGTCCTTAGGACATCTCGGCTCCTGACCTTTACACCACAACTTCAATGCCATGTTCAGTGAAACAATTATGTAGCTCCACCACAATTATGCAGAGCAGCTGGGGCGAGTTGAATTCTGACAAGCAACCAGCTGAGTAACACTGCTGTCTTTCAAAGGGCTACTGGCTCAGGATGCCCTGCAATGGGCAACTTTGGAAAGCATTTTGTATGTAATCGTTTGTCCAAAATACTGCCCAAGGCTGAGCTAGTTTAGGCATGCAACTAAATGAAAATAGTTCAGAATCTTGCAATCCTTAGCTTCCTCTTGGATAAACATTCTTACTTTAGTTTAGTTTAGTTTAGTTTAGTTTTGGGATACGTGCGGAAACAGGCCCTTCACCCACTGTGTCCGCGCTGGCCAGCGCTCCCCGCACATTAACACTGTCCTACACACACTAGGGACAATTTTACATTTATACCAGGCCAATTAGCCTACAAACCTGTTCTTCTTTGCAGTGTGGGAGGAAACTGAAGATCTCAGAGAAAACCCATGCAGATCACGGGGAGAACATACAAGCTCCATACAGACCGCACCCATAGTCAGGATCGAACCCGGGCCTCTGGCGCTGTAAGGCAACAACTCTACCGCTGCACCACCGTGCCTCCCCTTCTCTGTTGTATTATTGTGTATCGCTGTGGTCAGGCGTAAGTAGATCACTGCCGTGAAACATGGCCGAAGGTTACTAAGGAAGTGATGTAATAAGCTTTTGTCACTGGCTCCACTCTGCATCAATGGATGCCAAATGGTGCAGAGTACACTGCTGAACCAAGTTAAGATTTTCACGCGGCATGTGGCAGATCATGAAGCAATTCGTGGTGAGACTACTACTTGCAGAAACATGTCAGGTTGGAGGATGCAATGTTATTGACTCCACCAGTGCGATCTTTGTATTAAAAAACAAGTTACATTCGCTACTTTATTGGCTGCTGTCCACTTCACCACAGAGTAATGCTTTATACTTGCAGCAAATTCTAGCCTATACCCTGGGAGACAAGAGTTTATTATTAATAAAGCACATTGTTTCCCAATAAATTGGAAGTAATGATGTTGTGATCATGAATTCCTCAATGTGAACCCTGTAATGCATCAAGACACAGATGAGGGTGACACAGTGTCGGTATTGAGAGTTGCGGACAGTCTAAAAAAGCAGCCCAAGCACCAAACACAACATAAAAATATGAGACACGAGGGAACAATTTAATGGTAGTAATCTAATCTCGGTTTCCAGTTAATAGCTATCAGCCACATTGCTTTATTTGTATGATTTATAGCATCATCTAAATCCCTCAATGGCATTGCTTCCACTAAATCACACTGGGATAGCCATTTTTCTCTGCTCACTGGACATATTTCAGCCAACCACATGTTAGAGGGATTTATTAGCAATTACCAAGATCCTTACATATACCGTCAGTGGAAGTGGCTGTCACAAGGACAAACCAATTATTTACATGCTGTCTATCGTACCTACTATTCAAAACATCTCCCATAGCCACATAACATCTGCACAGTGCCTGCAGTGTACACTCGGATAACAGTCACTGCTGGAAGAAGACCATTAAATAGAATAAGATTGTACAAAACTCTGGCTCTATTCTTAAAGTGCAGCCTATGGACATTATGTAATAATAGCTTAGGATGTTGCTGTAATTCTCTGTCTTGTATTCAAGCCTGAGCAGGAAGTTTTCAGCCATGGATGTCCACTGAAGCATAATTTTCAGAGTTGATGGAAGTAATACAAAACCACAATTTAAAAAAAAACAAAATAGAGATAAATGATGAAAATAAATTATAAAGAAATGTAAATTGCTATAGTAATAAATGATATGGAGTTGACATAAAAGTTTTTCCATATTTATAGAGATTAATGAATAAATGTTATAATAAACAGACATGGCAAAATGTATTATTGATGCAGACTGATTGTTTAAATGCAATGTGTGTTTTGATTCAGAAAATGAACTTGCCAACCACTTACTGACCACAGTTGATAGATAGGATAAGGAAACTCTGATATGAATGAAAAAGAAGAAAAATGTAGTGGGTCAAAAAGAATAGGAATCTAAGCACAGAGAAGGTCAGTTATATCACCGAACCAAACAACGGATCAAATTGAACAGGGCAGAAAACAGATAGCTGGTCTACTTCTATCAGTTTCATGCCAGGGAGATTAGATTATATTAATTCTGGAGAGAATAGAGAGGGAATGCAACATCAGAGGCATGGAGCAGGGAGTGAAAAATAGATTTGAGTGATGGTGAGCCAAAATAAAAGCCAGGAATAAACTGTGAACATAATGGGAAACAAGGTGCTGCAGGAAAGAGAAATGGATGCCAGTTGAATTGAAATTACGGAATGGAGTTTGGTCAACATATTGTCACTGTGGAGATTTCTGGATGCAGAGAGACTCCACCTGCCGTTGAAATGGTCCTTTTTAATCAGGTTATCAATATAGCGCGAGGATTTTGCCTTTGTTTTACCCCAAAGAGAGTATATGGAGTCCATTGGGGAAGTTCATTGTTCCAGGGGTGATTAGACTTTCATGGAAGTTTTGTGCCTCTTGCCTTTTCACCATATGAAGGATTATTATAATCATGTATTGTCTTTCTGCTGACTGGTTAGCATGCAACAAAAGTTTCACTGTACCTCGGTACACGTGACAATAAACTAAACAAAAAAATGTCCCTAGCATGTGTAGGATAGTATTAGTGTGCAGGGATCGCTGGTTGGTGCTGACTCGGTGGGACCTGATTAAAGGACCTGATTCCGTGCTGTATCTCTAAACTAAACTAATTTCATCCTGGTCATTTACTAACAGGGTAGTGAGAAGAACCACGTTGTAATATATGCTTTCCGTTGTATGATTGTTCATGCATCCTGATCAGATTTAATTTACCCGTGGTCCACTAATGCCGACACTAAAATCAGCTGCTCACCAACCATGTGTTGCAAAAAACGGATAGAATTTATTAATATGTTATTGAATTAAAAGCACACTTCAAAGGAAGCAGTCATCAGGTTAATTAAAATTCAATTACCTGTACATTCAAACTCTATTATACAAAGCTCCATTGCAAACACATTAAATGCAATCATTTGAAATTGCAATAAAATAACAATGTTAAAGATCAATTTCATTTAATTTTAAATTAGTCTTTTAAATATATGCAAAAGTCAAACGTTTCTGTGATATATTTAGTGTTGGCTCCATATCCCTCTCATACATTTCTATCGTTGCTTCTGTGGTCCTGTTGCCTCAGCCTATTCTGTTCAACATTGTACTTCATTTTTTCTGTGCAATGCAATGCATTACAATTTATTTTTGCGGCATTTTCACATGATAAATTAAACGAGGAAGCGTTTTCACCCAGACGGCATCTCTGGAGAAAAGGAATAGGAGATAATTTGGGTTGAGAACCTTGTTCAGATGTCCGAAACGTTACCTATTCCTTTTCTCCTTGCTGTCTGACCTGCTGAGTTCCTCCAGCATTTCGTGCCTATCTTCAGTGTAAACTTGTATCTGCAGTTACTTTCTACATAGGTTGTTGACCATCATTGTTTGAACATCCAGGGAAGCCTGCATGGAAGGCGCTGCGTAGGAAAGAACTGCAGATGCTAGTTTACACACAAAATTCTGGAGTAACTCAGTGGGACAGGGAGCATCTCTGGATAGAAGGAATGGGTGATGTTTCGGGCCGGGACCCTTCTTCAGTCCAGCCTGCAGAGAAGGGGCTGGTTGTCTCGTGGGTTCAAGCAGACAGGAATCACAGGTCAAGAATTTGTGCCCCATTCCTGTTCAGGATATAGTCAAGTCAAGTCACATTTATTTATATAGCACATTTAAAAAACAACTCTCGTTGACCAAAGTGCTTTACATTTGATATAAGAGTAGTATACACAAGCAGGCTACATACATATATACAAATAGCCCTCGCTCAGAGGACGTCAGGAAAGGCGATCTAATGGGGAGGGGGATGCTGTTCAACAGTCTAGGAGCTGCGACCGCAAAGGCGCGGTAGCCCCCGAGCTTATGCCTAGACCGCGGGACATTCAGCAACCCCAAGTCGGCCGATCTGAGTTGCTTGCAGCTCTGATCCTGCAAGTGCCTGGTCTATGCAGATCAGTACTCAATTTTTTATGTTTTTCAGAATGTATATTTCTCTGGCAAGGCCAGCATTTATTGCACATGGCAGATTGCCATTGGATAGCTGGAGGGAAATACATCTTGAACCAATGTAGTTGTTATGCTAAAGATACTCCTACAGTGTTGTTGGGAAGGATATTCTAGGATATAGATACAGTGACATTGATACTTTTCCAAGTTACAATGGTGGGCGATCTGGAGGGGAACATGCAGGTGGTGGTGTTGCCATGTACTGGGTGATCTTGTTCTTTTCTGTTGGTACTGGACGCACATTTGGAAGGTGTTGGCACAGGAACCTCGGCAGGTATTTGTGGATGGTACATGCTGATGTTACATTATGCCGGGTGAAGGAGCGAACAGTTGCTTAGTGTGGTGGAAAAAGGTGCAAATCAAGCAAACTACCTTGGCCTGAGTGGTGGGTGCAAAGTGCTGGAGTAACTCAGTGGGTCAGACAGCATCTAGACTAGAAATATCCTACACACTGGGGACAATTTACAATTTACAGAGCCAATTAACCTGCACATCTTTGGAGTGTGGGAGGAAACTGGAGCACCTGAAGAAAACAGAGGGAGAACGTAAACTCCATATAGACTGCACCCTTGGTCAGGATTGAAACCAAGTCTCTGGCACTGTAAGGCAGCAACTCTAACACTGTGCTGCTGTGACCCCTAATTTAAGATCTCCATCAGGTTTTTTAGTACATTGCCCACTAAATTGTTGCTCCTTCCCCATCTCAACATTACCTTTGCTGCAATTTTCCACTTTGCTCTCACCACAATTTTCTTTCTGAAATTCATTTCACAGAACACGCACATCAATGGTGAGCCCCTCCGTTATTATCAATCATTAATAATTCTTGAGACAATGGCAGTGATCTGCCTTCTTGAATTGTGGCAGTAATGTTGGCTTACTTAGAGTCTTTCAATGTGGAAACAGGACCTTCAGCAGAACCTGCACACACCGGCCAACATACAGTGCATTCAGAAAGTATTCAGACCCCTTCACTTTTTCCACATTTTGTTATGTTACAGCCTTATTTTAAAATGGATTAAATTCTTATTTTTATCGTCAATCTACACACAATATCCCAGAATGAAGAAGCGAAAACAGGTGTTTATAAATGTTTGCAAAGTAATTAAAAATAAATAATTGAAATATCACATTTACATAAGTATTCAGACACTTTGCTATGACACTCAAAATTGAGCTTAGGTTCATCCTGTTTCCATTGATTATCCTTGAGATGTTTCTACAACTTGATTGGAGTCCACCAGTGGTAAATTAAATTGATTGGACATGATTTGAAAAGGCACACACCTGTCTATATAAGGTCCCACAGTTGACAGTGCATGTCAGAGCAAAAACCAAGCCATGAAGACAAAGGAATTGTCTGTAGACCTCTGGGACAGGATTGTGTCGACACACAGATCTGGGGAAGGGCATAAAACAATATCTGCAGCATTGCATCTCCCAAAGAGCACAGTGGCCTTAAATTGAAGAACTTTGGAACCACCAGGACTCTTCATAGTGCTGGCCGCCAGCCAAACTGAGCAATCGGGGGAGAAGGGCCTTGGTCAGGGAGGTGACCAAGAACCCGATGGTCACTCTGACAGAGCTCCAGAGTTCCTCCGTGGAGATGGGAGAACCTTCCAGAAGGACAACTATATCTGCACCAATCAGGCCTTCATGGTAGAGTGGCCAGTTGGAAGCCACTCCTCAGCAAAAGGCACATGACAGCCTGCTTGGAATTTGCCAAAAGGCATCTAAAGGACTCACCGACCATGAGAAACAAGATTCTCTGGTCTGATGAAACCAAGATTGAACTCCTTGGCTTGAATGCCAAGTGTCATGTCTGGAGGAAACCAGGCACCACTCATCACCTGGCCAATACCATACCTACGGTGAAGCATGGTGGTGGCAGCATCATGCAGTGGGGATGTTTTTCAGCAGCAGGAACTGGGAGACTAGTCGGATCGAGGGAAAGATGAATGGAACAAAGTACAGAGATACTTGATGAAAACCTGCTCCAGAGCGTTCTGGACCTCAGACAATGCAGGAGTGGTTTTGTGACAAGTCTGTGAATGTCCTTGTAAGGCGAAGCCAGAGCCTGGACTTCAACCCGATCGAACATCTATGGAGGGACCTGAAAATAGCTGTGCATTGATGCTCCCCATCCAACCTGACAGAGGTTGAAAGGATCTGCAGAGAAGAATGGGAGAAATTACCCAAATACAGGTGTGCCAAGCTTGTAGTATCATACCCAAGAAGACTTGAGGCTGTAATCACTGACAAAGGTGCCTCAACAAAGTACTGAGTAAAGGGTCTGAATACTTATGTAAATGTGATATTTCAGTTATTTATTTTTAATTACTTTGCAAAAAATTTCTAAACACCTGTTTGCACTTCTTCATTCTGGGGTATTGTGTATAGATTGATGATTTTAAAAAATGAATTCATATCTAGAATAAGGCTGTAACATAACAAAATGTGGAAAAAGTGAAGGGGTCTGAATACTTTCTGAATGCACTGTATACCCTTTGTACAAGGTGGTGACCAGAATTAGACACATTAATTCAATTGAGGCCCACCTAGTGTATTACAATAGTTCAGCACGCCATCCCTGCCTTCATTTGCTATATCTCTATTGTTAAAAGCCAAAATTGTGTATGCCTTGTTAACTACTTTCCCAACATACCCCGTCATTGTCAATGATTTGTGCACATTGTTCTTTCACCCCTTTTAGAGCAGTATTCTTTATTCTACATCATATCTACATCATCTCTACATCACCTCACATTGCCCCACATAAAGTTTCATCTGCCATGCCTCTGCCTATTCCATCAGCCTGTTTATAGGTTGCTGCAACCTAGTGCTGACCTCTTTGCAATTCACTGTACTACTAGGTTTTGTGATGTCCTCAAATTTAGAAATTGGATTTTTCATCCCCAGGTCTTGGTCATTAATATAAATTTAAAAAAGCAAATAGCAACAATACTGATCACAACTATTCAATTTCCTCCAGTTAAAATAAAAACCTTTATCATAACCCTTTGTTAGCTATTACTGAGGTACATTAATGTTGTCAATGTGTCCCCAATTAATCATACCCTTCAAGTTTGTTAAAAATGTTTGGAGACACAAGGAATTGCAGATGCTGGTTTTCAAAAAAAGAGACAAAGTACTGGAGTAACTCTGCGGATTAGGCAGCTTCTCAGATTGGGATCCTTCATCAGACTGAAACGTCACCTAGCCATGTTCTCCAGAAATACTGCCTGATCCATTGAGTTACTGCAGCAATTTGAATGAATGAATGAATGAAAGATACTTCATTGTCAAGTGACATGTCGCAGTCATTTTCTGTGTTTTGCACACCCAAGGTATGCAAAGAGTCGCCACATAAAGGACGCCAACAAAGTTACAAAGTATTCAATTTTACGCAAACCATTTTTAACTCATCCCATTTTGGTCCCCCTTAGTTCTCGGCAGTCCCCACACACCGGCCCCTCCCTTTGTTCTCCCTCACGATGGTTCCCCCACGCCGGGCCCCCCTTTGTTCTCTGCAGCACTTCTGTTTGTTTGTGTCCTCTTTTGTGGAAAAGCCTGTAATGTGGCACCTTATTGAAGGGCCTCATGTTGGTGACTTTTCAAATGTTCCGATGGCCTGTAGTGTTAATTATTTCTCTGTCTGCTATCTGACCGGAGTATTTCCAGCATTTCCTATTTTTTCTATTAATATTTCTGATGCAATGGTAGCAGTCCAATATGTGTTCATCAGAAGCTTTATTTGCTGCAGTCTACAATGGCTTCGCCGAAGGAGGATCTACAATTTGACCTTCAAAGTTCATTGGCTAGCAGGAGCACAAAGGTTAATTTTCCTTTTGCACCTGATTATCAAATAGTCAGCTCACCACATACATTATAATGAGTTTCTCCAGCTTTTTGTGTAAAATGTTAACCCTTGCTGTCTCCTCCCCCTCCCCACCTCTCCCTCAGCCCTCGGGCCCTGGCATTCCCTCTATCTCTATCCCTCCCCCACCCTAGTCGCACTAGCTTCTCATTTTCACACCACAAACAGCTTACAATGGCTTGTTCCCTTTATCATCGATACTTTTTTGCATATCTTTCATTCATTGTTCTTTATCTCTCCACATCACCGTCTATATCTCTCGTTTCCCTGATCCCTGACCAGTCTGAAGAAGGGTCTCGACCCGAAACGTCCCCTATCTCCTTCGCTCCTTAGATGCTGCTGCACCCGCTGAGTTTCTCCAGCTTTTTGTGTAACCCTACATTATAATGAAGCCTGGTCTAGTAAGAGCTTGATGACATGTTAATACACAGAATTACAGTTACACTAATTTTTTGTGTTTACAGATTCTTATGAAATCAGATGGCCAAGCTGAACAATCGTAGAAACTCGCACCACTATTTTTTCATATTTTACTTCATTTTTCATATTCAGGCATTTGGACAAGACATTCAGCCCTTCGATCTGTGCCAGCTCCCTAATCTTCCACATCAATCCCATTCCCGGACACCTCCTCCTACTTACCCCTGGACCATGACCCCACTGACGAACACCAGGCCACCATCTCGAGCACCATAACCAACTTCATCAGCTCGGGCTCCCTACCCCACCGAGCCTCCGACCTCATCGTTTCCCAGCCCCGCACGGCCCGATTTTACCTTCTCCCCAAAATTCACAAACCCGACTGCCTGGCAGACCCATTGTCTCTGCCTGTTCGTGCCCCACCGAACACATTTCCACATACCTTGACGCCATCCTATCCCCCTTTGTTAAATCCCTCCCCACCTATGTTCAAGACACCTCAGACACTCTCCGTCGGCTCCGTGCATTCCATTCTCCAGGCCCCTATCCTCTCATCTTTACCATGGACGTCCAGTCACTCTACACCTCCATCCCCCACCAGGACGGTCTCAAAGCCCTCCGGTTCTTCCTCGACTAGAGGAGCAACCCATACCCGTCCACTGACACCCTCCTCCGCCTAGCAGAGTTGGTCCTCACCCTCAATAACTTCTCTTTTGATTCCTCCCATTTCCTCCAAACACAAGGCGTAGCTATGGGGACACGCATGGGCCCCAGCTACGCTTGCCTCTTTGTTAGGTACGTCGAACAATCCTTGTTCTCGGCGTACCAGGGCCCCATCCCCGACCTCTACCTCCGTTACATCGACGACTGCTTTGGTGTCACCTCCTGCACCCACACACAACTGACTGACTTCATTCATTTCACCACCAACTTCCATCCGGCACTCAAATACACTTGGACCATTTCCGACACTTCCCTACCATTCCTTGACCTCACCATCTCTATTGCAGGTGATACGCTCCTGACCGACATCCACTACAAACCTACTGACTCCCACAGCTACCTGGACTACTCTTCCTCCCACCCTGCTTCCTGTAAGGACTCCATCCCCTATTCCCAATTCCTCCGTCTACGCCGCATCTGCTCCCAGGATGAGGTGTTCCACACCAGGTCATCACAAATGGCCTCATTCTTCAGAGAACGGGGATTCCCCTCCCCCACTATTGATGAGGCTCGCACCAGGGTCTCCTCCATACCCCGCAACACTGCCCTCGCTCCCCATTCCCCCACTCGCAAACAGGGCAGAGTCCCCCTGGTCCTCACCTTTCACCCCACCAGCCGGCAAATACAACATATAGTCCTCCACCAGTTTCGCCACCTCCAACGTGACCCCTCCACCCGCCACATCTTCCCATCTCCCCCCCTGTCTGCCTTCCGCAAAGATCGCTCCCTCCGCAACTCCCTTGTCAATTCTTCCCTCCCCTCCCACTCTACCCCTTCCCCGGGCACTTTCCCTTGCAACCGCAAGAAATGCAACACTTGTCCCTTCACCTCCCCCCTCCACTCCTTTCAGGGACCCAAGCAGTCCTTCCAGGTCCGACAGAGGTTCACCTGCACCTCCTCCAACCTCATCTACTGCATCCGCTGCTCCAGATGCCAGATGATCTATATCGGTGAGACCAAGCGGAGGCTTGGCGATCGCTTCGCCGAACACCTCCGCTCGGTCCGCAATAACCAACCCGACCTCCCGGTGGCTCAGCACTTCAACTCCCCCTCCCATTCCACATCCGACCTCTCGGTCCTGGGCCTCCTCCACGGCCAGAGTGAGCAACACCGCAAGCTGGAGGAACAGCACCTCATATTCCGCTTGGGGAGTCTGCATCCTTTGGGCTTGAATATTGAATTTTCTCAATTCTGTTAACCCTTGCTGTCTCCTCCCCTTCCCACCCCTCCCTCAGCCCTGGGGCCCTGGCATTCCCTCTATCTCTATCTCTCCCCCACCCTAGTCGCACCAGCTTCTCATTTTCACACCACAAACAGCTTACAATGGCTTGTTCCCTTTATCACCGATACTTTTTTGCATATCTTTCACTCATTGTTCCTTATCTCTCCACATCACCGTCTATATCTCTCGTTTCCCTGATCCCTGACCAGTCTGAAGAAGGGTCTCGGCCCGAAACGTCGCCTATCTCCTTCGCTCCTTAGATGCTGCTGCACCCGCTGAGTTTCTCCAGCTTTTTGTGTACCCTCGATTCTCCAGCATCTGCAGTTCCTTCTTTAAAAATAAAAAAAATAAAAATCCCATTCCCATGCTTATTTTCCTGTAACCTATCCTCCCTCAAATGTCCATTAACTCCCTTTAGTTTTCCTGTCACCCATCTACATGAGGGGTAATTTACATTAACCAATTAATCTACAAAGCAGCTCACCTTTGGAAACATCGCCCGTCCATGTCCTCCAGAGATGCTGCCTCATCAGTTGAGTTACTCCAGCTCTTTGTTGTTTGACTAAACGCATTGATGTTTCAAGTGAAGATGGACACAAAATGCTGGAGTAACTCAGCGGGACATTCCTATCCAGGTTTCTCCAGCATTTAGTGTCTATCTTTGGTTTAAACCAGCATCTGCAGTTCCTTCCTACACACGTCATGTTTCAAGTGTTTAGTACTTACTGGAACCCTCTCCTAGTTCAGTCCAGTTTAGTTTATTGTCACGTGTACCAAGGTACGGTGTGTTGCGTGTTAACCAGTCAGCGGAAAAACAGTACATGATTACAATTGAGCCATTTACAGTGTATTGATACACGATATAGAAAATAACATTTAGTTAAAGTAAATCCAGTAAAATCCGATCAAAGATAATCCGAGAGTCACCAATGAGTAGGATAGTCGTTCAGGACTGCTCTCTAGTTTGTTTCTTCCTCACCTATTCAGTGAGCACTTGCTAACATGACTGCAGTGCTTTCTGAGTCCCAGCATTAAGTAACTTCCACTCTCATCCTCGTACAATGGATCAGCCCCTTCCTTGGTCCCCATCCAATTTTTGAAGGCGGCTCACCTTCAGGCCTCAGATGTCGTGACCTGATAATTGACGCTTCGAGCACAATCTCCGCGGAGCTCCCGTGAGCTGCACTGAAGTCGTCATGTTTCAAGAATAACTCCGAGGGCAGAAATTTTATTTGTACCAAAGGAATGTCAGGTCACAAAAGGCAATTACGAAATGTCCCATTCAAGCGTGGAGTCGCCCACACTAGCCACATGCTGCAACTAATTTAGCTGAGTGGAATTTCTATCTCAGCTAAATTAATTAAATGTCTTACAAAAGCCACATAAAAAAATAATGGAAGAATTTATTCATGGCATACCTAATTAAAAATCTCATCTGCATAGAGCAATGTTCAGATTACTTGAAGCAAAATTTGAATTTGCAATCCTGTGATCCCCATCTACATTACGATAATATTACAGTATGGCGATTTTCTGTATTTATTCTTCGAGCAGTGGCTTGAAAGTGGCCCTACAGGTGGGCACCAGTTGATGCTGCTGCCACAATTCCAACAGCCCAGGATTGATCCTGAGCTCTAATGTCACAACTGTTGGCATGAAATCTCCCATTCACTGCATGAGTTTCTCCTGAGTGTTCTGGTTTCCTCCCACATCTCAAAGTCATGCTTATTGATGGGTTCATTGGCCACTGTAAATTACTACTAGTAGGAGTGCCTATCGTGGGCAAAGTCAATGCACAGGGTGTGAGAAGGGACAGATTAAATGGAAATGAGTAGAATGGGAGAGATAGGAATTCTCCTCAAGGTATGCCTACTTTAAAGATATTCTCCTCTACTCTACAATGAGAGTTCTGCAACATCCTTTCTCGCTGCACCCCCCTCTGTGCTTTTCAGACCTTTCATTAATTTGTTCTTTGTACATTTTCATACCTCTGGTTTCCCTCTCCCCGACTCTTAATCTGACGAAGGACCTCGATCCTTCTCTTAGGGGTAACAGAATCAAGGGATATGGGGAGAAAGCAGGAACGGGGTACTAATTTTGGATGATCAGCCTTGATCATATTGAATGGCTGAAGGACTCAAAGAGCCAAAATTACCTATCCCTGCACCTATTGTCCATGTCTCTATGACCCGAAACATCACCTATTCCTTTTCTACAGAGATGCTGCCTGACCCGCTGAGTTACTCCAGCATTTTGTGTCTATCTGAGGATTTTTTGTGAGTTGGCATGGACCTGTTGAGCTGAAAGGCCTCACTTCATGTCAAGAGAGGGGTGAGAAATTGCAACCTTCACATGGTCCACCCTGTTTCGACTACTGCAATCAACCCGACGTGCACAAGCAAATAGATGTCGTTTTTCATGCCACTTGATCTACAACTTTAGGCTGTCCACACGCAAGAGGAAGATGTCAAGAGAAATATGAAGCAATATGTTAAAATATCTGTCGTTCTGTTGCAAAACAAAGCACTGGAGGAACTCAGCAGATCAGACAGAATCTGCAAATTATATGGTAAGGTGATGTTTCAGGCCCAAACGTATGGAGAAACGTCACCTCTCCATAGTCTCCACAGATGCTGACTGACCCTATGAGTTCCTCCATCACTTTATATTTTGCTCAAGAATCCAGCATTCGCAGTTTCTCGAGTCTCTCTCTATCTTTGTGCTGGTAGTTGTCATCATTTACCTGTAGGCTGCTGTCATTCAGAACATCCAATGGAGATTCATTTTACCCATTTTGCCTGGTGGCAATTATCTGATAAGGTTTTGAAGCAAGGTGACATTCACATTTGGGAATAGTTGCACAACGACAGCAGAGTGTATCCACAGGCTCATTGGTTCTGCCTCATTTAGCACTGTTTATTCAACCTGACAATCTGAATTCATAAAGCCATACAGTGCGGAAACAGAGCTTTAGCCCACAGACCCCATGCCACCCATGAAGCACACATGAAATAGAGTTACCAAGTAATTTGCTCCATCTATAAATCAGTTTCAAGAAATTGTGCACAGTTTTGGTCTATTGTGTGCAGTTTTGGTCTCCTAATTTGAGGAAGGACATCCTTGTGATTGAGGTAGTGCAGCGTAGATTCATGAGATTGATCCCTGGGATGGCGGGACGGTCATATGAGGAAAGATTGAAAAGACTAGGCTTATATTCACTGGAGTTTAGAAGGGTGAGGGGGGATCTTATACAAACTTATAAATGGACTGGACAGGCTAGATGCAGGAAAATTGTTCCCAATGTTGGGCAAGTCCAGAACCAGGGGCCTTAGTCTTAGAATAAAGGGGAGGCCATTTAGGACTGAGGTGAGAAAAAACGTTTTCACCCAGAGAGTTGTGAATTTGTGGAATTCCCTGCCACAGAGGGCAGTGGAGGCCAAATCACTGGATGGATTTAAGAGAGAGTTAGATAGAGTTCTAGGGGCTAGTGGAATCAAGGGATATAGGGAGAAAGCAGGCTCGGGTTATTGATTGGGGACGATCAGCTATGATCGTATGGCGGTGCTGGGCCGAATGGCCTCCTCCTGCACCTATTTTCTATGTTTCTATGTTTCTAATAAAAGGTTTTTATGCAAAACAACATTCAAAGTAGCTCCAGAGGGAAAAAAAAATATTTAGGGAAATATGGATCCAATTAATGTTCAGTAAGATCGTATCAACAGCAATAATATTAAAGATCAAATAGCTAGATACAAAGATCAGAACTTTTATTAATTACTAACTGAATGATAATAATGTCCAGGAGCTCAGTATAATTCCCATCTCTTATTTGTCACCCTTTTAAGAATTCAAATGTTTAAACTTCCACCTTGTCCAATCAGCCTTCCATAATTTCCTTGGCATTATATGTTTTTATCTTATTAAATGAAATGAGATGCACTCTGTCCATCTTTCCCTGATATTTACACCCTAGTTCTTGTGCCAGTAAATCCTCTCCACGTCCTCTCCCAGTGCCACATTATTATTTTCCCTAGACGAGGACAAGAATTGTGCACAGTACCAGCATGTGGTTTAACAATGATTTGCTAGAAGTTTAGCATAATTTCTCTACTTTCCAACTGTACCTTGCTAGAAATAAATCCTATAGCTTGAGTAGTTATATTTATGAATTTGCTCACCTGTGGTATAACTTCTAGTAATTGGTGTATTTATTTTCTGAGATCTCATTAGTTATTTTCCATAAGGATGGGACCCCCCCCCCCCCACCTTCTCAAGTAACAAGTGAATATGTGAAGATATTGTTACTTGATTTACTTCTTAATAATGATAGGATCTATGAGCATTCATTGCAATATTTGCGGTATGAGTTTCACTAATACCGAGAACACAACATTATTAACTGCTCGTGGAGTTCTTTCTCTTATTTCATTTTTGCTGTTGATTCTGGAAATCAGTGTTTGCTAATTATTGCATTATTTCTATTCTTGTTCTTTTCTGCTATAACAGCTATCCCATGTGGAATATCCAATATCTCTTTCCTGAAGGGAACGGTGAAATAAGTAACCCGGTTGAGCTCAGAGCCACACACTAACTATCGCTCCCACCCACGTAAGACATGTTTTTTCCATGATTAATTGGGAGGGAATAGGAAGAATAGAATTGTTAGGAAGTTCAGATTCACTGGGGACATTTTCACAGAATTATGGCTTACGCCACATGCCAATAACCTCTGTAACAATGGCACCGATGGGGGCTGTTAAACCTACAAGCACATTCAGCTGCTGTGAGTTTGAGTTAATTCCTTCTGTTACTGGGAATATTGCGATGAACAGCATAGATACGGGAAGCAAGTAACTTTGTGATCTGCAACTTGGCCATTATATTTGTCGACATTATGTCTTGCTTGATTATAGAGTGCTTTCGATACTCCGACGAGACAAATGCAATATATAAATACAATCTTTCTCTTAGACTCTATATAAATCCAAATTTTCAGTTTTCCCTTAACACAGACTGCTGAGTAAAATACATCTTGATCATACCTATGCTCCTCTGAATGATAAGCACAGGCCAAATATCAAGTGCAAATTCACAGCATGGGGCTCATAAAGGAAGAATAGACAGTGAGTACTCTCGGCATTAGTGACTGTTTTCCACTTGTAAAGAAGCTTGCCCTTGGGTTTCCACCCTGCAGTGACAATAGGTTAGTTTCTGCTCATTCAATATCTACTTGTATTTATACAATATTTCATTGGTCGCATCATAAATGCCCAACTATACTTCACAGGTGAAAGCCTCATGCTGAGACACACTGGAGTACTGAAAGTTTAACCACAAAAAAGAGGCATTTTAATGAACTTTATGTGGTGACAAGGAAGCACAGCCAGTCGAACTGCTGCCTTACAACTCCAGCAACCAGTCAATCCTTATCCTGTATGTTTTCCATGAGGAGTTTGCACGTACCACCAGGTTCAGGGACCATTTCTTCCGTCCTGTTTTCAGGCAACTGAACCATCCCATCAACAACCAAAGAGTCATCCTGAGCCACTATCTGCCTCATTGGAGACCCTCAGACATTATTTAATCGGACTTTACCGGACTTTATCTTACTCTAAATGTTATTCCCTTCATCGTGTATATGCACACTGTGAATGGCTTGATTGTAATCATGTATAGTCTTGCTGACTGGACAGCACACAACAAAAGCTTTTCACTGTACCTCAGTACATGTTACAACAAACTAAACTAAACTAAACATTCTCCCTGTGACCACGTGGATTTTCTCCACTGCTTTGATCCCCCCCCCTGCATATCTAAGACTTTTGGACCTAGCTACTGTTAATTGCCTGTAGTGTGTAAGTGAGCGGGAGAAACTGGAAGAAGTTAAGGGAATCTCAGGAGAATGAAATGGGATCAATATTGATAAATGCTTAAGATAGACACCAAATACTGGAGTAACTCAACGTGTCAGGCAGCATCTCTGGAGAAAAGGAACAGGTAACGTTTCGGGTCAGAACACTTCTTTAGACTCAAGTCTGAAGAAGGGATCCAACCCAGAAACATCGCCAATTCCTTTTCTCCAGAGATGCTGCCTGACCTGCTGAGTTACACCAGCATTTTGTGTCTATCTTCAGTATAACCAGCGTCTGCAGTTCCTTCCCGCAAACTTTGTAGATACATCCTTGATGTTTGACTGAAGGCTAGCTTTGTTTGTAATTTGATGCTACATTAACAGGGAGAATAGAGGGTGAGAAAAAAAAAGGATTAGGGTGAGAGCTTAGACTCAAGAGTAAAGATAATTGGAGACAAGTGACAAGAATGTTCAGGACACCAGAATTAAAATACACAAAAATAATCTCCAAGTATTAATCCTGTAACAACATTCTTCTGGAATTCAACCCCTTTGTCCTACTCGTTAATTTTTGATTAATTAATAGTTTGCATTATCAACTGCCCCAATATTAAACAAGCAGTCATAACCTCTCTGAAAGCAGCTCTGTTGCACAAACATCCTAAATATTAATAAAACCGAGTTAACCACCTTATAATATTGATGCAATATTTCTTAAATTAATTATCTTTCAAAATGAAATAATTTTAAAAATGATCTCATACAAATCTAGGCATGATATCCAGATACCTTAAGCGACTTAAGGCATAGCAGTTAGTATTATATAGTTATTAAATATTATCACAAGATCCACACCTGCCACAAACCTAAATTACTCAGTTCATATTATCCCTTTTTTTTAAATCCTATGTTTTTTTTAAACAGTGGAAGTGTGATCATTTCAACATGAACATGTGGCTATTTTTTTTATCTGTCTCCTGATTAAAGAGCAGTGGGAATTGTGTGTAAATGTTAAGTGACCAGCAAGACCAACAATTATTTTTCATCTCCAAATGTCCTTGTGAAGCTCGTCGTGAGTCCCTTCTGTCCTCCTAGTGAAGGAGTTCTAAGTATTGGAACTTGGTGACAGTGAAGGATGTTGTGCAACATTGGAGGGGTTCCCAAAGGGAGGGGTGTTTTCATGCACCATGTCGTTCTTGGCAGTAAAGGTTGTGCAAAGCTTGTGTACTATCAGAGAGGCCTGAGTAAGGAACGTCAGTGCATTTTGTGGATGGCACACACTGCAGGCAGTGGTGGTGGAAGGAAAGAGTGTTTGGGATTGTTCATGAGGGCTGCTTTATTTGGATGGTGTCAAGCTGTTTGAGAATTTTTGAGATATCCATTATTTTCCTGACTTCCACCTCATAGATGGTGGAAAGTCTTTGGGGCTACAGAACGTGAATCCCCTGCTGCAGGATACATAGCTTCTAACCTACTATTGTAGTATGTTTTGTTTTATGTGAGTGGTTTACTTGTATTTCTGTTTAATATTGACCCGATAGCTGTTAATAATGGGTGGTGCGGGAAGGAGGTTGGTTGTTGATATTAACGTCACTTGATGTCAAGCGCACGGCACGGTGGCGCAGAGGTAGAGTTGCTGTCTTGCAGTGCTGTACGATCCCAACTTCGGGTGTTGGCTGTACGGAGATTGTACGTTTTCCCCGTGACCTGCGTGGGTTTTCACCGAGAACTTCGGTCTCCTCCCACACTCCAAAGACGTACAGGTTAATTGGCTTGGTAAATGGAAAAAATGTCCCTAGTGTGTGTAGGATAGTGTTAATATGCAGGGATCACTGGTCGGTGCGGAACCGAAGGGCCTGTCTCCGCACAGGTGTCTCTAAACTAAAGTAAACTAAGGTCGATGGTGAGGAGGCTCCCTTTTACTGGAGGTGTTCATAGTCTATAGGTCTATGGTGCCAATGTTTCTTGCCGATGATCACCCCATGTCTGCATATAGTCAAGGTCATGCTGTACAGTCTGTTTCGCCATGTACCGAGTTGCTGGCGGGATTAAATATTGTATAACGTCAATGAACTTTCCCACTTCTGACAAGGTCATTGATCAAGCAGTTTAAGGTGGTTCAGACCAGGACACTGCCCAAAATGATGCCCTAGGGTTGGAATGAATAACCTTTGTGTTACAAGGGAACAGGTTCAAGTATCTGACTCATAGAACAGAAAAAGGCTCACTCGTCTGTTCAGTTGCAAATCAGTTTTATTGGCAAGAGTGGACAAAAATAATAATTATCTTGGTATTCATGGGCTCCAGTTTTACAGTAGCTCTCTCTCATTCTCTCTCTCGCTCTCTCTCTCGCTCTTTCTTTATCACTCTCTCTTTATCGCTCTCTCTTTCTGTCTGTCTCTATCTGTCTCTGTCTCTCTGTCTGTCCCTCTCTCTCTGTCTCTCTGTCCCTGTCTCGGTCACTCTCTCTCTGTCTCTCTCTCTCTGTCTCTCTGTCCCTGTCTCTCTCTCTCTGTCTCTCTCTGTCTCTGTCTTCCATTTCCCATTGACAGCTAACATTGTGTTTAGGTTATTTTAAAGGAAAAACACGATTTTCATTGAAAATTCCATTAAAAAAAAAACATTGCGATTTTCATTGTGGGAGGGTTAATGGGGGGGATGTTTCATTCTAAAAAAAACATCACGGTTTTCATTGTGGGGGGGTGGGGTAGGGGGGAGGTGAGGAGTGGGGAGCAAGGGGGTAGAGTGACAGGAGGGGGGTAGGGATGAGAAAAGTGGGGGGTGGGATTATGGGGAGGTGAGGAGTGTTGGAGCAGGTGGATAGAGGGTTGGGAGGGGTTATGCAGGGAGTGAGTGACTGAGGGTAGGGGAAGGTAGAGGGAGGGAGTGGTGAGGGAGGCAGTAGGGGAGGGGAGGGGGGAAAGAAGAGAGAGGGTGAAGAAGAGGGGGATGGAGTGCTGGGAGCTGAGGGGGAATGGAGGAGTGGGGTAGGAAGAAGGATGGCGAGGTAATGGAGGACGAGAGGGGAAGAGGATGGAGGGGCGGAAGGAGGTGAGGGGAGGAAGCAGAGGAGGGTTGGTGGAGGGTGGGGAGAGGGAGGATAATGGAGGAGAGGAATAGGGGATTGAAGAGGGAGAGTGAGATGCGTTCCCATTGATCTTATATTTTACAGGTTATTGCCATTTTGAACTTTAAAAACGTCACAGCCGCGCTCCCACCTGGCTGCCACGCCTGCGCAGTTGGGGGAGGGTTGCCGTCACTCGCGTCACAACGAAGATCTCTGGCGTCACAACGGGAACCCATCAGCCACGCCTGCGCAGTTGGAGGCTATGGGTCAGTGTTGGAATATTGCCTTGGGGGACAGGTCCAATGGGTTTGCACCTGATCTGGTGCATTTATAAAATCTAGTGGGAAAGCGATTGAACACATTTGCTTTATTGACTCTTTCCAGGTAAAGATGAGAACACAGAGAAAAAAAATGTGCATTGAATATTAGTTCAAAGTACTGAATATATTATTCAGCTTATCTATATCTGTTATCCATCTATATGTTTTCCAAATTTTACTCTCTCACGTAGAAAGATTTAACCAGGAGAGAGTTTTTCTGAAAGTATCCTGAGATTACTTTAAGTTTTTAAACATTCAAAGCTTATCTATGTTCACTTCCAATGTAGTTATCTGTTAGTGAAACCTGCCATTATAATTTTACTTCGGAGTCACGTGAGTGACTACGTGAATAGAAGCCCGTACAGCCGTTGGTGCGTCATGACGTCAGACGCTGGTGCAGTCGGGCGGGGGGAGCAGCAGCGCTCCTCCGAGCGGTAAGTTTAAACCGCGGGTTACATGGAAAGCTGGAGAATTCAGCGGGTGCAGCGGCATCTAAGGAGCGAAGGAGATGGGCGACGTTTCGGGTCGAGACCCTTCTTCAGACTTCACCCTCCATTCTCCAGCAGTTTTCGTTAACAAGTAGAAACGAGGTAAGGTTTGTTGAAATACTTTACCACAGGTCTTTTTCTGCAACGGTTGGGAGTTTTTGTAGATATGTTGCAGAAAGGGAAGAAGGTGTCGGCGAGGCGCTCCGGGGGTAGAAAGGTAAAGTGGCAGGAGAGTGTTGAGGATGGAGGCCCGTCTGGTACACCTGGTCCGGTGCTGGCTACACAGCCAGTGGTTGCGGACCCACTGCCGGGGGGCAGTGGAGGCTTGTCAGTAGGGTGGAAGGCCACTGGCAAGTCTCTGTGGCCCGTAAATGAGTCGGGCCTGGAGGTTATACCCTCCATAGGAGAGTCCGTTTGCTCACGGCTCTCCCACGTCGAGATTCTATTTCAAAAGAATGCTCGACAGGGACCAGCTCCGTGGGGAGGAGTGGTGCCAAGCCAGGCTGATGGAGAGCTTGTGCTAGCAGCACCTGTTTCAGGGCTGCAGAACTATCCTGCCTGTGAGGAGGATGTTCCAGCTCCGTGAGGAGGAGTGATGCCCAAGCCAGGCTGATGGAGAGCTTGTGCTAGCAGCACCTGTTTCAGGGCTGCAGAACTATCCTGCCTGTGAGGAGGATGTTTCCAGCTCCGTGAGGAGGAGTGATGCCCAAGCCAGGCTGATGGAGAGCTTGTGCTAGCAGCACCTGTTTCAGGGCTGCAGAACTATCCTGCCTGTGAGGAGGATGTTCTATCAGGGCAGTTTGCTGACACTGTTTCTATGCTGGGGGAGAGCAAGGTGTTCGATTGGAGGTAATTCCGAACATTGCTGGGAAGTTTGCTGAGTGTAGAGAGGCAGGAAAGGCGATTGATGTAGAATTGGCCGAAGCCATTCAGTATATGCTCTCCCACCAGTTACAGGAGCTAGCTATGGATGAAGTAGCAAAAAAAACTATAAAGCTCCTGTTAATTGAGATCTCCTGAAGGTACCGGTGGTTAATCACCAAATTTGCATAGATGGGTTTGCCTGCTAGGGCCCAGGAGATGAAGTTTTTAAAAAAGTGCTTAAACTGTTGTAAGCAGGTATTACAGCTGTGGTGAAAGTTATTGATACAAATGATATGGTTGAAGCACACCAGGATGAACTGGGACTCCTTTGTAATGCATTTTGAAATTAATAATGTCGGGAGGGCCGCTATTAGGCCAGTGCTAACCCGAATTTGGCGAGTTGTGCAAACCGACCAGTGTACCACCACGAAATCTGTTGTTTGGTGGTAACCTTGCAAAAAGGGTCAAAGACTGTTATGAGGTTGTTATAACCATGGCCCTCATTAAGCCAGCTGGAAGCAAGGCAAAAAATGTTCTCTACAAGAAGTCGAGGACAACAAGGCCGCAAGGAAAGATGCTGGTAAGGAATATAACATTTGACAGACGATGAATTAACTGATGTTCCTGTTCAAATTGGGGAAGGTTAAAATTGTTCTCAAACAATGGCAGCAGTTGACATCAGATTTGTTCATACTTAGTGTATTGAAGGCAGTCGTTACATCAGAAGGGGTAATTGAGCCTTCTGTCTATCAAAGTCAACAATTTCTGTCAAGTATATTTCCCAGATCTAAAAAGACTGGGGGATGTAGAATTATTCTGGATTTATCGAATTTGTACAAATTTGTTTGTTATAGGCATTTCAAAATGGAGAAACTTTACCACGTGCAAACATCTAGTGTCCAAAGGGTATTAAATGGCAACCATTGATTTAAAGAATGCGTATTACGCAGTGTCTATTCATGGTGATGATAGAAGATATTTGAAATTTATTTGGATGACTGAGCTGTGGCAATTCAGGACATTGCCGAATGGATTAACTTCAGCTCCTAGATTATTTACTAAATTGGTAAAACCTGTGTTAGCATTGCTTAGAGCTCAGGGGCATGTGGTAATGGCCTATTTAGATGATTTCAGGTTGTTGGAAAGACTCATGCTGAAACTCAATCATCAGTTTCAGTTGTTAAAATCACTTTTTGAACAAATGGGATTTGTTATTCACCCAGGTAAATCTAAATTATCACCAGTCCAAATTATTGATTATCTGGGATTTACCATTAATTCCAATCACATGTTGGTAACTTTACCCAGGGATAAATTGAATCAGTTAATTGAGGACTGTGTTAATCTCGTTGGAGAACAACGGCCTTCGATTAGACAAGTAGCCTGTTTTATTGGGAAGTTGTTGCAGCTTTTCCAGCTGTGCAGTATTGTCCTCTGCATTATCAACAATCACAACCATCAAAGGAACAGGCACTGAGAATACAAAGGGGCTATTTTTGATAGGCCTATGCAGTTGTCAGCTGGGGCGATTGCTGACATACAATGGTGGATAGTACATGTTTCAAAAAATTTAAGGAAGGTTTCGTGGAATCACCATCACTGATATTACAGACTGATGTGAGTGCACTGGGTTGGGGTGCAACAGATATGTCTTCTAGTTGTGGAGGCAGATGGAATGTGGATGAGACATCGCTTCCTCAATTAAGAGGGATTGATTATTTAGAGTTGTTGGGCACCTGGTATGGGCTCAAAGCTTATTGTTCTACAAGGAGGGATCTGCATGTGCAGCTCAGATTCACAAACACCACAGCAGTGGCATTATGTAAACCACATGGGTGGAGTTAAGTCACAGTCTTGTGATAGACTGGCTAACCAGATTTGGAGCTGGTGTATTGACCAAAATATCTGGCTTTCAGCACTTTATTTGCCAGGAAGAGGTCACATCAGTTAATGACAACATTGAATGGATGTTAAATCAGGATGTGTTTAACCAAATGATTGATCAGTATGCATTGCCAGATATTGACTTGTTTGCATCTCGATTAAATCATCAGTTACCTAGATATGTTTCATGGTAACCAGATTCTGGGGCAGTAGCAGTGGATGCATTTTCGCTGCATTGGGGGAGGAATGTTTGTGTATGTATTTCCTTCATTCTGTCTCATCAGCAGATGTTTGCAAAAGATCAAGGAGGACACCGCTTCAGGGGTATTGGTAGTGCCAAATTGGCCTACACGAGCATGGTTTCCCGTTGTATTACAAATGGCTAGGGAGCCTTACATGCTTATGCCCAAGAATAAAAATCTACTGGTAAATCCAGTCACTGGGGATCAACATCCTTTATAGGATCGTATTGATCTGTTAATTTGCAGATTTTAAGGAGGCCATACCTGGGGAGAGGACTGTCTCATCGGACGGTGGATGTTCTCACGTCGGCCTGCAGGGATAGTACACAGCAGCAATATATCACCTATATAAGGAAGTGGGAGCAATTCTGCCTACAGCAGGATATTGTATATCACACGGCAGGGATCACGGATGTATTGGAGTTTGTCAACTCTTTATTTTGACCAAAAAATAAGTTACAGTGCAATTAATTCAGCCAGAAGTGCTCTGTCTTCTTATTTACCTATGAATGCAGAATTGCATACAGTAGGGACACATCCGTTAGTTCACGATTCATGAAGGGAGTTTTCAATTCTAATCCTCCTAAACTCAGGTATGCCGGTATTTGCAATGTGAGTGAGGTTTTTATGCTTCTTCGCCAGTGGGCTCCGGTTACAAGCCTATCTATAGCCAAATTAACTATGAAGGTGGTCATGCTTCTGGTGTTGGTTTCAGCCCAACGTGTACAAACATTGCAAAAGCTACGGCTAGATAGAATTCATGTGTCGGCTGATGCCATTATATTTTATGTCTATGATTTGCTTAAACATAATAAAAGAGGCATGACAGGATGTAAGATTGTGTTTTTCAGCATACCCCGCAGATGATCGCTTCTGTATAGTCTCACATTTATCTCGTTACATTGAGATTACTAAACCTCTGAGAGGAATAGAGTTGGCTTTGTTTATTAGTCACAAAAAACCACACAGTAAGGTGTCGGTGCAAACTATTTCAAGGTCCTCGCGGCCACAGGATGGTTCAGTGAGCTAATTTCAGAGGTTTTGTCACAAGCCGATTTCAAGGCTCGGGGTGTTTGCTGATTCTGGTGTCAGTACTGTTACACTTTTCCCCTGAGTTAGAGGGGTTTGTTATGATTTGTTAGTACATAACCTGTTATTCCATTTAACAAATGTATTACTGATGCATGATTGATTGTTAACGACTTTTGAGTCAATCCAGGCAGTGTGAACGTCGGATTTGAGTCTGCGGCGTGAATTCACAGTGCTTTGAAGTCTTCACGTAGTCACTCACGTGACTCCGAAGTAAATAGTAAGATTAAACGAGAAACTTACCAGTTTGAAGTTTGATCTTTATTTTATGAGGAGTCGAGTTGAGGGACTACGTGCCCTCCGCTCCCACCCTCATAGATCTCATCTGGTAGTTCTAGTTTTATCATCTTACCGTTATACTTCGGTCATTGTTAGCTGTGAAATTCATTCCGCTGCTTTGAAGATTGACGCACCAACGGCTGTACGGGCTTCTATTCACGTAGTCCCTCAACTCGACTCCTCATAAAATAAAGATCAAACTTCAAACTGGTAAGTTCTCGTTTAATCTTACAATTAAAGATCGAATAGCACTTTGTGTCTCAGAGGATGTTCTTGTATCTGCAGGCACAGTGAGCATCTATTTGAACTGACAGAAAATTAATGGTAAATCTACTGTTTAAATATTTAATTGACCGTTATGAAGTTGAAATTTGTATTAAAATATTCAAAGGCAAAACTACTAATGTAATCTGTAACAATAGAATCCTGGTCAATCCAGATTTTTTTGACCAAATTGCTGAGGGGTTGAAGTGTGTGTGTGTGTGTGTGTTTCCACTGCTGAATACTGCTACATTCACTTGAGGAGCTATTCCCTAAGCTGTGGGATCACACTAACAACTGTGTCAGAACATCAAGATGCTCTCTTGTACAGGAAGACTCGAGGGCCTCACCAGAGCAGTTTGTTGATCCTTCCAATGGACAATTTTGCAACATATCATCTGTCTGTAGTCCGTGTCTGGTGTCATTCAATTCATTCATTCATCATTGTTTAAAACAATAGTGGCGCAGTGGTGCTGGTTTCCGATGGGCACCACACATTTCTGTCCTCCGCAGCTGGCAAGCTCCTCTTTTGTCTCTACACATGCGCCTTCCATCAACGTCTTCACCATCGTCTTGATGGGCTGTCCCGGGTCACGTCTTCCATGGGTGGGTTCCCAAAGCACAACTTGGTGTGCTGGCATTTCTGGGTGGCGGTGGCAGTGACCAGCGAGCCTCATCCTTCTCGACCTGATCTTCTCGGTCAGAGGTGGAATCTCCCCTTAGAGCAAGGTGTGGGTGATGTGGTCCCTCCAACTGACATTTTGAACTTTTGTGAGCATTCGGGTGTAGGTACCATCGAGAGACTTGGACAGTGCTCGAGTGAGAGTCCTCAGACCCGTACAATAATATTGTCTCCACAGTTGCATGGAAGAATCTCAGTTTGAGACCCTTAGACATCCGAGACGTCCAGATTTTCCCCCATGTTATTGAGGGCTTTCCATGCGAGCGCTTTCCGGACCTTGATGTCATTCTCCGAACTCTGCATCCTCGCTGATACCCATTCTGTCATTTTACTTTGTGTAAGAAGGAACTGCAGATGCTGGTTTACACCAAAGATAGACACAAAATGCTGGAGTAACTCAGGCAGCATCTGTGGATGGAAGGAATGGGTGACGTTTTGGGTCGAGACTGAAGAATGGCCTCATCCTGAAACTTCACCCATTCCTTCTATTCAGAGATGCTGCTTGTCCCACTGAGTAACCAGCATTTTGTGCCGATCTGGCATTTGACTCTTGATTCAATGGATGATCTGTCTCTGCCCTGACTTTCTGTGTAATACAGACACACAGCAGCACCTCTCAGAAACAGGCCATTTGCTAAACCTTGGGTTTTTCTTGTGGAGACAAGGAACTGCAAATGCTGGATTTGTGAAGAAAAGCAAAGTGCCAGAGTAATTCAGCAGAACAGGCAGCATTTGTGGAGGGAATGAATTGACAAAATTTCGGGTCAGGAGCTTTATTCAAACTGATTGGAATGGGGAGAAGAAAGCTGGAAAAAAAGTGAGGGCCTCCAGTTTCCTGCAGACTTCACACATATTTTTCCCACTATCCTGTCCCTCGCTCCACCCTATCTCCCTCTCTCTCTCTCTCTGGTTTTATTTTGACTCCTCTACTGACACCTTTCTTTCTCCTTTCCACCTCTAGTCTTTGTGACTTATTCTACGCAAATCCCATGCAATCCCTCCACTTTACAGGTTTAAAGAACATTTCTAATCACCTACGCACAAAATCCATACCGATTCTTTTAATTTAATGTAATACAATCATTTCTCACCATGTGTGGCCTCATTATATCGGGCAGAATGAGTAACCAAGTTGTAGAACGCCTCTGTTCCGTCGGTGTGCCTGGTTCTTTAACTACCCATTCTCACTACACTCTGTCCCTATCTTGCTACATTGCCACACATTTCTGTCAACCTCAACGGAAGCTTGGGAAACAGTCCTTCATCTTTTGATTAAACACATGACTATCTTTTCAATTCAGTTTCAGATCACCTGCCATTCTAGCTTAGTGCAATGCATTTTATTCTTCTTTCTTGGAAATATCAGCTTTCATTTTCCTCTCTTTTATTACACTTGCTCCAGCCATTTCCTGTCACTCATTGGCCTCTCCCTTTCTCTTTCAGCTTGCCCCGTGAGCCAATGTGCTAGTCAATTACTCCTGACTTCCATCCTGTCCTGGACCTTCCCTTTGCTATCTCTAACCCTCGACCCTTTCTCTACAATTTAAAACGTTCAATTCTGATGGAAGGTCATCGACCTGAAAAGTTAACTCTCTTGCTTTTCATGCGGAGGCTGCTCTTTCCACCATTTCCTGACCTTATTAAACCGTTAAGTTACCAGCTCAGTGGTTGCATCCATGCCACCACGAGTCTACTGAAAGGTTACAGTTTAAAGAACATTTCTAATCACCTGCGCACAAAATCCATTCCGACTCATTATTGAACACGGAGAGAACGGAGGGTTGCTTCAGACATGCTGTCTTTTGGATGAATTATTTAACCAAAGCATATACGCAGAAGTCAGCTCCACAACATTCAAAATAGATTTGCTCTTATATTCCCATCAACATTGACTTAGCAACCAACATGACTAAACAAGATTATCCTGCAATCTGTATCAACGCTGTATATGAACAACTTATTGTCCACAATTTGTCTGCCATACTTTTCATCAGTGACTAAACTTTAAACAGCACTTTGATTGAGAACTTGAAGCTGCCTTTAGCTAAAAGATTTATTTATTTTTATGTAGCAGTCTCACTGATGGACATCCGTTTGGCATTCTTTTTATTATTCTGTTTCCTCTGGTTAACTGGCACTTGACATCTCTAAAACATCTTTACAAATTGTTGTAAGTTTTCTCTTGCAAGCGTCAAGCGCTGCTAAGAGCTGTCACTTCAATATAAAAGAGATTGTTATTAGCATTTGTAGCAGCCAGATCCCTAACTTTTAAATATGACATTTACTGAACAAAAAACTGAGCGGTG
The DNA here is from genome assembly GCA_035221665.1 of Okamejei kenojei. Taxonomy (NCBI): domain Eukaryota; kingdom Metazoa; phylum Chordata; class Chondrichthyes; order Rajiformes; family Rajidae; genus Okamejei; species Okamejei kenojei. The sequence continues at coordinate 16,050,678 of CM069159.1, forward strand.
CAAAATAAGAGTCATCTTACTGCGTGCTTTAGCAACCATTTGTATCTGAATCTAATGGCAGGTTGAAGCTGCTATTAAAGCTTGTGTTGTTGTTGATGTGCCTGCAATTGTTCTGGGTAAAGTTTAAACATGTGCATGCCAGGGATGCAGATTTAACAGTGGCATTTAACAGGTGTACAGATAGGCACATGGATTGCAGGGAATGGAGGGATATGGATCATGCGCAGGCAGAAGTGAATTGTTTAACTTGGCATCTGTTTGGCGCTGACATTGAGGGCGAAGGGCCTGTTCATGCCTTAATATGAGACTAGCTTTATATCTAGCAGCTCCAATCTCTAGTGATTTAGTTCACAGTCACACTAACACTTTCAATTTGGAAAATACTGTATTTTATTTTGTGCAGTATATGCATTTATTATTTACATTTCCGTCTTCCTCCTTGATCTTCGTGTGATTGCTTGATGGTGTGACTGATTTATGTGAAATGCACCCTTTTAATGCACCCTTTCTCTGCATCCAATTAATAGGATGTTTCTGTGGAGGTTGTCTGAAGTTGTGAGGCAAAAGAAGGACAGCTGCAAATGGTAGACGCGTCAGGGTGGCTAATGGCTGGCAAAAGTGCCACAAGAACACATGTCTTCAGCAGCATAGAAGGGACTACGCGTGGGTTGGTGACAGAGAAGGGAAGATGCAGAATCAAATGCGTCTCTAAGCAGGTAATTCTGAAATTGAGTCAAGTGATATTTATAATACTGGCACCAACGTCTCATGTCGATTTCCTCTGCCCACTGTTTTAATACAATCATGAAATTGAATATTTTCAGCCAATATTCTCCCTTAAGCAGATGAACATACCATTCATTAATAACGTACACGCTCTAACCAATACATTCTTTGCATTGTGATTAATTAAAATTTCTATTGATTTCCTTTTGTTTAACAACACTAGGCTGTTATGTTTACTTAAATGTTAATTAGTTGCTGCTTTGACTTCTTAGAAATACCTTATTACTGTCAATGCTGCACCAAACTGAGTAAAACTAATCAAAGGGAACTATAAATTATGCATGACTTCAATCTTTGGCATTTCCTCCATTACTCGGTCTAATACGTATTTTTCTTCCCTTGATATTTTATTCATTGAAACATGTTGGGTTTATATTTCTGCATTTTCTGGATTGGTTCTTTATTTTAACACTCTAGACTGGCCAGGTTAGGTAAGAAAATGTAAAAATAAATCCATGGCCTACTTTATGTTGTTTTTTTGCATAAATGGAATGTACTTCAGTATTGAATTTGATGTCTTTCCTAATCCATCTTTTGCAGCAAATTGTAATTAAAGATGTGAAAATGAAACATTGCCAAGTGGGACAGTTTGTGGGTGGTTCAGAGGGTTGTAGTACTCGAAAGCCTCCACCCTTGGAGAAACACTGCTGTAAAGCACAAGGGCGGCACAGTACCACAGCAGTAGAGTTGCTGCCATACAGCGCCAGAGACCCAGGTTCGATCCTCACTACGGGTGCTGTCTGTATGGAGTTTGTACATTCTCCCTGTGACCATGTGGGTTTTATCCAGTGCTCTGGTTTCCTCCCACATTCCAAAGAAGTACAGGTTTGTAGGTTAATTGGCTACTGTAAATTGACCCTAGTGTGTAGGATAGAATGATAGAATTAGAGTACAGGTGATTGTGGTTGGCATAGAGTTGGTGGGCCAAAGGGCCTATTTCCATGCTGTATCTCAAAGCTAAAATATTATACAAAACATTGTTTTTTTCTTCATCTCAAGGATGAAGATCCTTGTGAGGATATGGCTTTATCTGGACATCTCATTCAACTGACCAAAGTCAGCAAAGCTATCTCTGCAAAGCTGGCTCCTGTCTACATCTATTGCCTTATTCCTTCGGCAGAAACAAGGAACTGCAGATGCTGGTTTAAAATAACATGACATAAAGTGCTGGAGTAACTCAGCGGGTCAGGCAGCATCTTTGAAGAAAGTCACCTATCCATGTTCTCCAGAGATGCTGCCTGACCCGCTGAGTTGCTCGAGCACTTTGTAACGTATTCCATCCAATGTAATTGGAAGCATTTCTCTCCAAGAACTGTGCATGCATTTTTCGATTGCGTGAGACTGACCAAGTAATTGCAAACTATGTGATAAATATTTGTGGTTTCAACATGTGCTACTCAGCACAGTTCATTTAATATATAAAATGTAATACCTTGTGTTTGATCTCAAAAATATGAATCTAATCAAATCTGAGACTAGTGTTCATTCATATAAGGCCTCCTTGGCTCAGCATTAAGAATTGGAATTCAAAATTTAAAATTAAAGTGAGCGGGGTGGATTGCGGGCGAGCTTGTGTGTAAGGGGAAAGTATTCAGGTAATGGCAACAGGGCGACATGATGGCACAGCAGTGGATTGGATTTTATGCATAACAAAGCTTTTCACTTTATCTCAGTACACAGGTGACTCAGTTGTAGACTTGCGCCAGAGACCTGGGTTTGAACCTGACGTTGGGTGCTTGTCTGTTCGGAGTTTGTACCATCTCCCCGTGACCCGCTTGGGTTTTCTCTGGGTGCTCTGGTTTCCTCCCGCAATCCAAAGACGTACAGGTTTGTAGGTTCATTGGCTTGGTATAATTGTAAATTGTCTCTACTGTGTGTACGGGAGTGTAAGTGTGCGGGGATCATTGGTTGGTGCAGACTCAGTGGGCTGAAGGCCTGTTTCTGCACCGTATCCCGAAACTCAACAAAACCTATCCCTTAATATGCAGACATCAATTTCAATTTTGAATGAGTTCAGTAAAAGGCTTCCACTGCTTTTTGGGGTGGAAAACCTCAAAGAAATATAAATTCTGAATGGTCTACCTTTAACTTTAAGACTTTCCCCCCTCTTTACCCTGATTAAACAATCGGAGTGTAGTTTAGTGGAGGGATCAGGACCCACGTAATTATAGCACGAGTTGAGAAAAATTCGGGCCAAAATCAATTGTTGTTTAGGGGTACGGGGACCATTTTGTGTTGGTGGGAAGAAAAGCCTTTGACATTCAGGGATTTAGGGAATCATCACCTGAGAACCAAGGGAACATTTGGAATATTGGGGTTTCAAGGGATTTTAAGGTAGTTCAGGGACCTGTGATTTAGAATGAGTTGAGTTTAGTATATTGTTAGATGTACCAAGGTATAAAAGCTTTTGTTGCATGCTAACCTGTCAGCGAAAAGACGATATATGATTACAATCGAGCCATCCACAGTGTACAGATACATGATAAAGGGAATAACGTGAAATAACCTTTAGTGCAAGATAAAGTCCTGTAATGTCCAATCAAAGATAGTCTGAGGGTCTCAAATGAAGTAGATAGTAGCTCAGATCTGCTCTCTAGTTGTTGGCAGAGTGGCTCAATTGTGTTTTAGCAGCTGGGAAGAAACTTTCCCTGAATCTGGAGGTGTTCGTTTTCACACTTCTATTCATTTTGTCCAATGGGAGAGGGGGGAAGGGAGTGGCCAGGATGTGACTTGTCCTTGATTATGCTGGTGGCCTTGCTGAAGCAGCATGATGTGTAAATGGAGTCAACAGAAGGGTGGTTGGTTTGTGTAACAGTCTGGGCTGCGTCTACAATTCTCTTATCACCCTTCATGTACAATTTCTTGCGGTGTTGGATGGAACTGTTCTCAAACCATGCTGTGATGCATCCCGATAAAATGTTTCTGCACGCAGGATAATGGCAGGGAAAGATCGGTACGATGGAGGGGGGAGTGGGTGGTGGGGTGGGTCATGCTGCGGGTTACTAAAATTGAAGGATTAAAATTATCAATGGCCCTTCCTTTTATGGGTGCTAGTCCAGCAAGCAAGTCACCGTGATAGCCCATTGTCCCAGGGTCATCTTATGATGGTCCTATCTGGACAGATTGGTCTAACTTCCCCATAATGTTTCAAATGAGGTGTGGCAAAAGAATGGTGTGATTTAATGTGGATCCGAAGTTCAAAGTTTGTCATATGTATCGGCATCATAATGTGGCGGGTCAAGGTGCTACAATGATAATTGAGTTGACAAAAGTTGCAATTATCCATCACATCCATCTTGTGCTTAATTCACAACAAGAACTATCATGACTGCTTATGCGTGGCAGCAACAATCTGTTTAGCACAGTCGACACAGAGACGTAGGTTGAACTGCGAGAGGACAAAATGATTTGTACAAATTATTCAGAGCAGGAGAGTCAGAGGAAAAGACGAAAGCAATAAACTGCAGATGCTGGAAATCTGAAATAAAAGTGATAAGGGACCCTGAAATGAGGGTCGATGAGGACGCCGGTCGGGTTCGGTGGTCGATGAGGCGCTGGAGGACTCAAAGGAGGACCCGGTGTGTGGGGGACCGCCATAAGGGGGGGAGAACAAAGGAACCGGCTTGGGGTGGAAAGCTATAAAGGGGGGACCCAGCAAGGGTGATCCACCGAGAGGGGATAGAGAACAAGGGTGGATATGACGAGGGATACTTTGTAACTTTGTCAGCGCCCCTTATGTGGTAACTACTGCATATCTTGGGTATGCAAGCAAAACATTTCACTGTGACCTGTCACATGTGACAATAAAGTATTCAATTAAATTCAAAATTCAATTCAATTAATTCAATTCAATAACCACAGAGAGAGCTGGAAATAATCAATAGGTCAGACTGCATCTGTGAAGAGAGAAATTGATATTTTCAGGGCAATGAAAGCAGACAAACACTAAATTAGGAATACACAATAGACTGCAGATGCAGGAATTTTGAGAGAAAAAAAACAAAAGGTAATATTTGTGGAGTGAAATTGTGTTGGGACTTGTTCAGTCTAAATGATGCACGATGAATGGCAATTGTTTAAAGGAGAAAAAGAATGGATGGAATGGATTAATATGAGGTTAACACTTAGTGGTGGGGAAGAGTAGAGGCACCACAGAAGGAAGGATGGATGGATCGACCGACTGACCGACCGATCATGCATAGATTGCTGGGTTAACTCAGGGGGGCAGGCAGTATCACTGGAGAACATGGATAGGTGATGTTTGGACCCTTCTTCAGATATCTTCCATCCATGTTCTCCAGGGATGCTGCCTGATCCGTTGAGTTACTCCAGCACTTTGTTTCAGTTTTGTTTAAACCAGCATTTGTAGTTTCTTGTCGATACATAGACAGAGAGACAACAAGGAAAACAAGCATACACAAAGGAAAAGGGAAAACTATAATATTAGATCAGATTCAGATTAGGTTATTGTCCTATACTTCTATACATAAAATTTGTACTTTGCATGAAGCTCATAGAATATCAATAAGTACAACAATAAAAATGATAAATGCAAAAGCGAAGAATTGTGCAGGTGGAGGTGCAATCTGAAGTGGCGCAAAAAAAGCAAGAAGCAACCAAAGGTGTAAATGGGGTAAATAGCAAACTTCCAAATAGCGAAGACCTGCCAAAGAGAATCATTCATGAGTCTGAGAATGGAGACAAGTCTCATCATAACGATATAACCAAAACTAAGCTGTTTGCTGCAGGATGAGTCCTTCTGCTCAGTCGCAAAAGATTATCACCAAGGAAGATCCAGCTACTCTTATCGCCACCAGCTGCTGAATCTTCAGGGATTTATACTCCACCAGCAGTGAATGTAGATTCATGTTGGATAATGCTAAAAACACACCCACAGGCTTTGTATGTGATTATTATTGTGCAACTTTGGTGTGCAAAGGAAGAGATACAGCTTGCATTATAATGTGTAGCAAGGAACTTGAGATGCTGGTTTAAACCGAAGACAGACACAGAAAGCCGGAGTAACTCAGTGGGTCAGACAGCATCTGTGGAGAAAAGGAATAGATCACGTTTTGTGTCTTCAGACTCAGAAGAAGGGTCTCGATCCAAAAAGTTACCTATTCCTTTTCTCCACAGATGTCTGACCCACTGAGTTACTCCAGCTTTTGGTATCTATCTTTCCCTTGCATTATAAACTGATACAATTTTCCTTGAAGCTTCTGCTGATCTCCAGTTAATTTAATGCCATAGTACATCACACACTTCATGATCAGCAATTTTTCAATTGCCTTGCCCTGAGCTTAGTTAGAGATGTGCAATCAAGTTTCACAACACACCACTGGCACAAATGTCATCTCGCAAGAGTTCAAGTTGTGATATTCATCTGGGACGACAAAGGAAAAACATGCTTTATAACAATTTCCTCAAGTACTAATGAGATTGTTGGATTGCATTGGGATTCTTATGTATCAATTGTGACAAGCAGTGAATAGTAGCAATTAATCACAATGCTCCTGTAATAATCATCTTTTCATACTTCTGAAGCAAATAGAACATGGCTTGACCCCCTAGATAAATCAAACAATCTAAAAATTACAATTGTAAATGGCTGCAAGCCATGATTACATGACCAGGCATGCACTGCTCTGTCCCACATGACTTAGTTTATGTCATCACTTTCCTGCTCATGTGTACTTTGTTCATGAGGCTTGAACATACCTTACCACAGAAAACGATTTTCTCCCTTACTTCCTCGAACTCTCTGATATTCTAATCTCTTATATATGGTAGTTTGAATTGCTCCATTACTGATGGCCCTGTATAATGCAACATGGAAAATGCAATTTTGTGCATTCAAATATCATTCCTGAAATACTGACACCAACATAATGACTCTCTCACATCTGGGAGAAGGTGCTCACAGTAAGGAAGCTGATGCTAGTTTTGAAGATATACATTATTAGTAATAGATATAACAAAGCAGAGTCAGAAAATATGGCAAAATGGGTGGCATTCAGAAATTATGGGGCAATTATATATGTTTGACACTAATGGAGGTACTTTCTCTAACTTCAAGTAACCCCAACATTCCTTCTCTCTCCATCCCTTCCCCACCCTAGTCGCACCAGCTTCTCGTTCTCACCTAGCAAACAGCTAACAATGGCCTGCTTCCTTTATCATCGTTACTTTTTTGCATATCTTTCATTCATTTGTTCTATATCTCTCTACATCACCATCGATATCTCTCATTTCCATTTCCCCTGACTCTCAGTCCGAAGAAGGATCTCGACCCAAAATGTCATTTATTCTATTTCTCCAGAGATGCTGTCTGACCCGCTGAGTTACTCCAGCTTTTTGTGTCCATCTTCGGTTTAAACCAGCATCTGCAATTTCTTCCTACACAAATACTTGTGTGGTGTGATGTACCTCCCAGTTTAAAACCTTACTATGACTGGATTTTATGTTTCCTGCTATAAATAATAATGAATATAAAACGTCACTGTATGAAAACAAAATCAAAATCTGAACATCCTCAACAGACATGTGCAGTTCTGCATTCTGTCTGCATCAGTTATCCCCTAGCAACTGAGTTATGTCTATAATCTGTAAATTGTGTTTCCTAAAATATTATCTGCTGTTGACCTGTTATTGTCTTTCCCAACAACTCCCAATGCAGAGAATTGTCAATAGTATCACATCATTGAATTTTATAAAATATCCAAAAGGAATTTTAAAATATTCTGGGGAAGGAATATTAGAAGTAATCTTTGGAAACTCACATTTCCAAGTTGGCAAACACAACGATTAAAGTCTTCAACTTGCATTCATGATGGGCCAATTACTTACTCTTCAACAAATATTTGTGCTACTACTGCCTCTCAAGTGCCTCTTAATCTTGTCCTAATCATTTATTTTTCATGGCAATTTTTGACCAATACCTTATTTGAGTTTGAATTTAGTTTATTGTCATGTGTACCGAGGTACAGTGAAAAGCTTTTGTTGGCAAAACATCATTACAGCTTCGGGGCTTCGGGATTTCGGCGCTCCAGCAGTTGCTCCAGCGGGTGTTCCAGCAGCGGCCCGGCATTACATCATCCGGAAGTGGCGGCGCTGCGTGGCAGCTGCGGCTCACCTGCAGTCCGTCTGTTTTTTTCTTTTTTTTCGTCCTTTTGTGTCTGTTTTTAGTTAGAATTTTGGTTTATTAGGCTGTGTTTGTGGGGGGGGGGGGGGGGGGGGGGGAGAGGGTGGGAGAAACCTACTTGTCGTGTCCCCCGTCACCGTCTCCGTCTGTGCTGAGGCCTAATGGCGGAGCTGGTGGCCTCGGAGCTGTGGCGAGCGTTCAGAGCTCCAGTGTTCCAGCGGCGGGTGGGCGGCGGCCCGGCTTCGGGGCTTCGGGGCTTCGGGGCTTCGGCGCTCCAGCAGTTGCTCCAGCGGGTGTTCCAGCAGCGGCCCGGCATTGGCGCTCCGGCGGCTCTCCAGCGGGTGTTCCAGCAGCGGCCCGGCTTCGGGGCTTCAGCGGCTCTCCAGCGGGTGTTCCAGCAGCGGCCCGGCTTCGGCGCTCCGGCGGCTCTCCAGCGGTGCTCCAGCAGCGGCCCGGCATTGGCGCTCCCGGCGGGTGTTCCAGCAGCGGCCCGGCTTCGGCGCTCCGGCGGCTCTCCAGCGGGTGTTCCAGCAGCGGCCCGGCATTGGCGCTCCGGCGGCTCTCCAGCGGGTGTTCCAGCAGCGGCCCGGCATTGGCGCTCCGGCGGCTCTCCAGCGGGTGTTCCAGCAGCGGCCCGGCATTGGCGCTCCGGCGGCTCTCCAGCGGGTGTTCCAGCAGCGGCCCGGCTTCGGCGCTCCGGCGGCTCCGGCGGCTCTCCAGCGGCTCTCCAGCGGGTGTTCCAGCGGCGGCCCGGCTTCGGCGCTCCGGCGGCTCTCCAGCGGCTCTCCAGCAGGTGCTCCAGCAGCGGCCCGGCTTCGGGGCTTCGGCGCTCCAGCGGCTCTCCAGCGGTGCTCCAGCAGCGGCCCGGCTGCGGCGCTCCAGCGGCTCTCCAGCGGCGGCCCGGCTTCAGAGCTCCGGCGGCTCCAGCGTTCCCGTGGTCGATCCTGGCTGGGGGCTGTGGTGGTGTTCCGGCGTTCCGGCGGCGGCGGCGGTGGCGGCCTGGCTTCGGAGGCTTGGCCGCGGGCCTGGTGGACGATGACATCGAAGGCCTGGATTGCCTCAGTACAGAGGGGGAACAAGTAGGGGAAAATGACAAAGACTTTAAGACTTTTGCCTTCCACCACAGTGAGGAGGTGCTTGGTGAACTCACTGTGGTGGATGTTAAATTATGTGTTTATTGTGTGTTTTGTTTTAATTTATTACATGTTATGACTGCAAGGTAACAAATTTCGTTCAGACCGAAAGGTCTGAATGACAATAAAGAAATCTGAATCTGAATCTACAGTTGAGCCATCCCCAGTGTACAGATAGACACAAAGTGTTGGAGTAACCAGGTGCCGACATTCAGCTGGAGTAGCCTTTTGCCAGGTAGGTTTCATTGCTCCCAGGCCAAAGCCCCCTCGGCCTTGTTGGACATGGCCCACTATGTCCCGGTGTTGGAGGGCGGGTTTTGCGTCCAGTACCACTGCTGCTGGAGTCCATTTCTTCCCTGTTTCTAGGGTTGGAGCGACACCTCTTATTATTGGGTCCCGGGATTCTGTTAGTGTCATGTCCAGCCTCACTTTGGCACATTTGTATTCCTCCACCAGGCTTGAGACTGGAAGTGAGAGGGCTCCATTCCCATAGAGCCCTATGCTGCTGAGGCATCTCGGTACACCAAGCCGCTTCCTCACTTGTGAGTTCACCAGTCTCTCCAGCTGGTTGACATGGGATAAAGTGACCTCATAGATGGTAATTGGCCACATGAGTCAGGGCAGTAGACCAAATTGAAGGCACCAAAGCTTCAGCTTCTCTGGGAGAGCAGTGTTGTTGATTTGCTTGAGGCCACTGATTGCATCCTGCCTGAGTTGTTTCATCTGCTCTGCATCCTTGAGGTATGCGGTGTACCATCGCCCGAGGCTTTTGACAGGCTTCTCCAGGACAGCTGGTATTGTTTCGTTATTGATGTGGAACCTTTCGTCAGTGAGCCGGCCTTTGACGATGTAAAAATTGTAGGATTTGCTGGGTTTAATCTCCATTTGTGCCCATTTGATGTTTACCTGGAGTTTATCCAGCAGGCGTTTGGTGCATGCTTTTGTTGTTGTTATTGTGGTTATGTCATCCATGTAAGCCCTGATTGGAGGAAGACGCAGCCCACTCTTCAAGCGTTCCCCTCCAACCACCCATCATGATGCTCGAATGATGAGCTCCATTGCCATGGCGAAAACCAGAGGAGGAACGATACAGCCTGCCATTATGCCTACCTCAAGGTGCTGCCAGGCGGTGGTGTTGTCCTGTGTTGTGACGTTGAACTGGAAGTCCTGGAAGTAAGCTTTTACCAGCTTTGTGATGACCACTGGGACCTGGAAGAAATTAAAAGCTGCCCAAAGAGTCTCATGGGGCACCGAACCAAAGGCATTGGCAAGATCTAAGAAAACCACATGCAGATCTCTCTTTTCCTTCTTGACAGTTTGTATCTGGTGCCAGATGACGTTTGCATGTTCCAGACATCCTGAGAAACCACGTACCCCTGCTTTCTGCAGTGACGTGTCCATGAAGTTGTTGCTCTTCAAAAATGCTGAGAGTCTCTGGGCCACAACACCAAAGAAGATCTTTCCTTCCACGTTCAGAAGGCTGATCTGGCGGAATTGGCAAATGGTTGAGGAGTTATTTTCTTTGTGAATTAAGATCCCTCCTGCCCTTCGCTATGCCTTAGGTATAATGCCTTTCCCCCATGCCACTTTCATTAACTTCCGAAGGTATTTCAGGGCACCTGGGATGTTCTTATAGAGCCTGTATGGAATGCCATTGGGCCGTGGGGCTGATGCTGTTCTTGCCCGTTTGACTGTGCTCTCCACCTCCTTCCATGTAGGAGGCCTTATGTCCATCTGGTGCTCAGGTGGGTGGATAGGTGGCATGTCATCCGGAATAGTGACTGGTTCATGCCTCCGGTTGTCAGAGTACGTCTTCCTCAGATGCTCTCGGGATCCCGCTCTTCTCCTTGACAAAGAGGCTTTTGACAAACTTATATGGATCTCTGTAAAAACTTGTCCTCGCCGTTCTTTCTTCTTGTGTTGCGTTATCAGGCATTCTGCTCTTCGCAGGATTGCCAGGCGCTGCTTTATTTCTGCCTGCAGTGCCTCGAGTCCTTTCCTTTCTGCCTCTGTGGCCTTCCTCCACTGTTTTCTCAGCTTTCTTTCGCCAGCCTTTTGATCTCCTGCTGCCTCCTGGACTTGTACTGGAGTGCTGATTCCTTCTATGTCCTCTGTTTCATGACCTTCACCCCAAATCTCTCTGCCCCATAGTTGTATATGGTGTCTTCCATCTTCTCCAGTTTTCTTTCCACACATCCCTTCAATCCTTCCAGAAGATGGATGAGGTCAGTGTTAACAGTCTCCCACTCTTTCCTCTGGCAGGATTTAGGCCACAAGATTTGAGGCTTCTCTTTTCTTCTCTACCGCTGACTGTGGCTGGTTGGGCTCTGGACTCGTGTCCGTTGGTGGTACTGTAACTGGTTGAGCTTCGCCTGCGGTGGTGATACCCTGTGGACTGTGGTGGTTAACCTGCCACTGGGCTTCACTCGACTGATTTGGCCTACCTCTTAGAAAGTAATGGTCAATGTGAGGCTCCACACCAAGCTCTCTCAGGCACTTTTTCCTGCCCTGGTTGATCTTGAGACCCTTCTCTGATGTTATCTTTTCCCAGCCACAGATACAACGTTGTAGTTTATGCCCTGCCGGTGCTGCTGCTCTGTCAATTGCTGTGCTGGTTGTAATACTCATAGTCGATTCCGTTCCTAGGTCTGTTGCCGTGTGGTCTGTTGATGAGTCATCTTGCGCCCCCGCTCTGGCAGACTCAAGGGGTAGTCTTCGTAATACTAAAGTAATACTATGTTCTGCTGTAGAATGGGCCTTTTCAAACATATCTCTCGAAGCTGCATACAGAATAACTGTATCCAGGGCAACTGTACAAAGTAGAAAGCAGAAGGGATGAGGGATAGAATTGTCCCCCTCTAGTTCTTAGCCCCTCTATGCACAGGGTAAATGATTGCAAAGTAGAGATCATAACTGTATGGGCGGTCATGGTGGCACAGTGGTAGAGTTGCTGCCTTACAGCGAATGCAGCACTGAAGACCCGGGTTCGATCCCAACTATGGTGTCTGTCTGTACGGAGTTTGTATGTTCTCCCTGTGACCTGCGTGGATTTTCTCCGAGATCCTCGGTTACCTCCCACACTCCAAAGACATTCAGGTTTGTAGGTTGATTGGCTTGGTAAATGTAAAAATTGTCCCTAGTGGATGTAGGATAGTGTTTATGTGTGGGGATAGCTGGTCAGCGAGGACCCAGTGGGCCGAACCTAAACTTAACTGAAAACTAAACTGTTGACTGGGATTGTTGCAACTGCAGAGGTAACCTTCATCTATATTGACAGGCGTTTCTTACATCCATTAAAGACACAATTTTATTTCTAAAGTAATGAGAGATTGCTGTTTTGATCCTTTGTGAATGGACTCATCCATTTTGATGTCTATCTTCATTAGTTAAATGGAAATCTTGGAGGCGCTGAGACTTAGAGTGAGGTATGGAACGTGTAATAAAATATGCCTCAAGCAAAACTGGCATCTACCCTATTTCAATTACTTCAGCAGAAGTGTAGTTGACACTGCAGGTGGCCTTTTTTACTCTAGGGGTTGGGCTCACCGAGAGACCAACGTGATGGGATGAAAGTTTTACTTTGGTCAAATTGCTTTGTGAATCTAAAGTGTAATCAATCTAAGAGAGTGGAACACAGTTATTTTGATCTAAAGGTATGCACTGTGAAATTGCTGCTAATTGACATTAAGCAGTGCTCAGGAAAAGAGATGAATCTTAACATATTTCATTAAGGGAATGCACTTTGAAAGTCTGAAGATTTTAACCATCACATGGGGATCTGTGCCTGTTTCATATGGTACTTCAATCATTCAAAATAAAAATTACAAGAACACTATAAGAAATTGCTTGACATACCAAGAGATTAACTTGTAGTCCATGGATTCTGCTCTATTTTAATCAAGATCCACTTCGAAGTACAAGGGTGGCACAATGGTACAGCGGGTAGTGCCGCTGCCTCAGTTCCGGAGACTGGGTTCAATCCTGACCTTTGCTGCTGTCTGTGTGAAGTTTGCACGTTCTCCCTCTGACAGTGTGTGTTTCAACCAGAAGCTTCATTTTTTTCCCCCCTCTCACATCCCAAAGACCTACTGGTTCATAGATAATTATCAATTATCACCTCCTTTGGGCAAAAATTCACGATCATCAAATGTCCCCAGTGTGAACAATATTTGCATCTCTGGCAGAAGCAAAATGATATATTTAAATCTGATGATTTTCAACCAATTATTATCTAACTGTTATGACCTATCAAAAAGCATTTTAAAGCAGGTCAAAGCAACTAAAGTGATCTCAGGTGCAAATTAAATTTGACAATCACATCACGAAGGAAACTGAAATACTTGAAACACCTGATTTGTGTATTTGCCCAATTTTAACTGGAGGAAAATTGGAAGGGCGAAAATGACATTTGAAGAATATAAATTTATGATACTTTCACCTTCTGTCTGTAAAAGAAAAGAAAATCGGACAATCATGGTCACCATTTTCGATTTCCAAACCAAATTGAATGGACTAGCCTTGGGAAGAATCATGGAGTCCTGTGTTATATAAAGAAAGCAATTTACCTTTGGCTCACTACAAACCCTGCCCTGCAAATATTAAACTTCAGTACATAATGAAAAAAAAAAAGAATACTACTAAAAAGAGATGGGCCCCTGGGTCAGGCTGAAATAAGCCTTATTTTCCATAACCAATAACCAGAACTCAAAGAAATTTGTTTTAAAAAATTCAATTATTTAACTAAAGCTTCCAGCCTAAAACCAACCGCAGCTGAAATCTTCTTTCAGCCTATAACTAGATTTAATACAATCAAGCTAAATGTTAACAATTTCAATCGTAACTATATGTCGCATAAAGTCTTGAATAAATATAATTATATGTTAATGGTAGGACAGAAGTGAGCCTTAATTAACTATAATACTGTGTAACTGAAATAAATAACTGGTCATGTATTTAATAATCGCAAGCATTAATGTCAGTCACGAGCTAGGCAGCAGTACATCATGACAGAGATTTTGTTGTTGTCATGTAGTCTCTATCATTCTTGGATAGTTGTTTATAAGAATGAAAGCAAATCTTGTGCTTACAATTTCTTCATCATTTTACCGACTAGCAGCATAAGCTACAGAATGTTCAGTGAAACACAAACAAAAGGAAATTCACCAGGAATATTCAGTCCTCGCAATTTCTGTGTTCTTGTAAATCTTTAATTGCTTTTACTTGATTAAATGTTGTAAATATTTCATTGTGAAAATGTTGCAGCCCCCTGGGGTTTACCTGGATCAGCAGCAATCCCATAATTCCACCATGTGGACGAAACCTTGGACTTTCTTCTTTTTCTTTGTAAATGGTATTAAAATATAGCAAATGTGCAATTGTGGGTTAGGAAAATAACTTCACCATGCTGTGCACACGTGACAATAAAGAACTATTGAACCGTTGATCCATTAAATGAGGGCGAATAGGAATTTTACAAAGCAAGGAATAAGAAAAGATACAATTTGCTCATGCCTTACCTGATCTCAGAATGACAAATAGAAAGATAGAAAGATAGAAACTAGACTAGACCATCACACGTGAGGGCTGGTCACCAACGCAATATTCCACCAATTCCAATATTGCTCTCCACTGGGGGGGGCTTCTATCTGTTGTGCTAGTATGGGTGGCTGGCCGAAGGTTCTGGTTTCCAGAGGGCTAGTATAGACATTGTGGGCCAAATGGATTCTAGGGCTGGAAGCCAACAGTTGCAACGATTTTAAAAGCCAAGCCAAGGCAAACAATTTGGCCGCAGCCACCTGACAACAAAAATGCATTTTGTGAACACAAACTTTTTAAAAAGGAGAGGCAAACAATTGGGCCACAGCCACGTGACACCCAAAATCCATTTTGTGAACACAAACTTTTTTAAAAGGCGAGGCAAACAATTGGGCAGTAAGCAGCCACTTGACAACCAAAATCCATTTTGTGAACACAAACTCTTTAAAAAGGCGAGGCAAACAATTGGGCAGCAAGCAGACAAATGACTACCAAAATTAATTTTGTGAACACAAACTTACTAAAAAGGCAAGGCAAACAATTGGGCCGCAGCCACCTGACAACAAAAATTCAATTTGTGAACACAAACTCTTTAAAAAGGCGAGGCAAACAATTGGGCCCCAGCCACCTGACAACCAAAATCCATTTTTGAACACAAACTCATGAAAAAGGTGAGGCAAACAATTGGGCCACAGCCACCTGTCAACCAAAATCCATTTTGTGAATACAAACTATTGAAAAAGGCGAGGCAAACATTTGGGCCACAGCACCCTGACAAACAAAATCCATTTTGTGAACACAAACTCTTGAAAAAGGCAAGGCAAACAATTGGGCCACAGCCACCTGACAACCGACATCAATTTTGTGAACACAAACTCTTCTTCAAAAAACAAAGGGAAACAATTGGGCCACAGCCACCTGTCAACCAAAATACATTTTGTGAACACAAACTCATGAATAAGGTGAGGCAAACAATTCGGCCGCAGCCACCTGAGAACAAAAATCCATTTTGTGAAACCAAACTCTTGAAAAAGGCGAGGCAAACAATTGGGCCGCAGCCACATGACAACCAAAATCCATTTTGTGAACACAAACTCTTGAAAAAGGCAAGGCAAACAAGTGGGCTACAGCCACCTGACAACCAAAATCTAATTTTGAACACAAACTATTGAAAAAGGCGAGGCAAACATTTGGGCCACAGCCACCTGACAACCAAAATCAATTTTGTGAACACAATCTCTTGAAAATGGCGAGGCAAACAATTGGGCAGCATGCAGCTACCTGACAACCAAAATTCATTTTGTGAACACGCACTTTTTTTAAAAAGGCGATGCAAACAATTGGGTAGCACGCAGCTACCTGACAACTAAAATCCATTTGGTGAACACAAACTCTTTAAAAAGGTGAGGCAAACAATTGGGTCACAGCAACCTGACAACCAAAATCTATTTTGTGAATACAAACTCTTGAAAAAGGCGAGGCAAACAATTTGGCCGCAGCCACCTGACAACCAAAATTCATTTTGTGAACACAAACTCTTCAAAAAGGCGAGGCAAACAATTGGGCCACAGCCATCTGTCAACCAAAATCCATTTTGTGAAAACAAACTCTTTAAAAAGGCAAGGCAAACATTTTGACCGCAGGCACCTGACAAGCAAAATCCATTTTGTGAACACAAACTCTTGAAAATGGCGAGGCAAACAATTGGGCAGCATGCAGCTACCTGACAACCAAAAATCATTTTGTGAACACGCACTTTTTTTAAAAAGGCGATGCAAACAATTGGGTAGCACGCAGCCACCTGACAACCAAAATCCATTTTGTGAACACAAACTCTTGAAAAAGGCAAGGCAAACAAGTGGGCCATAGCCACCTGACAACCAAAATCCATTTTTGAACACAAACTATTGAAAAAGGCGAGGCAAACATTTGGGCCATAGCCACCTGACAAACAAAATCAATTTTGTGAACACAAACTCTTGAAAATGGCAAGGCAAACAATTGGGCAGCATGCAGCTACCTGACAACCAAAAATCATTTTGTGATCATGCACTTTTTTTAAAAAGGCGATGCAAACAATTGGGTAGCACGCAGCCACCTGACAACCAAAATCCATTTGCTGAACACAAACTCTTTAAAAAGTCGAGGCAAACAATTGGGCCACAGCCACCTGACAACCAAAATCTATTTTGTGAATACAAACTCTTGAAAAAGGCGAGGCAAACAATTTGGCATCAGCCACCTGACAACCAAAATTCATTTTGTGAACATAAACTCTTCAATAAGGCGAGGCAAACAATTGGGCCACAGCCACCTGACAACCAAAATCCATTTTGTGAACACAAACTTTTTGAAAAAAAGGTGAGGCAAACAATTGTGCAGCAAGCAGCCACCTGACAACCAAAATTCATTTTGTGAACACAAACCTAAAAAAAAAGGTAAACTATTTGGCTGCAGCCACATCAAGGGGACTCACCGTGGAGTAGACGTCCGTTCAGTGTTATTCACAGCTCAGAGAGCCATGACCCTCTCTCTTCCTGGGTCTGGCAGAGACTGAGTGAGGCATGACACTTCCGGGTTTTATAGTCCCTTCACCCTCCCGCCTGCCACCAGCGGGGGCAGCAGAGAGAACAGTGAGAATGGAGAATTAAAAAAAACAAGAATATCTCTCTCATTTTTCATCGTTGGGAAAGATCATCTGGTCCCGCAAGGTGGAGGGGGGCTCTGAGCGAGGTGGCCAAAGATGACGGCCGTAGATGGCAGTGTTCTGTCAAAAATCGCAGCACAGTGGGCCAAAAGCGGTCAAGATCAGACTTTAAGTAATATAGATGCAGTAGTAGGCCATTCAGCCCTTCGAGCCAGCACTGCTATTTAATATGACCATAGCTGATCATCCAGAATCAGTACCCTGCTCCTACTTTCTCCCCATATCCCTTGATTCTACTAGCCCTAAGAGCTATATCTAACTCTCTCTTGAAAACATCCAGTGAATTGACCTCCACTGCCTTAAGTGGTGGAGAATTCCACAGATTCACATCTTTCTGGCTGAAAATGTTTTTACTCACCTCAGTTCTAAATGGCCTACCCCTTATTCTTAAAATGTGACCCTGGTTCTGGACTCCCCCAACATCGGGAACATGTTTCCTGCATCTAGCGTGTTCAAAAAGGTTGAGAACCCCTGCTCTAGCGTGTCCAATCCCATAATAATTTTATATGTTTCTATAAGATAGCCTCTCATCCTTCTAAATTCTAATGAATATAAGCCCAGTCGCTCCATCCTTTCATCATTTGACAGTCCCGCCATCCCGGGAATTAACCTTGCGAACCTACGCTGCACTCCCTCAATAGCAAGAATGTCCATTTGCGCAAATTTTTCTTTCTCTGAGAGCCTGATGTTGTTTCATCAGGGTTACTGGAAAATAATGCCCATGTAAAAATACTTCATTACTAAATAACAAGCACTTCTTTTATCTAATAAAAAAAATCTCTTTAGGATTTCCCCTGCAGCTGGCAGTAATTTAATTACTGATCCAGAAAGAACAGTTTGTGGTTATTCGTGTATCTAATGCTCTTCCATCTTGAAACCAGTTAGCAAACAATTGTTCAGTCCATGCTAAAGAAAATACACAACAAAATACACCTTAATTATGGCAAGGTTACACTGTCAAGGGGAAACAAGTGCATCAAAAAATGTAACTAAACTGTGGATCTGAAAGGAAACAATAAAAGTAACCTTTTGGAAAGTGTTTTACTCTGTGCAGATGTTGCTGATTGAGGGAACATTGGTTGATAGCTGAACATAATGTTTCTGACCGAAAAAAATGAGTGTCTTCAAATATGATTTGACAGGAAATGCTTTAAAATATTTTGTTTCTGGTTCTGGACTCCCCAACATTTGGAAAAACATTCCTGCATTTAGGCTGTCAAATCCTTTTCAGAATGTTATAGGTTTCTATAAGATCCCCTCTCATCCAAAATATATACAATAGTATACAAACTTAACATAAAGCACACGGTATTGGGTGTTCAGTATTGATGTGGATAGAGAACTGGCTGGCAGACAGGAAGCAAAGGGTAGGAGTAAGCGGGTCCTTTTCAGATTGGCAGGCAGTGACTAGTGGGGTACCGCAAGGCTCAGTGCTGGGACCCCAGCTATTTACAATATATATTAATGATTTGGACGAGGGAATTGAATGCAACATCTCCAAGTTTGCGGATGACACTAAGCTGGGGGGTAGTGTTAGCTGTGAGGAGGATGCTAGGAGGCTGCAAGCTGACTTGGATGGGTTGGGTGAGTGGGAAAATGCATGGCAGATGCAGTATAATGTGGATAAATGTGAGGTTATCCACTTTGGTGGCAAAAACTGGCGGGTAGACTATTATCTGAATGGTGGCAGATTAGGAAAAGGGGAGATGCAACGAGACCTGGGTGTCATGGTACACCAGTCATTGAAAGTAGGCATGCAGGTACAGCAGGCATTGAAGAAAGCAAATAGTATGTTAGCATTCATAGTAAAAGGATTTGAGTATGGGAGCAGGGAGGTTCTACTGCAGTTGTACAGGGTTTTGGTGAGACCACACCTGGAGTATTGCATTCAGTTTTGGTCTCCAAATCTGAGGAAATATATTCTTGCCATAGAGGGGGTACAGAGAAGGTTCACCAGACTGATTCCTGGGATGTCAGGACTTTCATATGAGGAAAGACTGGATAGACACGGCTTGTACTCGCTAGAATTTAGAAGATTGAGGGGGGATCTTATAGAAACTTACAAAATTCTTAAGGGGTTGAACAGGCTAGATGCAGGAAGATTGTTCCCAATGTTGGGGAAATCCAGAACAAGGGGTCACAGTTTAAGGATGGGGGAATTATTTTAGGACCGAGACGAGGAAAACATTTTTCACACAGAGAGTGGTGAGTCTCTGGAATTCTCTGCCACAGAAGGTAGTTGAGGCCAGTTCATTGGCTATATTTAAGAGGGAGTTGGATGTGGCCCTTGTGGCTAAAGGGATCAGGGGGTATGGAGAGAAGGCAGGTACAGGACACTGAGTTGGATGATCAGCCATGATCATATTGAATGGCTCGAAGGGCCGAATGGCCTACTCCTAGACCTATTTTTCTATGTTTCTAAGCACATTCGATCCATTCTTTCATCATATTTCGGGTATAGAAATGGCTTGGATGCACAACCATTGCTGTTATAATAAAAATGTACATAACTTGATCCAACAAAGAGCAAAGTGATAATCTAGTTTAGTGATGAGCAAAATAGAAAGTGCTGGAGCAAATCAACAAGTCAGGCAGCAACAGTGGAGGGAATTGAATGGAGACACAAAATGCTGGAATAACTCAGCGGGACAGGCAGCCTCTCTGGAGAGAAGGAATGGGTGACATTTCGGGTCAATACCCTTCTTCAGAATGATGTCAGGGGAGTGTGCAGGACTGAGATAGTATGTAGTCGGAGACAGTAAGGCTGGTGGGAGAACAGGGAAGGAGGAGGGGATGGAGAGAGAGGGAAAGCAAGGGTTATTTGAAGTTTGAGGTCAATGTTCATACTGCTGGGGTGTAAGCTACCCAAGCAAAATATGAGGTGGTGTTCTTCAAATTTGTGCTGGGCAGATTGGGCAAGGGGGACTCTGTCATTGTTACGAAAGAGGGAAGAGGGAGCAAGAGCAGAGCTGCGGTATATCGAGGAGACCCTAGTGAGAGCCTCATCTATAATGGAAGAGGGGAACCCCCGTTCCTTAAAGAATAAGGACATCTCCGATGATCTGGTATGGGAAACCTCATACTGGGTGCAGATGCAGCATAGATGGAGGAATTGGGAGCAGGGGATAGAGTCTTTACAGGAAGCAGGGTGGGAAGAAGTGTAGTCTAAATAGCTAAGGGAGTCAGTCAGTTTGTAATAGATGTCAGTCAATAGTCTGTCTCCTTTGA
The DNA here is from genome assembly GCA_035221665.1 of Okamejei kenojei. NCBI lineage: Eukaryota > Metazoa > Chordata > Chondrichthyes > Rajiformes > Rajidae > Okamejei > Okamejei kenojei. Next base: position 16,071,208 of record CM069159.1, read on the forward strand.
TGGAGACAGTGAGATCAAGAAACGGTAGGGAGCAGTTGGAGGTGGGCCAAGTGAATTTGAGTACAGGATGGAAATTAGTCATGAAGTTGATGAAGTCAGTGAGTTCTGCATGGGTGCAGGAGGTAACACCAATGCAGTCGTCAATGTAGCGTAGGTAGAGTTTGTTAATAGGGCCAGTGTACACATGGAACAGAGATTGTTCAACGTATCCTACAAAGAGGCAGGCAAGCTGGGGCCCATGCGAGTGCCCATAGTTGTGCCTTGGATTTGGAGGAATTGGGAGGAGTCGAAGGAGAAGTTGTTAAGGGTAAGGACCAGCTCTGCTATGCGTGTTAGTAGATGGAAATTGGCTGGTTCTGCGGTCAAAGAAGAAACGGAGGGCTTTAAGACCTTCCTGGTGGGGGATGGAGGGGTAGTGTAGAGGGAATTGGACCATCAGTCTGAAGAAGGGAGGGAAGGGGAGGGGAAGATTTTATAGGAGTTGGATATTTGGAACTAGCTACGTGAGGAGGTAGCTGAGGCAGGTATTATCATAACATTTAAGATATATTTGATCAGGTGCATGGGTAGGATCGGTTTAGAAGGTTATTGGCCAAATGCATGCAAGAGGGCCTAGTGTAGATGAGGCATGTTGGCCGGCATGGGCAGGTTGGGCCGAAGGGCCCGTTTCCACTCTATATGACTCTATGTGACTAACATACCTTCACTACCATTGACAAATTCAATGCTTTCAATCACAGATTAATTTCTTCACGTGATCCACTACTTGTGAATAACTTGATCCTAAATTATTTAAAACCGTCTTCTAAACATTATTAATCGTAATATGTGGTTATATTTGATGGTTAACATGGTTCAAGGTGCTCTTAAACTCAGAAGACCCAATTTAAAGTTTAAAGCCTCTATGGTCTGCAAAAGGGTGTAATTTGTGCAGATTCTAATTATGACTAATGCACTCATTGGTGTGACTATTTCTGTGGACAGACATGGCCTAGCATAATGTTCTATCGCAAATTTGTTCTAAATTCCAGAGTCTGAGGGACTAGATAAGATGGAATACCAATTTGGAACTTTACCCTAATGCCTGCACGGATTGTATTTATTTCCACCCAATTGCCCAAACATGATATGTAATGCAATCACATTCCAGTCATTAAACCTAACCTAATATATAAGTTACGAACATACCCAAACTAGCATCATTTATCAGACATTGTCCTGCCCCCATTTGTTTTCCAGTTTTCTCCCCTTATTGCAACCATTCTGAAGAACGGTCACAATCTGAACCATTGCCTGTCTCTCTGTAGAGTTGATGCCTGACCTGCTGAGTTATTCCAGCACTTTGCGATTTGCTCAAAATTCCAGCATTTGCAGTTCCTTGTGTCTCGCTCATATAAGTTGTTGGCTGGAGACAAGATGGAATGATTACCAAATGATTCCTTCCCTTCAGAAGATACCAAAAATACCACAGCATTTTGGTTCAAACCTATTCAAATTCATTAACAGATCAAATTACAAACAGACGATATCAACAGCTTGCATTTACATTACACCCTCATTGAAAAGAAGATCACAAGCTTCTATGTGCTAGAGGAAATGAATGAGTGCCAAGCCTTTGTGGGTTGTACTGGGAAATGTGTCTCCTTGTAAATGTGTTCATCCTTTGAGAAGCAAGCCCGTGCTTTAGTGTTCGGCAATGGATGGTATATTTTTAGACAAGCACAACTGAAAGAACTTAAAAAGTAGAAGTGAAACAAATGGCGGTACTTTGAGGAGAAACAATGAACGTTTGTTGAGGCTGATGATCCTCACAGCTTATATTGACATGTTATTGTAATGTAGGCACTCACTTCTTCAACATCGACTTTTCTAAAAATTGAACGAAATCCAAGTGTCATATCATTTTAATCTAAAATCACTAAGTGAATTAAAAAAAAATGTTTTTGATAAAATGCCGATCCAATGGTTTTCTGACACAATGCTAATTCAAATTAATTGTGGTTTCCAACATTTCTTCTGGAGGAGAATTTCAAAGAGTGTTAGTATCCTTTCGATGAGCATCAGTCCTAATTCCAGACCCTTTTCCCCGAAAAACTCTATAATAACATTAGTCACATAGGCTGACGGATTGAACTCATGTGAGAAGGAAACGTGATCACATTAGCAATCCTGAATCCAGACTTTGTTCTTCTTTTGTTTGACAAAGTATGTCAGCTGTTCAGGTTGATCAGACAGCTGAGACCTGATAATCGCATTGTTTTTAAATATATATATAATCCGCCTTATTAATGCCAAACAAATGCCACTGGAATAATAAAGAAACCAAAACACTTGAGGCAATACAGGTCTTGCAGATTCATGAGCCCTTTCCAACATTTAATAACAGGTAACATTTCATTCCTAATGCTAGTCAATAAAATATAAATAATTTAATTAATATTGAACAATTCTCTTTTGTGAGGAAATGGAACAACAGATTCTTCTTTTTTCTTCTTACGTCATTGACCTTATTCAAGGACATCTTTGTAGAATGCAGAATAAACTGATCCCATGCAGATGTTGATTCAGTGAAGAATGTTTAATACTGCAGCTATCTGATTCATAAATTTGTTTCATACTTTGCAATAAAAAGATGATTCTGAAAAACATTATCGTACAGAACATATGCAGGAATAATACAAACGTTCCATTTCACTCAGTGGCTGAAAGTTTCCTAATAATGATTTGTCACTGCTCCTAATGTATAAGAGACACATTGTGAAATGGCTCCTGAGGTGTCTGCTGCTTATTAAAATTGAGGATGAATTCCTTTGCAGCAACACAGTTATAACTCACATGGATGAATGGAGTAATATCAAGGGAGCAATGAAGTGATCAAATATTATTTTATACCAGACATGGTTCCAGGAAAGTTTAAATCTGTCCCATTTTGGACTGCAGAGACCTTTTTCTAGTTCTAAAACTTTCACATAAAAGTCCAAATGAGATATTGGGGTCCAGTGAGTGGAATGGTGAATAAAACTTTAGCACAGAAGCTTGAATAGAAATTCAAAACTTTATATGAAATAAAGAAAGTACAATAAGATGGCACAGAGAGGGATTGATGAAGGATTGGAAGGATAGAAGATCCAAACATATTTTCTGCAGGCACAGAGAAATGAAAGGGATTGCAAGTGGAGATTGAGTGTGAATAAAAACCCTACAGGGAATGTACACAATGAAGCAGAGAGAATGGCTAAAGTACTAAGGGAGGACTTTTTCCCCAGGACATAGCTTGAACGGTATAGAGGGAGTAAGTTTAAAGAGATACAGGGCAGTTTTTTTATTACACTGAAAGTGGTAGGTGCCTGAAACATGCTACAAGGATGGTGGTGGAAGCAGATATGATAGTGTTAATTAAGAGACTTTGGCAGATGCAAAGACGACAACCAAGTTTTGCGAACTTATTTATTCAGACAATAGCTCCCTGGCTTACAGGTCTCTGCAAACATGTCTGACCACAACGGTGGTCAGCAACACAACTGTGGTGTGAAAACGAAACTGCGCGAAAACAGCAGCCCCTCCCAAAAGCCGGGTTTCTATACGTGCGTTCTTCAAGCCAAAAGACATTCGAAAAGGCCAAAAGGGGTGATGGTGGCCCTCTTAGGGACGTCGTTGGGATGGACCAAAATCTGATTATACCCGCGGACGAGGTCAACCTTTGAGAAGTAGGCGGCACCCTCCAAATGAGCCGAGAAATCTTGGATATGCGGGACTGGGTACCGATCTGCTGTGGTTACAGCGTTTAGATGCCTGTAATCACAGCAATGTCTCCAACCCCCGGACGCTTTGGGCACCATATGCAGAGGGGAAGCCCAAGGGCTATCCGACCACAGGACAATCCTCATGTCTTCCATAATCTGGAACGTCTCGTGTGATGCGCAGTTTATCGGGCGGGAGGCGGCACGCGCGGGCGTGAACCCATGGGCCCTTGGTGGGAATGTGGTGGACCACTCCATGACGGGGCACGGCCCCATCGAACCGGTCATGAGCAATCCTGGGAATTCAGTGAGAAGGGCTGCGAAAGGTTGCTGGATCTCAGCTACCTCGTCGAGTTGTTGTTGGGGTGTGAACGGGTCGCGCGGCTTGGCAAGGCACAGGTCCGACACTGGAACCATTTGCCTGCCTCGCACATCGACTAGCAGGGAGAACTCGCGCAAGAAATCGGCCCCCAATATCGGTTGGGCGACGTCAGCAACGGTGAACGGTCGAAATTTAAGTCCAGGGTCCATGTACTGTAAGTGCGAATGTCGCTCCCATTAACGGCCGCGAGGATGGGTCCTACCTTACCGACGCAGGTATCTCGGGCGGTCGGTGGCAGGATGCTGGTTATGGCACCGGAGTTGGCCAGGAAACGGTGGCCGGAGTGGCTATCACGGGCGTAGTGGCGTTTGTTTGGGCCGATCTCATTCGCCTCTATGGGCGATCGGCTGAGGCATTTCCCTGAAAAAACAGGGGCTTCAGCATCTTCAGGCTTCCACGCTGTAACGGAGATGGTAGTAGCACCAACGTTGTTGGCTGTGCACCTCCGGCTGCGGTGATGTTTCTTCGGCGCTGGGTGAATCCTGACCTTCCTCCCAATGTCGTCTCGGTTGCACCCGCGCCGTGGCAGTCGGGCGGGTGAAAGAACAAACGTCTGTGGGTACACAACTCATTGGCTCTCTCCGCGAGGTGCTGGGGAATCGCTGAAATCGGCCCCGGCAAGCATTAAACGGACCTCGTCTGGCATCTGCTCCAAGAATGCCTGTTCGAAAAGCAGACACGGGCGGTGCCCGTCCATCAGGGCCAGCATCTTCGCCATGATGGTGGATGGCCGCCAGTCGCCGACACTGTCCATGTGCAGGATCTTCGCCACCCTGTCTCTGTGGCTGAGACCGAAGGTACGTAACAGCAGGGCCTTCAAACCTTTGTATATTTGCAATCGTTGGTGGGTCTTTAATGTACAGCAACAGCCTCGCGGCACAGTCCTGTGGCAGAGCTCCTACCACATGGAAGTACATTGTGTCATCTGCAATTATTTGATGCAGATGGATCTGTGCCTCAACGTGGGCGAACCACACCTGAGGTTGGTCTGGCCAAAAGGAAGGCAGCTTGAAGCCGGGTGAGCCCTGCCTCGTGCCGGCCATTTCTGCAGGGACGTAGTCCTCCTGCATCTTCCTGTCTAACGACGGCTGGACAGGTCGGTGTCACCAATTTGGCGGATGCAAAGACGACAACCAAGTTTTGCAAACTTATTTATTCAGACAATAGCTCCCTGGCTTACAGGTCTCTGCAAACACGTCTGACCACAACGGTGGTCAGCAACACAACTGTGGCGTGAAAGCGAAACCGCACGAAAACAGCAGCCCCTCCAAAGTCACGTGACCGCGGCTTCCGAACGCCGGGTTCGATACCTGCGTGCGCCATCAGGCGCCGCTACAAGATTCTCAAATCTAAAATGGCACTAAAACCAGGCTTGAAACTAGGCGACTCTTTACTTGCTGGTTCCAGAAGAGGATATGCAATCATTCATGACAATTGCTCCACTCTTTTAAATCTTTATTTCAACAGCAGTATTTCTTACTCTATGCACAAAATGTCATGCCCTTTCCCATGTATCTGTAAACTATTGATGTCCAGATTGTAATAATGTATAGTCCAGAAAGGTGCACGCAAATCAATGGGAAAATTCCTGCACACCACTTTACTTTTCTACTGCTATCTACTTAAAATGAAAGTTTGCAAAATATTTGCCTTGATGTCTTAAGGTATTACTCTGCAGGCTTCACACCTAAGTTTATCCCGAACCAGTCTGAAGAAGGGTCTCGACCTGAAACATCACCCATTCATTCTCTCCAGAGATGCTACCTGTCCCACAGAGTTACTCCAGCTTTTTGTGTCTATCTTTGGTTTAAACCAGCATCTGCAGTTCCTTCTTACACATACCTGGATATTTATTTCTCCCTCACCAATAAAAGTACCAGTGGCAGAAGTTCCCTCTGCCACTTACCCAGTCATCCACTCAAGCACTTCCTAGCCATTTGCAGTCTCTATGTATCATCAACAAACTTGGATACATTACATTTAGTTCTCTCATCTAACTCATTGAAATGGATTACAAAGAGCTGAGGCCCATTTATTGATTCTTGTAGCAATCCAATGTGTTGCTGCTCCCTGTTTTCTGTTCATTATTATTAAGTATTCCATGATTTTGATTAATAAGCATTATAATGGTTGAGAAACTAGCTAGACCCTTAGACTTTCCTTGATTTAGTAATGTATCATTGATAACATATCAGTGTTAAATCTATCAGTGGGAAGTCATGCCAATCATTGTTATTGAAAAGAAGGTAAAAAGTGAAAATGAGAGAATTGTGGACCATTTGTATTCTGTCCTCTTGGATATTTGCTTATGGAGTTGCAGGCTGCTAAAGAAGATGGATACCTACCTGGTTTGACTTACTTGGCCGTGACGTACTTGGACACGGCCCGTGGCTTCAACACAATTGTGGAGAAACTCCACCATGGCCTCCAGGAAATATGGATCTCGTCGGGTTCCAGGTATAAAGAGGAGCACAGTGCCTGCTTCCCACCATTCTCCTTCTTCACGCGGTTCATCTGTGGAGAGGCAAGAACTAGAAACGACCCAAGTTTTGCCTTTTCAAGCAGTGTCAGTAGTCCTTCCAAGTATGAGAAGCCTCCCCAGAGACAGGATAATTCAAGAACCCCCATATACGTGCACAAGACTGACATTGCTACAACAGTTATAGACAATACAGACAAAACAATGCACAGCAATGACACAGCGAAGATTTGCCCCATCCACGGCAAACCTCATTCCCTCACCAAATGTAGAGGTTTCAGAGCCAAGCCCATATAGGAGCGTAAAACCTGCCTTAAGGAGAACAGCACATGCTTCAGTTGTTGCTCTTCATCTTCCCACTTCGCCAAAGACTGTAAGAAAGTGCTCAAGTGCAGAGAATGCGAGAGCGACCACCACATCACAGCAATGCATCCAGGCCCTGCCCCCGGACCTCTAAGCCCCCCACTCAAGAGCCAGAGCCTACAGCACGAGAGAACGAAAGTCTCAATCTTCCAACCACAATCACTTCCCATTGCACTGAGGTATGTGGCCTGGCCTTTCAGCTCGTTCGTGCTCCAAGATATGCCTGGTAAGGATATATCCACGTGGGCTGCCTGAAAGCTCAATCACAGTGTACGCAATTCTTGATCATCAGAGTAATCGCTCTTTAGCGAGGTCAAGTTTCTTTGGTCAGTTTGGGATTGAAAATGACCCATCCCCTTACTCACTGAAAACTTGTGCAGGAGTGATGGAAATGACAGGATGAAAAGCAGATGGCTTTCAGGTTGAGGCTGTGAACGGAGGGATCTTCCTCCACTCATCGAGTGTGATGAAATTCCGAATAATAGGAAAGAGATACCAACCAGAGGAAGCACGTCAACACATCCACTTAAGTCTGGTTGCAGCTCACATCCCAGAACTAGATCCAAATGCTCAGATTCTACTCTTGCTTGTAAGAGATATCCTCAGAATACACAAGGTGAGGCAACAAATCAATGGGCCAGGCAACACTCCCTTTGCACAGAGACTGGACTTAGGCTGGGTCCTCATAGCTGATGTTTGCCTTGGGGATGTGCATAAGGCAAGCATGAGCACTTTAAAGACGTACATCCTTGACAATGATCGACCCTCATTCCTCACCCCCTGCCAGAGTCAAATATATCTCAGTATTCGTGAGGACTGAGAATGACGATAAGTGTGCTCCATCCTTTGAAGATAGAGCCTTGCTAAAGGCTATGGAAGAAGAGTGCCATAAAGATGACACTAACGGCTGGGTGGCGCCTCTACCTTTTAGAGTACTCAGACATCCTCTTCCCAATAATCGGGATCAGGCCCTCTCTCGTCTTGCCTCTTTACAGCGCACCTTGAACAAAAGGCCTGCATTGAAAGAGCAGTTCATTGCCTTCCTGGGAAAGGTGTTTGAGAACAACCGCGCTGAACGAGCACCCCCACTGAAAGTTGGAGAGGAATGCTGGTATCTGCCAATCTTTGGAGTTTACCACCCTCAGAAACCAGACCAGATCAGGGTGGTCTTCGACTCCAGTGCGCAGTATGGTGGAATATCCATCAACAACGTCCTGCTTACCAGCCCAGATGTGAATACCTCCCTCCTTGGAGTGCTGATCCGCTTCCGAAAGGAACCTGTAGCTATAACCGCCGACATTCAGCAGATGTTCTATTGTTTTGTAGTGAGAAAAGACCACAAGAATTACCTAAGGTTATTATGGCACAGGGATAACGATATGTCAAAGGACATGGTTGAGTATTGGATGCATGTGCTCGTCTTTGGGAACAGTCCCTCTCCTGCCATCGCAATCTATGGGCTAAGACATACTGGTCAGGGAGGTGAGAATGAGTACAGATCCGATACACGTCACTTTGTGGAGAGACATTTTTACGTGGATGATGGGCTCATCCCTTTGCCCACGGAATCCAAGGCCATCGATCTGCTGAAACGAGCTCAAGCATGTCTTGCTCAGTCAAACCTGAAGCTGCACAAAATCGCTTCAAACAGTGCTGCAGTCATGAAAGCCTTCCCCGTTGAAGACCTGGCAAAAGGCATAAAGGATCTTTCCTTGACTGATGAAGCTTTGCCAATGCAAGCTTTGCCAATGAAGCCTCGGACTGTACTGGGAAATGGAGTCTGACACATTCACCTTCAAAGTCTCTGCAGAAGAAAAACCATTCACTCGACTTGGAGTTTTGGCCACTGTGAACAGCCTTTTTGACCCCCTCGGTTTCGTGGCACCAGTGACCATACGAGGAAAGACACTACTGCGTGAATTCTCCACCATTGGCAGTTGTGACTGGGACACACCACTTCCAGAGAAAAAGCTAGAGGAGTGGAAAACGCGGAGAGCTTCGCTTCGAGACTTGAAGAATCTTCATATCTCACGCACACACTCTCTTCTTAGTGCGAAACACACAGAGTTGTGCCTCTTCTCTGATGCCTCCAACACAGCCATCGGTACCTTAGAGTAATCTCTGAAGAAGGGCAATGCCAGGTAGGATCTGTCCTAGGGAAAGCAAAGTTGCCTCCTCAACCGGAACCTACGACACCTAGGCTTGAACACTGTGGAGCGGTACTGGCAGTGGAGATGGTGGACCGGATCTCAAACCTGAAGCAGCCAAGTTCTACTGTGATTGTAAGGTAGTCCTGGGGTACATCTTCAATGACAGCAGACGTTTCTTCATCTATGTACATAACAAGGGCAGACACATTTGACAGACTACACGCCCAGAACAGTGGCACTACGTGCCGACAGATCAAAATCCAGCGGTTCTTGCAACAAGGTCAGTGTCTGCATCACAGCTTGCCAACACTTCATGGTTTACTGGACCTGCATTTCTACACAAGCCGCCAGATTGTTCTCTTGAGGGGCAAGAGTCCTTTCAGTTGATTGATCCAGAGCTAGATGTCGAAATCCGTCCACAAGTCACAAGTCTCATCACTCAAACAATGCAGAGACAACTTACCTCCCAGCGTTTCCAATGTTTCTCCACCTGGAATTCTCTTCTCAGAGCTGTGGCACTCCTCATTCATGTGGTTCGATCCTTCAGGTCAGACTCCTCCAGGGCCTCTGATAAATGCAAAGGTTGGCATTGGTGTAACAAGCCTCGCACTCTGAGGAGTTGTCTGCCACTAGAAATATCATCATCAAGTCGGCACAGAAAGAGACCTATGCTCAGGAGTTCAATAAACTCACAGGAACTCCCTCGATCCAGTCCACTGGTGAAGTTGAATCCAGTAATCCAGGATGGTGTCTTTAAAGTCAGTGGACGCCTAAATCATGCACCTCTGGACCAAGCCGAAAGGAGTCCTCTCATCCTGGGGAAACAAAGCCACGTCACCAAGCTATTAGTGCAGCAACATCATAAAGAGGTAAAGCACCAAGGCCGTCAGTTCACAGAGGGAGCCATCAGAGGTCTGTGGATTGTCGGCAAGCGGCTTATCAGTTCCGTTTTGCATGATTGCATCACATGTCGCAAGCTCAGGGGTAAGATGGAGAAACAGAAGATGGCTGACCTCAGTAGGAAGTAGTCTCCTGTCTTTGTTTTTCTGTCATGGTCAGCAGCAGAAGCAATCCGTCCCAATCCTAGCTTGCTACTCTAAAGAAAGCAATGGCTGTAAGTTTATATAGTTCACTGTATCCTTGAAATGCTATATTGGAGAATATTTATGGCAGATGATGTTCATTTCATTAACTTCATAGCACTTGTGAATGCTTAGATTGTTAGCAGGCGGCCATTTTGTAGCACCTTAACATACAAGGAATACGATTTGCTTTGATTGTTCATAGGATTGTTTATTATATATTTATTTATATATTATTTATATATACAATTATATATTTGCCCTATATGTTCCACTGTTTAGAAGATTTGTATATTTCTGTAAAGGAGAGTAATTTGTGTATCTTTCTTCTCCTTTATAGTTTTCACTTGTTTTTCAATATTAAGAATGACAGCACTGGAAAATCATTAAACTTAAGAGCAGAGATGCTAACTTCCTGACTCGCGTCTGTATTATTGAATCGAGTTTGGATGGCTGTCAATCTACGTTCTACTGTTAACAATCACGGAGGGAGGACAGTTACAATTTGACTTAATGGCTATTGGCAGAAAATAACTAGAGTCTATAATTAAGGGCAGAGTGACTAAACACCAAGAATATTTTCAACTCATCGAGGGAGTTCCTTGTGATTTAGAAAAACAGGGATATGTTTAATGAATTTTGTGAAGAGGTGGGTACAATTGAGGGCAGGGAAAACTTACTTTAGTTGACTTCCATAAGCTCACAAGGAAGTGGAAGGGAATGGAATACTTTATTGTCACATGTGACAAGGCACAGTGAAATTCTTTGCTTGCATGCCCAAAGTGTGCAATAGTCACCACATAATGGGCGATGGCGAAGTTACAAAGTATCCCGCGTCAGGTCCACCTACATTTTCCCCCTCCCTCTTCTTCTCGGCAGATCCCCCTTGCCGGGTCCTCCTTTGCTCTGCTCCTCTCCCCCCTTCATGGCGATTCCCCCCCAAGCCAGTTCCTTGTTCTCCCCCCCCCCCCCCTCACGGCGGTCCCCCATGACCAGTCCTCCTTTGTTCCCGGCGCTGCCAAAAAGTTACAAAGTACCCGTGCCCGCTCCTCCTTTGTTCACCTCACACCCTCCCCACCCGGCAGTCCCCTCACACCGGGTGCTCCATTGTCCTTCCCCTTCCCTCCCTCACGGTGGTTCCAAGTGTGAACAAAGATGAAAGCACGATAATTTTTAATGTAAATTATTGATCTGGTTAGGTCTGCTTAAGTGACAAAAAACATGGGGTGACAGTGATAACATTCGAAGTGGCAAGATTAGCTTAGTGCGGTCTCACAAGAGTCAGTGTTTTGTGGTCTCAATGTGTCTCAGTTTGACAATGGAGCCAAAAACAGGATGTACCAGAAGCAGTATTGATGGAAATGTAGGCACCTCGTGTCTTATGCTGGGTTTATCGGCCTGAAAAGCAGTGCATAAATCAAAAAGTGCGTAACTCAAATATATGCTGGGCATCGCATGCGAATACGCTGCCAGTTGAAATAAATGAGGGTAAATCACATCATAGAACACTATAAAGCTTTCCCTTCCATCTGTACAATGCTTTACCTGTAATGCATGATGCTAACCATCAGAGTCTAAAACTGGGAAAACTGCCTGTTTATGCTCTGTAATTGGAAACATATATCCCAAAGGCAGATACATTGAAACATGTACCTAATAGCTGCAGACAATCATTTGAGTTTGCTTCCTGTAAAGCAAAACTGAACTTACAAGATAATTATGAAAGCTTTGAAAGATGCGCGTTTGCCAGGTATAAATCTGAGCAGATTATTTCCCTCTACTAACACACTCCTCAACAAATTAAAGGTGTAGCCATGGGCACTCACTTGGGCCCTAACTACATTATACCTGCCATTTGATAGTTATGCCAAACAGTCCTTGTTCCAGGCAGACACTGGCCCTATCTATCTTTTTCTGTTACATCGACTGCATTGAGAATGTCTCCAGCACCAGTGCAGAACACGTGGACTTTATTAACTTCACCACTAACTTCTACCCTGCCCTCAAATTCACCTGGATTATTTTTAACAACTCTCTCCCCTTCCTTGATCTCTCTGCCTCCATCACAGGGGACAGAGTACTGACTGATGTCCACTACAAACCTACCATCTCCCACCATTATCTGGACTACATTTCCTACCACCCTACCTCTTGCAGTGATGCAACCCCAACTCATAATTCCTTCATCTTCTCCCAACAAGAGACTTCCCATCCTAAGATATCCAAGATGTCCTGTTTCTTTAGTAAACGTAGTTTCCTCCTGACTGTCAGATGGATCCCTCACCCACATCTGTTCTCTGTCCCATAGTTCTGCTCTCACCCCCTCTAACCCCAGATGCAACAAGGATAGAGTACACCTGGTACTCACTTTTCAACCCATCAGCCTCCACATCCAATACATCATCCACCAATATTTCCGTCACCTCCAACCTGATCCCATCAATAATTACTTCATCCCATCTCCACCCCTTTTTGCCTTCTGCAGGGATCGTTTCCCCGCAACTCTGGTTCACTCACCCTTTCCCATCCAAACCACCTTCTCCCCAAATACTTCCCCTGCAACCGCAGGAGATATAATACCTGTCCCTGTACCTCCTCCTTTGCCGCCATCCAGGAACCCAATCAGTTCTTCCAGGTGAGACAGAGGTCAATGTACATCCTCTAATCTCATCTATTGCATCCAGTGTTCTCGATAAGGGCTCCTGTACTTTGGCGAGACCAAGCGTAGACTCAGCGAGCGCTTTGTCAAACACTTACGCATGATCCGCCAAGGCCTGATGGATCTATATATATTAGAGGATTAGAGGATATACATGTGGGACTCACCTGGAAGAACTGCTGGGGTCCCTGGATATATATATATATCGACCCGAAACGTCACCTATGCCTTCGCTCCCTTGATGCTGCCTCACCCACTGAGTTTCTCCAGCATTTTTGTCAGATAGACAGACAGACAGACAGACAGACAGACAGACAGACAGACAGACAGACAGACAGACAGACAGACAGACAGACAGACAGATACACACATTACTAATCAAGAACCTATCAATCTCCGCTTTAAAGATACACAATGACTCAGCCTCCACCGCCACCTGTGACAAAGAATTCCATAGATTCATCTCGCACTGGTTGAGAAATACCTCTTCATATCAATCCTAAAGGTACAGTATGTCATTTTATTCTGAGACTGGGCACTATTGTCCAAGACTCTCCCACGACTGGTAAAATCCTCTCCACAGCCATATATTCCACATTGCGATGTTCCTCTTCTTCGTTTAAACTTATCTGTTCAGCTTTATTCTGTACTCTGCCCCATGATTTTGTCCATGGACTGCCAACATGCCACCACACACTTCAGCAGGGAATGAGGGTTGAGCCTTAACATTACACTATCACATCCCATATTAGCTAACTTTCCATGGGAGAATGTGTTCTGACAATAATAAAGCAATTCAGTTTGGTGGGACTTATCTCATCTCAGTGACTGTAGGAATACAGTGTAAAAATATTGCAACCCAAAATCACATCATTTTGAAGAATGGTGCACAGAAATAGAAATAGATGAAGAAAGCAGACTTACATTTAATCAAATATAAAGTGCAGAGCTCATGCACCTGGGGACAAAGGAAAAACTATTTATATCGCAAACCTGTTTTCTGCTGGTTATACCTGGATGTACAAAATCATCGTTCTATGGAGTATTTTGTCGTAGAAGTATCACTTGGATATTACAATGTCTATTTACAGAACCTAAAGTCATTTTGATCATTTTGATCGTTGTGTCTGCAGTCCCACCCAGTCAATCAGTCAACATTTCCCCAATTTTAGGTAACTTTTACAAACACCTCCCTCCCCTTCCCCTCCCTCCCCCTCCCCTCCCCCCTCCCCCTACCCCCAAAACCCTCCCCCCCCCCCACACAAACCTCTCCCTCCTCTCTTTCCCCTCTTCCTCCACTAAAAGCCCGTCAATCAGCTCCACAGTTTGCAATTATGTATTCCTATTGGGCTCACACCATCTTGAGCCAACAATCCGCCTATCAGAGAACATCCTTTCCCGAAGTATTGTATTGCTGGTCCCAATTTGTCCTGTTTTTTTCTCTTGCTTCCAGCCCCCGCCCCCCCAAACTCCCACCACAGTCATTCCAACAATTTGTGTCTATCTTTCGCATTAACCAGCATCTGCATTTCCTTTTTATTACTGACAACATTCTGACACCATGCAAAAGTATTCCAAATATTTTTAGCCTGTTTTTCTGAATCTGTGACTTGGGTGTCAAATCATGAAACTCCTTCAGGCTTTTGAAACTAAATCACGATGATTAAAACTTATCACTGCCTCAATTTACCTTTTCTATTTTCTCCAGTATTGACATCTAAGCCTTGGGTCCTCATGGCATCTTAACTTGAACTGAGGAATGTTCATTGAAATTATACCAAACACAGCTGAATTACTTAATGTATGTGCATAGTCTTATTATCCTTGTCGTAGCAGTCTTACTGGAGAATGCAGCATGAAGTGACAGCTGATGTGATATTAAATACTATTTCTGCCTTCAAACTGGAACATGAGAGGAATGTTAGCATTTCCACATTTATCTAGAGGGTGGTGAATCTGTGGAATTCATTGCCACAGAAGGCTGTGGAGGCCAAGTAAATGGATATTTTTTTGAGGCAGAGATAGATAGATTCTTTATTAGTAAGGGTGTCAGGGGTTACAGGGAGAAGGCAGGAGAATGGAATTGAGAGGGAAAGATAGATCAGCCATGATTGAATGGCGGAGTAGACTTGATGGGCCGAATGGCCTAATTCTGCTCAAATCGCTAATGAATTTATGAACATTGCCTGAACCGTTCTACAATGGCACAAGTGGTTATTACAGAATTCCCATCTAAATTGGACAGGTGCGCACTGTGCAAGGACTGTCTGCAAACCAGTTTGAGAGAGTTTTCTGGGGTTGTCGATGAAGAAAGAATTCAGGAATTGAACCAATAGCCTGGACCTCTCCATTTTACATTACCGGGTAATATGAAGGTTAGCCAAAGGGGAAAAACGTGACTGCACACCACTGTGTGGTGCCAGATATCTTACCTCCTGATAAAATATGGGGATATGGATATTCTATGTGGATATGGATATCCTGATAAGATACGGGGAAATCCATATCTCCATATCTTATCAGGATGTTGGATAACTGAGTGATGCAAACATGGTTTCATAAGCATAAGATGTAGGATCAAAATTAGACTATTCAGCCCATCAGGTCTCTCCACCATTCAATCATGGCTGATTTCCCTCTCAACCCTATTCTCTTTCCTTCCTATTTCCTTTAACCCCTTACTAATCCAGGATCTGGTTTCTTACTGCTTCCAGGATTTTTGATACAGCCTCATGTCTTAACTTGATTGCTGCTTCTTTGGGTGGCAAAGCGGACCAAAGGAGGGCAGTGGGACACAAAATGCCAGAAACCACCTACATTGCATTTTTGAGATGGTAGCATGGCATTGCAGTTAAGTTTACTGGACTGATAGTCCGAGCACAGGATCATTTATCCCGAGTCAGGTGTTCAAATCCTTCATAATAACCAGGGAACTTAATTCAAATATATCAATAACTCTGGAATTAAATCTGAATCCATGGTAACCATGAAATTATTGGATTTGCAATAAAAATCATCTGATTCACTAATGTTCTCAAGGTTGGACATCTCACATCCTTGTCTGATCTGAACTGGGTATGACGTCAGACCTAACAATCTAAATTACTCTTAAATACCTCTTCAGTTCAAGGACAATTAGAGTCATAGGGCCATAGAGTCTTACAGCACTGAAACCAAATGCCTTTTCAGTCCAACTTTTTCCTTGCTGTCCAAGATGCCCCATTTAAGATTGTCCCATTTACACATGTTTGGCTCATATCCCTTTAAACCTTTTCCTATCACATGTACCTGTCCATATGTCTTCATACTCATACTTACTTTATTAGCCAAGTATGTTTTAAAACAAACGAGGAATTTGATTTGCCATACAGTCATACTAATATAAAGCAACAAAACACAAAAATACATTTTAACATAAACATCCACCACAGTGACTCCTCCACATTCCTCACTGTGATGGAAGGCGGAGAAATGTTAAATCTCTTCCCCTCTTTGTTCTCCCGCGGTCATGGACCTCGAGCCTTCCGTTGACGGGACGATCTGGACTCCCGTAGATGACGGCGGGCCCCCCGCATCGGGGCGATCAAGCTCCTGCATTGGGGGGATGTCAGTTCCCCGAGTCGGGGCTTGTTGAACGTCGTGCGGTTTTGGAGCTCCGGACAGTCTCTCCCAAGGCTGCAACCCCTTGATGTCAACGTCTGCAGGCTGTGGTTGGAGTGTCAATCCCAGGCAAGGAATCGGCTCTGAATGTATGTCCATGCTCCACGGTGGGGCTCAATGTCAGTTCTGAGCAAGGCCTCCAGCTCCACAATGTTAGGCAACAGAGCGACCGGAGATATGACCCAGAAAACAATTGCATATCCGGCAAGGGAAGAGATTGAAAAAATAGTTTCCCCCAACCCCCACCCCCACCCCCATTCCCCACACAAAACAAACCAGAGAACATTAAAACAAACGTAAAACACACTAAAAATAACAACAAAAAAGAAGAAAGGACAGACAGACTGTCGACGAGGCACCCGATGGTCTTTTAAATGTTGCTGCCGTACCTGTCTGAACTATTTCCTCCAGCAGCTGTAATTTAGCATCATCAACAAAATAGCAACATTGCGAGTAACATCCACAAACCATTTGTGCAGGAAAAGAATGGGAACGTGAGGTGTCCCAGGATGCAGTGCAGTGTTCCCCTAATGAAAAGTAACAAGCTGCACGAGAGTCATAGAGTCATAGTCATACAGCATGGAACCAGGCCTTTCAGCCCAAGTTGCCCATGCTGACCAAAATGCCCCATCTATGCTAGTCCTACCTACTTGCGTTTGGCCCATATCCCTCTAAACATCTCCTATCCATGTACCTGTCCAACTTTCTTTTAAATGTCTAGTACCCATCTCAACTACCTCTTCTGGCTGCTGGTTCCATATACCAACCAACTTCTGTGTGAAAACATTGCCCTTCAGGTTCCAATTCAATCTTCCCCCTCACCTTGATTGTAATCAGGTATAGTCGGTCCACTGACTGGATAGAACACAACAAAAAGCTTTTCACTGTACCTCAGTATATGTGACAATAAACTGAAGTAAACTAGACTAAACTAATCTAAACTAAACTAAATTAGTAAGATTAAATGAGAACTTACCAGTTTGAAGTTTGATCTTTATTTTATGAGGAGTTGTGATGAGGGATTTCGTGAAGACCCCGCCAGGCACGCATGCGCGACATTCTTCAAAGCAGCGGTGTGGAATCACAGAACTACCCAGAAATGAACTAATATAGTAAGATTGAAGAGACTCTAATTACCAACTGACCTTATAGTAGAGGGTTCGGAGCGGAGCGCACAAAATCCCTCATCGCAACTCCTCATAAAATAAAGATCAAACTTCAAACTGGTAAGTTCTCGTTTAATCTTACTATTTCATTTCGGAATCACGTGAGTGACTTCGTGAAGATTTCAAAGCTCTGTGATTACATGCCCTGGATCACGTCCATGCCCACACAATGCCGTAATACTGATGGAGGAAGTATGTTAACGTATTTCAGACTTGAACAAGCTGAAATAATAACATTATTGTTAATACATCAATAAACCCCTGAACACGGGGACAAATGTTTGGGGAACAGCACTTAAAACTGACTCCGCAATGTTGCGGGAGCGGCCACAGGTTAGTTATGAAACCACTGAAATGTGGTTTCACTGGCCCAGCCCGCTATTGCGAGGACATGATCCATGAACACCTCCATGGTCCTCGCCGCTGATGTGGATGCAGCCCTGGTAGAATGACATTTTAAAATGTTTAGTGTCTTACCTGCTGCACCGAATACCACCTTGAGCCATCGGGATATAGTCTGCACCATCACCCTGTGAGGTGGGTTTCCATGGCTGATAACAGATCTGCCTCCATATTCCTGATGGCCATTTTCAGACCTGTAGTCGCTGGTCTGTGTAGTTTAAGCAACTCTTCTATAAAGAAGTTACTTTATTATGGGGCCCTAATTTGGCTGCAAAAGGCTGACCTGAGTGCTTAGGCTGGGCGAACTTGGAGACCTTTATTATTAGCCCCTAATTTGGCTGCAAAAGGCTGATCTGAGTGCTTAGGCTGGGCGAACTTGGAGACCACATTCAGCAGTTCCTCCTGGGGTTTCTCAGGTACTGCAGGTTCCTGCTCCACCCTTCTTATGTGTCAGCCAGCTACTGATCCGTGGCATTCCCCACCAATGACGGGGACATGCTGGGTGGCCCAGCCGCATCTGCGGACGACAAGTCATCTTCCTCAGGTTCAGGAGAATCTCTGAGCCTTCTGTCATCGCCCCACACCTCGTCGAGGTGATAACAAGGGTGCCTAGACAGGATGTCGCTGCCTGCCGTTTCTGCATGGCTAAGCAACTCCCACGCGTACCTGCCGCTGGTCCACCGTCTCCCGGACGGAGGCGGCCTGCTAGTCTGATAAGACATGAGTGGTGATGAGTCGGTCCCGGCCGCCAAAGCGTGGTAACCCGACGTCCACGCGGGCTTGCCGCCTGTCCTCCTTAGGAACAAAGGCGACGTTCGGTCACGTCCTGCCGCTAAAGGGGAGTGCGGGGACCGAGATGAGACTTCACCGGCCCGCGATCTGGCAGGCTCCCCCAGTGGTGAGTCTGTGTCCTCCTTTGGGCCAAAGGCGTCGTTCGGTCACATCCTGCCGCTAAAGGGGGGTGCGGTGACCGAGATGAGGCCACAACGGCCCGCGATCTGGCAGGCTCCCTAGGTGGTGAGTCTGTGCCGGCCACACATGCGGGGCTTGCAGACCCAGGCCTCAATCCTTCACCGGTCCGCGATCTGGCGGCCTGCTCCGGTGGAAAGTCGACCTCGGCTCCCACAGCGGGGCTCACCGACTGCTGTGCGGTTCTTGCCCTGGTCCTCACTCTGGTGACCTGCATAGGTGGGGAGAGAGAACGTGCCGCCGAGCGGATAACACGCTTACGCACCTTAGCTCCACTGTCCCTATGCTTAGGTGACAGTGGTAGGGAGTCAGGGTCTTGCCTACCCTGCTCATGTGCGATGCTCCTACCATTTTACGGCTCCATGGCCAGACATGGTGGAGAATCGGGTCCTGGCTGCGCAGGGCTCCCCGGTTTCCGCGTTCTTATCCCGGCCGGCAGAATGGGCGCTGCCGGCATTGTGGGCAGCTCCGGGAATAGTGGGCGCTGACTCCCATCCGAAGTCCCATGGCCCTGGGAGGCATACTTCGATGTCTTCATTTTGGTCTCCCATCCATTGTTTCTGTAAGCAAAGTCTAGTACAGAAGCTAAACAACTCAAGGTTAGTATCTTACCTGAGAGTCTTTATGAGCTTCCGGTGGAGGAGCGCACTCTCTCCCCCCTCCCCCAGCTCCAATGGTGACCAGACTCTAATGCGGGACATAAACTGCCGCTAACGGCAAGGCACCCGCCTGTGTGTGAGTTGGGGCCCGGCTCTGTCTACTACCTCTATAGGGTAGCATAGCTGTTGGTCCGTGGTATACCTGCGGCCTGCGGCGTTGAGTCAGAGCTCCGAATGGCAGTCTCTGAGCCCGGACCCTCCTGGTCCATGGGCTTGCCCGACTCCGGGTAGTGTTACCGTCAGCCCATGGTGACCCTGCGGGCTGCGGTGTAGATTCGGGCTGCCGCTCGGCCGTCGCTGCCTGTGAACGGCGAGTGTGAGCCAGGGCCCTACCAGGTCCACGACCTGCTACAGGGCCCTACCAGGTCCAGGGCCCTACCAGGTCCACGAGCTGCCCAACCTGCCTGCTGTAGAAATAAAGTCGGGATAACAGCGTAAGTACAACCGTCATCCCACAGAGTCCTTGCGGGCTGCGGTCTAAGGTCGGGGCTGCTCCTATGCCATTGCCTGCAAGCCCCATTACCTTTTAATACAGATAGCCCGCAGTATCCCTGCGGGCTGTGGAGTAGAGTTCGGGCTGCTGCTCTGCCGTCGCTCACTCCGAACGGCGAGCCACTCCTTTATGCATGCCGCCAGCCCGCGGTGTCCTGCGGGCTGCGGTGTGGGATGGGGCTGCCTCTGCCGTCCTCCGCCGGCGAGTGTGTGAGCCCAGACCCTTCTGGTCAACGGGCTCGTCCCGACTCCAGTCTGTTGGTGCCGCCCCTGACTGCCCGCGGCAGTCAAATTTGAGGCGGCCTGGTGACCCTGTGAACAGAGTCACCTGAAATGAAAAAAGGACCGCAGGTTAGATTTTTCTTACCTGCAGGTCCCTGCAGTAGAGGAGCGACGCTCCTCACTGCCTGTTGTTCGCATGCGGTCGATGATATGTCGCGCATGCATGCCAGGCGGGGTCTTCACGAAGTCACTCACGTGACTCTGAAATGAAATAAACATGTCCTTTGTTTCTTAATTCCCCTACTCTGGGTAACAGACTGTGTGCATTCACCTTACTATTCCCCTCATGATTTTATGAACCTCTATAAGACTTCTATGATCAAAGCCTATGGATATTTGAAGGCTGAGCGGTCTATGTGTAGTGACATCAATAATTTTGTAGCCAAGGCCAAAGCTGAAAGTAAATCAAGCACCATACATGAGGCATGGAGTGCACTGAGGGAAATGTTCAGAATTACATTAAAGTAGTCACAAAGCTTAGCAAGAGTTAAAATAAAGACCAATATGTTCTTCAATTCCAGTGTGAAGCCACAGGCTGTACCGAAAATAAATCTCAAAGACTCTGAAAAGTAATTACCCTACTGTTTGCTTCCAAATGAGGAATGTAATGGTTCATCAGAAGACCCAGTGGCAGTGTGTGGTGAGCAATACAGCTATGTTCATTGAAAATTTCAGTAATAATTAAACAGGCACCTTCAAAACAACCCTCACAGCATTCATACAAAAAACATTTGCAAAGTGCTACAATTGTCAATATCAGCGTTGCAAGGTCTTTACTGCTTCTTTATGAAGCAGTCAGACGTATCTCAGGTAAGGCCCTGCCAAATGGACAGAAAAATTGAGCAACTTTGTAATATGTGAAATCCTAGAACTTTGTATTTATTTATTTATTTTTTAAAAATTGTCTTTATTTTATTAGGACAGGAATATGGCACCAAGGTGCCTAATATATATTGACATATTACATTTTATGTACATCTTCTTATTTTTTAATGTTTTTAATAATGAGAAAGAAAAAGAGAGTGTAGATAATAAAAGATAGAGGAACATGTGATATATAGTGTGTGAGAAAGAAAAAAGTGTAAAAAAAGAAAGTTGAGAATGAAAAAGGGAAAAGAAAGAAAAAAGAGTAGAAAGTAAGAGATTAAGGAAATCGTTATCTATATTCTTGACCATCCCTCACACAATCCTGAAACAGTTAGCTTCTACGGTTTTGTTGCACCATATGATTCCAAAAAATCGACAAATAGAGACCAACTCGTTAAACATTGGTCTGATTTATCTATTAGGAGGAATCGCATTTTCTCAAGATGTGCAGGGTCCAACATGTTTGAAATCCACATTTTAAGTGTTGGTATGTTTGTATTTTTCCAAAAGTTAAGGATAAGTTTTTTTGCCGTTATTAACCCATAATTAAAAAATAAATTTTGAGATGAGTTCAGTTTATTCCCATCTTCCATTAATCCAAATATAATCATTTCAGTATTAGGTTCCATTTTAATCTTAAATAATTTTGTAAATATTTCAAAAATATCATTCCAGAATTTATAAAGTTGTATGCAGGAGACAAAAAAGTATGTTATAGCTGCGTTTTGGGATAGACATTTATCACAAATGGGGAAGTATTTGGATAGAATTTATTCAGTCTAGTTTTTGAGTAGTATAATCAATGTAAAATTTAAATTGAATTAAATGATGTCTTACATTAATCGAACATTTGTGTATAAATGTATATATATCAAATACTTTCCCCATGTTTCCGTATTTATTTTTATCATTAATTCTCGTTCCCACTTCTCTAAGTGTCTCTGTCGATGGTAAATCTATATTTAAAATACTATTATATAAATATGATATTAATTTCTGTGAGTCAGCCTTAATGTTCATTGCTTCTTCCAATGGCTCTGAAGTTATGTTTGGACATCTTTGTATGTATTTCTTCATGAAGTCACAGATCTGAAGATATTTAAAATATTAGTTATTTTTCAGTTTAAATTTTAATTGTAATAGTTGGAATGATAACAGATTTCCCATTTCATACATATCACCGATCCTTTTAATTCCCATTCTTTCCCATTGATTATATGTTTTATCAATAAGAGATGGTTTAAATGAAGGATTATTCACTATTGGCAATAACAATGATAGGTTTCTTAATTTTAAGGTTAATTTTGTTTCCAAATTCTGATTGTATCATGTATAATAGTAAGATTAAACGAGAACTTACCAGTTCAAAGTTTGATCGTTATTTTATGAGGAGTTACGATGAGGGATTACGTGAAGAGCCCGCCTGGCGCTGGCAAACGGCATACTTCAAAGCAGCGGCATGAAAAACACAGAACACCAAATAGCCAAAGTAACATAGTAAGGCTCATAATAGACTTAGAACTACCAGATGATCATTTATTTTATGAGGGTGGGAGTGGAGGGCACGTAATCCCTCATCGTAACTCCTCTAAAATAACGATCAAACTTCGAACTGGTAAGTTCTCGTTTAATCTTACTATTTTACTTCGGAGTCACGTGAGTGACTACGTGAAGATTTTAAAGCTTTCTGTGTTTTTTATGTCGTAGAATTAATCAATACGACAGTCCGGCTAAGTAAATACATACATGAGAAACCAGACTAATTTTAGTTCTTTCCATAATTAATTTTTTAATGGTTTAAAGAACATCATAATAACCCTCCTTATATCCGAGGGAATCATTACAAGTGATAAAATATATAAGTGACTACATAACTGATTATAGCAATCAATAGTAAACAAAGCAGGTGACTATAGTGATCCCAACACCGCGTGGCCAAAGCTTGTCATAGTGTGAACAGGTTTATTGTAGAACTTTGAAAAAGTTTCTTCTTTACTCCACCCTGCGATTTTTAAAAATATGCTCGAGCGGTACGTCCCGCACCTTCGCCGCGGACGTAGCTGCAGCCCTGGTGGAGTGAGATTTGAACACATCAGTGTCTACTCCTGCTAACAGTAACACCTGTTTCAACCACTTTGAGATAGTTTGAACTGAAGCTTTAGTGTGTGGTTTTTTATGCGTAATCATTAACGTTATTTCATTTCCTCGAAGAGTTTTGGTAACTTTTATGTATTGGTTCAAATGTCTAACCACACATAAAGTAGGATCAATAGGATAAGCTTGAAAGATTACCTTTGCTCCATTTCTTCCTGGTCTGCTTTGTTTGATCAGATCGTAAACATAGAACACAATGTTATCTGTAGTCACATGCATACAGTCTTAAACGCAACATTTGTAAAGTTTGCACTCTTTGAGCTGAAACCAATGATATTAACATTATTAATTTGAATGTTAATCTTTCCAATGACAATCCTTCAATTGGAGTCCATTGTCTAAGTAAGGTAAGTACAATGCTCACATCCCAAATCTCTGTGTATCTAGGTTTGGGTGGATTAATGTTAAAGATTCCTTTCATGAATCTAGATATTAGTGGATGTGATCCAATTGATTTCTGGTCAGACATAAGTCCTAAATAAGATGATAAGGCACTGTGTGCAGTGTTAATGGCACTGTAACTTAAATGTTGCTCAAAATGCAATTTAGCAAGGAACTCCAATACATTTGCAATATTCACAGTATCATAAGAAATATTTGACTGTGTGCAAAATTCTTCCCATTTCTTAATATGTGTCATATATTGTTTTTGTGTGTTATCTCGCCATGATGCGACTATAACTTCCATAGTTTTTGTCCGACAATCCCAGCTCCTGTAGTGGTCTGGTCAAACCCTGCAGATTAATAAATTCATATATGCATATAATGGATAAATTTCTTTGGTTATTGGATTAATAAAAATATCACTACAGTTAGGAATTGACATATATGGTTCTTTAATCATATTCAGCATTATGGAACCAAGGTTGTGTTGGCCAATTTGGAACTACCAACAATCCTGTGGCAGAATCTTGTTCTATTTCCTTCAGACATTGCTGAACCAAAGCAAAAGGTGGAAAAGCATAAAAGAACATATTCCCCCAGTTCAATGAAAAAGCATCTACTGCTACTGCATCTGGATCGTGTTCCCAAGACACATATTTAGGCAATTGATGATTAAGCCTTGATGCAAACAAATCAATTTCTGGTAAACCAAATTGAGTTACAATATTCTTAAATATTGCTGGATTAAGCATCCATTCTGTGTTTATCTTAAATATCCTTGATCTTTTATCTGCCACCACATTGTCTTTACCTGGAATGTAGTTTTGCTGAAATCCAAATTTGGCGATCAATACACCATTGCCATATTTCATTGACCAGACAATCACATGATACTGATCTGACTCCCCCCATGTGATTAATATATGCAACAGCCGTTTTATTGTCTAACTGTATTAATACATGTAGACCCTTTTTTGAACAGCAATATGCTTTTAGACCATAGAAAGCACCCAATAACTCTAAATAGTTAATACCATAAGTTTGAAGAAACGTTTCTTCTTGGACTTTCCATCTACCTCCACAACTGGAGGATGAATCTGTTACCCCCCCCCCCCAATCCGAGAGCATTAGCATCTATTTATAAACAATTTCAGGCTGTTTAATCAGAATATTTTTAGCAGCTTGTGGGACATTTTTAACCCACCATGGTAATTCCAACAAAGCTTCTTTTGTTAATTGCATAGGCCTATCAAAGTGGCCTGCCCTCTCTTTGAGAGCTCTTTTTTTGTCCCTTTGAAGATTTTGATAATGTAATGGACCAAATTCTACTGCAGGAAATGCTGCTACTAGTTTACTAATAGTTTTCGCTACTTCTCGGATGGAAGGATAAGTTTGTGAATGAGATTATTACAAGTCACCAAAAAAAAATCATCAACTTTATCTTTGTTGGTAAAGTATTAACATAGTCTCTGAGTTAATTACAAACCCCAAATAGTTAATTGATTGTGCTGGCTGCAGCTGGGATTTAATTGGATGAATCAAGAACCCTAGCTTTAACAAAGCTTTTGTACTGAAACTAATTCTCAGCTGACTCTTGATTGCCATAAATGATTAGAATGTCATCGAGATAAGCCATAACGAGTGTTTTTGTAACTCTTAATTGGGCTAAAACTGGTTTCAACAGTTTAGTAAAGAGCCTGGGAGCTGAACTCAATCCATTTGGCAAAGCTTTAAACTGCCATAATTGTCCCAGCCAATTAAATTTTAAGTACCTCCAGAAACTGATGTATGGTAACAGAATAATAGACGTTTTTTCAAATCAATCGTAGCCATATAACAACCTGCTGATATTAAATATCTTGCAGTATTAAATGTTTCCATTTAAAAATTTGTATTCTACCACTTATTTAGATCTGTAAGGTCCAAATAATTCTGCAATCACCATCTTTTTATGTCTTTTGAAATATCTTAGACACGATTGATGCTCGTGTTCATAAGTTTTTTTCAATAACCCCTTTTTCAGATAATTTGTCAATTTCCACATTAATCTCTGCTTTTCCAATTGCAGTAAACACGAAAGCATAGGCAGGTTTATCTTACTGGAGGATTAACCCCTTCTTTAAATGTAATAGTGGCTCCTGAAACTGCTTGTAAAAATAAACCGATCAGAAGTAATAGTAAGCCAGTCTTTATAAAACTTTTGTAATCTCCCTCCAACTGGAGATTAATCCGCAGTTTCTTTAAGGATAGAACAAGTCTTTAAAACCTCTCCATATGAGCGTGGTGTCTCCTTTTCCCCGAATACGGGTAAGTATTGGGCTGTGCAGTACGATAATATTTCCTTGACATATTTCTGCCTCTATTCCAAAATCAAATCCCCTTCTGGGCGAAAAATACCTTTTTTGTCCTAAGACGAAGGTTTCATGCAGCTAAAATTTTTAGCTTCTTCATCCAATTTTTAATAATTTAGGCAGTTTTACTCCAAACAGATAACCAGGAGCTTGAACACCACTTGCTCGACACAGGCTTGCAAACCTTGGGTGAAATATGGGCCGAATAGCCATTTCCTCATACAATAATTTCATAGAAAGAATTGCACAATAGGCCCTCTTTTTTTTAAACTTATCCATCTCCCCAAAAGCCAAAATGGCAGCAGAATAATTTGTGAGGATTTTTGAACCTCACTTCTTGAGCTCTCATATTTGGGGTCATGGATGCCCATATCAACGGATAAACCGTAGGCACTTCCAATGAGGCATAATTTCCTGTGCGTTTATAATTCTGATGTTTCAATCATCACAGAATCATGAAGTTGGTGAAATACCATATATTAATGTTGGCAGCTAGGTTTTTCTTCCATAGCCTCACCACTTCCTTCATATATAGCAAATCCTTTTGCTATCCCAGGCACATTTGGCCTTTCTTTTATTTTGTGGTGTGCTTTCAAATGCAAATCACCATCAGCAGGGTCTGCCTTCTACAGCCCTAAATCAATTGGGATTTCATCCCATGAGACTTCCTTCGGCCCAAATCCTGGGTCCAGAGTTCCAACTCCAAATTAGGCCCACAGCCATATTCAGAATAATTAAACCCCTCAGGGCTTTTTTGGGAACCTTCTGGGTACTGTGACCCTAGTCTCATAATTTTTTGGAGAACTTTCTCCATATGCTCCATTATTAGTTCCACATAGTTTAATTATCTGGAGGACTTTCAGTATCAGAGTCATCAGAACCACGGGCCTCTCAGATTTCTTTTACATTTTTAGGAGCATTTCTCTCCGTGGTTATACTTCTGGAGAATCTAGAACTCGCTAACGGGTATATCAGCGGCCACCGGTATCGGAACCAGATCCGCACTAGCTTTTTTCCCGTATTTTATTTTCACCCCGGGAAGCTCTTTTTACCCGCGAATTTTCTTTGCCGATTTCTCCATTTCTTTCATTAATCTGTGCTAAACAGCACTTTAACATGACTCTGACTTTTATTTTACTTTACTTTTACTGCTGGACCCACCCAGCGTACTCTAACGAACGTCCCGACTTTGCCCCACTTACCTGCGGGTCCGTTCCGACCGCTGCGAGGAGCTGCTCCTTACTGCAGCTCCTCCTTCCGCCGTCAGCGTCGACGTAATGCCGTTTGCCAGCGCCAGGCGGGCTCTTCACGTAGTCACTCACGTGACTCCGAAGTAAAATTGGGTTATTCGTATATATTGTGTTGTTCAGTTTTATTGGGGAGAAGAGGATCGCTCCTATATTACAAGGAGAACAGTCCTCTTTCTCCATTCTTATCCATTCTGTCTGTTGAGTAGAACTGTCCAACCAGTAAATTACATTCTTAATATGCACTGCCCAATAATAATACAAAAAGTTCAGAAGTGAAATTCCCCCAATGTCTTTTGGTTTGCACAAATGTTTTCTTTGGATTCTGTGTGATCTATAATTCCAGAAAATTGATAATATTAGTCTATTTTTTTTAATAAGTTCTTTGGTATATATAATGTTATAGATTGAAATAGGTATAATATTTGTGGTAAAAAGATAATTTTTATAGCATTTATTCTGCCTATTAATGATAACGGAAGTGTTTGAAATCCTAGAGCTCACATACTGGAGAAGCACAACGAAAAGAGGCCAACATAGTGAAGGTGGGGTGGAGGATTGCAACCTTCACGTGGTCCGCCCTGTTTCGACTAATGCAATCAACTCGACGTGCACAAACAGAAGATCAAATAGAACAAGTTGTCCTACAACTTTAGGCTGTGCACGCCACACGAAAGAAGAAGAAGTGAAGGTAACTTAAAACTCATGTTAGGAGAGGCAATGAGGTGTTTAGACTACAAGCCATAGCTAGTTGGTGTAGAGATAAACCCAGGAGGTTGTAAACCAGGCATGGGATAAGAAATGTCACTTTTGAGACCCATTTGCAACACAAATGAAATAATAGTTTTCTAATTAAGAGGGAACAGGAAGTTGATGGTTGATCACTGATGAATTATTTAAAACATGTAAAATCTGCATGCAACCATTGTGTTGTGAGAAAATAGAAATGGTTTGGGTGCTGTGAATCATTGAAACACTTTGGGTTTGGAGGAGACAACAAGGGTTAACAGAATTGAGAAAATTCAAGGTTCAAGCCCAGAGGATGCAGACTCCCCAAGCGGAATATGAGGTGCTGTTCCTCCGACTTGCGGTGTTGCTCACTCTGGCCGTGGAGGAGGCCCAGGACCGAGAGGTCGGATGTGGAATGGGAGGGGGAGTTGAAGTGCTGAGCCACCGGGAGGTCGGGTTGGTTATTGCGGACCGAGCGGAGGTGTTCGGCGAAGCGATCGCCAAGCCTCCGCTTGGTCTCACCGATATAGATCATCTGGCATCTGGAGCAGCGGATGCAGTAGATGAGGTTGGAGGAGGTGCAGGTGAACCTCTGTTCAACAAACCCGACCTCCCGATGGCTCAGCACTTCAACTCCCCCTCCCATTCCGTATCCGACCTCTCGGTCCTGGGCATCCCCCACGGCCAGAGTGAGCAGCACCGCAAGTTGGAGGAACAGCACCTCATATTCCGCTTGGGGAGTCTGCATCTTCTGGGCTTGAACATTGAATTTTCTCAATTCTGTTAACCCTTGCTGTCTCCTCCCCTTCCCACCTCTCCCTCAGCCCTCGGGCCCTGGCATTCCCTCTCTCTCTATCTCTCTCCCCCACCCTAGTCACACTAACTTCTCATTTTCACACTACAAACAGCTTACAATGGCTTGTTCCCTTTATCATCGATACTTTTTTGCATATCTTTCATTCATTGTTCTTTATCTCTCCACGTCACCATCTATATCTCTCGTTTCCCTGATCCCTGACCAGTCTGAAGAAGGGTCTCGACCCGAAACGCCACCTATCTCCTTCGCTCCATAGATGCTGCTGCACTCGCTGAGTTTCTCCAGCCTTTTGTGTACCCTCGATTCTCCAGCATCTGCAGTTCCTTCTTTAACAGAATAAATGAGGGCAGTCTTTGTCTACATGAGGTTAGCAAGGCCATTGACTAAGTGCTGCACAGTAATCAAAGGCGGCACAGTGGTAGAGTTGGTGCCATACAACACCAGAGACCCGGGTTTGATCTAAACTACATGTGCTGTCTGTACAGTGTTTGTACATTCTCCCTGTGACCGAGTGGGTTTATTTCCAAATGCTCTGGTTTCCTCCAACACTCCAAAGATGTACAGGTTTGGAAGTTAATTGGTTTATCTGAATTGTAAATTATCCCTAGAGTGTAGGATAGTGCTGGTGTATGTGGTGATCGCTGGTCGGCCCGGACTCGGTGGGTCGAAAGGTAAGTTGTATCTCTAAAGTTTAAAAGTCTAAAGAAGCTTGTTTAGGTTAGATCACATCGTATTCAGGGCACTGGATACAAACTTGGCTTGAAGCTATTGACAGTTATTGGTGACATAGGGTTTATTTTCAGACTTGAGGCCTGTAACGAGTGACATGCCAGAGGATCCACTCTTATTCGTTATTTATATAAATGATATAAATGATAGCATTTATTTAAATTAATATAGGTGGCGGGTAAGCAGGCTTGCAGATGACATCTAAATCGGTGGTACAGTGGTACGAAGGTTACAATGCGATCTTGATCAACCGAGACAATGGTTGAGATATAGCAAATAGAGTTTAATTCAGATAAGTATAAGGTGAGAGGAGACAGTTTTAAAAGGGACTGATAGGGTGGGGGAAGGACATTATTCACACAATGGGTGATGGTGCCATGGGAAGTGGTAGAGGCAGGTACAATTGCAGCATTCAAAAGACACTTAGGCAGGTATATAAATAAAGACAAATATATAGGGATATGGGTCATGCATAGGCAAGTGAAACTATCTCGATTAGGCAACTTGGTTGGCATGGATGAGTTGGGCCCAAGTTATATTCCATGCTGTATAGCTCTACGACTCTATGTCCAAGAAGTTAAACGAAAGGTGGCAAAGGAATAATGATGAATGAAGATATTGTGTGATCGGAAATCAATGCAAAATCCAGGAGATAAAAAAAATAATTGGCCGTGTGCAAGTACATAACATTTTAAACTCACAAATTATGTATATCACACAGTCTAAAGCAATGTCACAAAATATAGGATCAATAATGGAATAACGCAGCTACCTATCACCTGCAGGGATGGCACGATGGCACAGCGGTAGAGTTGCTACCTTACAGCGCCAGAGACCAGGGTTCAATCCTGACTACGAGTGCTTGTCTGTACGGAGTTTGTACATTCTCCCCTTGACCTATGTGGGTTTTCTCTGAGATCCACTCCAAAGATGTACAGGTTTGTAGGTTAATTGGCTTGGTATAAATGTAAATTGTCCCTGGTGTGTGTAGGATGGTGTTAATGTGCGGGGATTGCTGGTTGGCGCGGACCCAGTGTGCAGAAGGGCCTGTTTTTATATCTAAACTAAAACTATTCTAAACTAAACCTGTATTAGCACGAGACTGTGTCCAATATGGATGTGCAGTTTGCTAATAATGAAATATACTCTTTTATACACCAGTCAAATAGCTATGCATTTGCATAATAGTTAACATGACATGGCAATATTAAAGGAAGGAATGATACATTGAATTTTCTCAATTCTGTTAACCCTTGCTGTCTCCTCCCTATCCCACCTCTCCCTCAGCACTCGGGCCCTGGCATTCCCTCTCTCTCTCTATCTCCCTCCCCCATCCCAGTTGCACTAGCTTCTCATTTTCACACTACAAACAGCTTACAATGGCTTGTTCCCTTTATCATCGATACTTTTTTGCATATCTTTCATTCATTGTTCTTTATCTCTCCACGTCACCGTCTATATCTCTCGTTTCCCTGATCCCTGACCAGTCTGAAGAAGGGTCTCGACCCGAAACGTCGCCTATCTCCTTCGCTCTTTAGATGCTGCTGCACCCGCTGAGTTTCTCCAGCCTTTTGTGTACCCCCATGGCAATATTAAAGATAATTTGTTGAGGTGAATGCCCTGTTCACAATTCCAATCAGAAATCAAAAGGGCCATTTCATAATACTTCATTTCAAGGGATCTTTTCTGTCCTTTTGAAAGTGTGTTGTTACTCATCTGGCTTTGCAACCTGTTCTTCTGTGTTTAATGTGTGACCAAGTCATACTTTTCATTTGAAAGGTCTTACTCTCGATTATAATGGTGTACGTCCTGTAATTATTCTCAAGAGGCGTCCTTCGAAGTTAGGCAGACTTCCTTCATGCACTTATGAATAAAATGATCATGCAACCTTTTATATCTTGATATTCAATTCCAACACATAATAGAACATGTTGCACTCACACAGTGGCCCAGATGTAAAAAATAAAGGTAACAGTTTTAAAACAAGTACAGAGAATAAAATAATCAAGAAAGAGAAATATTCAGCTTCCCAGCTCTGCTCTACCATGGGTATGGCTAAAGTGTTATCCAGCCGTACTTTCCTGCACTAATCCCATACTAACGACTTTCCTCCGCAGTGTGTCTATGTATTGGATACAGTAGGAGAAACAAATTTACTCAGATTGTGCCCAACAACAGCTGGGATTTGATTTCATAAAATTGCAAAGTATTTTTTTAAAAAATCCAAAATTAACAAATGAAAAATTCCAGTAAAGGAGAGTTTTGGACACCTGGAATGCGGAAAGAACTGGGACAGAATCTGCGGCCATTAATTATGCTCCATCTTAGATTCCATTAAAAGTTGACACAAGACTGCAGATGATGGAGTCTTGAGCAAAAAACAAACTACTGGTCTTGACCCGAGCCGTTACCTATCCATGTTCTCCAGAGATGCTGCCCGACCTGCCGAGTTGCTCCAGCACTTTGTCCTTTTTTGTATTAACCAGCATCTACATTCTTTATTACTATGGCTGGAGGAACTCAGTGGCTCGGACTGAAAAATCATCCCAACGCAAAAAATTGTTTCCCTTTCTGCTGATGCTGCCGGACCCATTGAACTCCCCCAGCATGTTGTCTTTAGTCCATTTAATAGTGTCTGTTCAAGTAAACACACAAAAAACAGTTCTTCGCATATTGTATTCAACCAGTTTTTTCACTCAAAATGTATGTCAGAAAGCTTATATCCATTAAATCCTTTCCCATTATTCTTTTCCCACATTCCTAAGTCCTACCGATATTGGCAACCTGTTACATGGCACGTCACCAGTTTTACAAGATTTTGTACTTATAACCCACTCTCTTGTGCTGTGGGCCTGCCATGTGTAGTTTACATTAATATATTCATAAAGGACACATCTTGGCACTTCAAAAATGGATTGTGTTTTACTTAACAATATTACACTTGCAGACTATGCCTCAGTTTTCATTTGAAAGACTTTGGATTTCAATCTGCAACAAATAGAATTGTTACACAAATGGAATGTTGCTCCATCATTTATTGGAGCTTCAAGATGCACCATTGTGCTACAATAAAATGCTTCCCCCCCCCCCCCCCCCCCCCCCCCCCCCCCCCCATCTCCCTTGGAAATGTGGCAAAAACATTCTGGTGCCAAGTTTCAGATGGGATTTATAATTTAAAATTCTAAACGTCTTAGAGCTATCAGAGAGTAAGCTTTTTGTGTAACCCTCGATTCTCCAGCATCTGCAGTTCCTTCTTTAACAAGAAAGTCATCATGTTTTTCACTTAGTTGCAAGCTGTACATGAAACTTTATTAGGAACTGGAGGACAATAGTTGTAAGCTACCCGCTGCCTTTAATATCTAACATTCAATACTCAATATGATGACCAGTATAGTATCTTTACCATAGACTTCAGACTTTAGAGATACAGCATAGAAACAGGCTCTTTGACTCACTGAGTCCTCGCCAACCAGCGATCACCCCGTACACTAGCACCATCCTACACATTATTGCTGCGGAAGAGTTGCTCCCTTACAGCGCCTGAGACCCGGGTTTGATCCTGACACTGGGTGCTTGTCTGTACGATATTTGTATGTTCTCCCCGTGATGTACATGGGTTTTCTCCGAGAACCTCAGTTTCCTCCAAAACTCCAAAGACGTACAGGTTTGCAGGCTAATTGGCTTGGTATAAATGTAAATTGTCCCTAGTGTGTGTAGGATAGTGCTAATGTGTGGGGATCACTGGTAGGTGTGGACTCGGTTGACCGAAGGGCCTGTTTCTATGCTGTATCTCTAAACGAAACGAAACTGCACTAGAGACAATTTACAATATTACAGCGCCCATTTAACCGACATGCCTTTACGTCTTTGGAGTGTGGGAGAAAACTAGAGCACCTCGACAAAAAGCACACGGTCACGGGGAGAACGTACAAACTCCATACAGACAGCACCCGTAATCAGGATCGAACCCGGGTAAGGCAGCAACTATACCGCTGTGCTACTGTGTTGCACTGTGCTGCATCTGAACTGAGGTGAAGAAAAGGTGAATAGAAGATGCAAATAATGTTCCGCACTAACAGTGAAGGACAACTTTCAGAGCAAATCAAACATGAGCATGCAATTCGAAGTCACACTCGAACAACTAGGAATATTAAGGCAGTAGTCAGTGTGAAAATAATCTTCATGAAGTTGCCCGTTGAACTCCTGAAATGAAAAGTTAAATCATTATAGTTGTAGAAACAAGGAGCTGCAGATGCTGGTTTACAAAAAAAGGATACAAAATGCTGGAGTAACATCAGCAGGTCAAGCAGCATCTCTAATGAGTTCTTCAGAGTCTGTCTTCGTGCCCTTCGTTCCTGACCTGAAACGTCATCTATCCATGTCCTCTGGAGATGCTGCCTGACTCGTTGAGTTACTCCAGCACTTTGTATCCAAATCGTTATAGTTAATGTAGAAAGGATTGGTACGAGTGATTGATGTTGGGTCTGGCAGGGAACGGCAGCTGCTCTAACTGGTGATCCTTCTTCCAATTAAACATTCAGAGTGCTGTGTCGTGATGCTGACTGTTGATTTATGGCTCCACTGCTTATACCTGTATAATTCCTCAAAACTTAAGGCTTTGTTCTCTTCAATGAAAAATTAGTTTTTATTCTTTCTAAATACTCCTTCAAGAGTCAAGGGTGATTACCTTCCATTGCTGTCATAAGAACCCTCAGATGGTTGGTGTGGGAGCTATAAAATACTATCTCAGATGGACAGGAGCTGCTCAATACTTGAGAGATGAGCATCTGGGCACCGTGGGAAATTGTGAAATCCTTCCACCATTGTCACTGGGCTTACTTGGAGGCATTAAACATTTTTGCTGCCATCATCAATGCTCCTTCTCTGTTCTGAGCGGTCGTGGGTCAGAGATTCCCAGAAGTAAATTTGAAGATGTTACCTGTTAGTCTAGACTATTCTTGAAATGTTTGCCCTATTCCCCTTGTTCAACTTTTGATCAGCATTCAGAGTAGAGAGCCTGTTTTCAGGTAGAGAGCCTGTTAGACAGAGCCTGGTAATTGTCCATGAGAAACAAGGAACTACAGATGCAATAAAATACCAAGAGTGCTGGAGTAACTCAGTGGGTCAAACAGCATCTCTGAAGAATATGGATAGGTGACGTTTTGGTTGAGGGCCCTTCTTCAGACTCAGGAGTATGTTAGTTCACTTCATATGACACTGAAGAAGTCCTTTGAACACATTCTGTACATGGCAACTCCCAGCAGAGCAATGCCATGTCACATTTCCCTTTTTTTGCCTATTCTCTTTCACATGACCATCAATTCCTCTTTGATTCTTTAACCACTTACCTTATTGAGGCCAATTAACCTACCAGCATGTCTTTGAGGTGCAGAAGGAAAGCAGAACACCCAAAGGAAACCCTCACAGTCACAATCAGTAAGTACAAACCCCACGAAGGCCTAATTTGAGGTCAGAATTGAATCCCAGGTTAAGAGGGAACACCATGACTTCTTATGGTCTTATGAAGGCAGGAGAATGATGTTGAGAAAATAAATTAGATCAGTCATGGGGTGGAAGATTGCAACCTTCACATGGTCCGCCCTGTTTCGACTAATGCAATCAACTCGACGTGCACAAACGGAAGGTCAAATAGAACAAGTTGTCCAACAACTTTAGGCTGTGCATGCCACACGAAAGAAGAAGAAGATCAGTCATGATAGAATGTCGTTGTAGACTTGAGGGGCCGAATGGCCTAATCCTGCTCCTTTGGTCTTATGGAGATGATTGAGCACCATGGGTTTAGATTTACTGGACCAGACTTTGGTAGGGTAGATGTCACAGCCTTATTAACTGGCATTACTCGGGCATTTAAGGTTCCTTTCCACAAAGCTCAATATGATAATGATGCATTGGAAGAAACATGGAATCTTAGACCTTCATCAGCAATGGATTTTAAAATCCAGATGATGAATTAACATGAGCGAAGTCAATGTCAAATAGTGTGCAGAAGGAGATGCAGTAAGATGCAGTGGATTAAATGAGAGAGAAATAGCATTGGAAATGTAAAAGAAAAGTTGACAGCTAGTAACAATTATCATGTTGTTAAACACACACTTAAACTGTAATTACTAAGGTTAACTATCTTTGGCATATTAATTGGCAATTAATAAAGTGCAACTTTACAAAAGAGTTTCACTGTAATGTATCTTGTGAAGCCAGTCTTGGAACAGTGGAAGCAAAAATGTATTATAAAATTAGAAGTCATTTTACGTCACTCAGAGAAAACCCAAGAGATCACAGGGAGAAATTGCAAACTGGCCTTTCCTGCCGAGGACCGGGAACCGGACCAGAGCTGCAACAGCGGCGGCGCTGGAGTCACCACAGAGCGGGCGATGCCTACCTGGGTCGCCATTTGGAGCTCCGGAGCGTTGGGCCACTGCTCCAACATCATGGAGCTCTGGTTTTGGGGAAAGCTTCCAACGCGGGCGGCGCTGAACTCCATGGAGTCCTGGGGCCCTTTGCCGAGGGTCTCCAGCGTTGCATCTCCACCCGGCGCGCCCTGCGGACTTTGGGAGCCGCGGACTGAGCATAAGCTGCGGAGGGGGCTGACTCGAGGTCCAGGCCGCTGAGGACATCCCCCAGCCCCGACGTCCGACTTACATCACCCCGGCGAGCGGGCATGAACATCGGGCCGCCCGTAGCGGCGACAGCGGAGGGCTCGGGGAGGCCCTGACCATGGGTGAACAGTGGGGAACATCAGGAGATAAGACTGACTTTGGTGCCTTCCCTCACAGTGGGAAAATTTGATCCTGCTGTGAGGGGATGTTTTATGTTGAATTTCTATCTACTCTGTATCGTGTTCTTTATTTTTTTCCTGTATGGCTGTATGGTGATTTCATTTCACTGTGCCAATTGGCACACGTGAAAATAAAATGTATCTGTATCTGTATCTGTACAACACCCGTAGTAAAGATCAAATCAGAGTGAGGCAATAACTCTACCATCCGCTACAGAGTGGGGCGATTCATTTCACCCAAGCAATAGTTTAATTAATTTCTTTACCACAGTTGCGATCCCAATTGTGAGAGGGATGGGGGGTTACACAAAAAGCTGGGGAAACTCAGCGGGTGCAGCAGCATCTAAGGAGCGAAGGAGATAGGCGACGTTTCGGGTCGAGACCCTTCTTCAGACTGGGTGAGAGGGATGGCTCTGTTTAACAGTTCTTTGCCATTTGGAAACTTCATATTTACTTGGTATAGAAATGACAGAATCAAGCTGAAAGGAGTGCAGGAAAGATTTACAGGGATGTTTAAAACATAGAAACATAGGAAATAGGTGCAGGAGTAGGCTATTTGGCCCTTCAAACCAGCACTGCCGTTCAACATGATCATGGCTGATCAACCAAAATAGTAAGATTAAATGAGAACTTACCAGTTTGAAGTTTGATCTTTATTTTATGAGGAGGTACGATGAGGGACTACATGAGGAACCCCGTCCAGCCGCACGTGCGTCAATCTTCAAAGCAGCGGTGTGAAATTACTGGTAATAGTGACTGAAGTATAAGAGTAAGATAACAGAAGACTAGAACTACCAGATGACATTTATGAGGGTTGGGAGCGGAGGGCACATAGTTCCTCATCGTAACACCTCATAAAATAAAGATCAAACTTCAAACTGGTGAGTTCTCATTTAATCTTACTATTTTACTTCGGAGTCAAGTGAGTGACTACGTGAAGACTTCAAAGCTCTGTGATTTCATGCCGTGAGAAACGAGTCCACACAACCACAACTGCTTCATTGACAAATGAAGGAAAACATTCTTAATGTATACAGTCATGACATAGATTTAAAACATCATGTTTTAAACAGCTGATGCTGTTTAAATGAAATAATAATATTCACATCTCTCACACAGATGGAAAGTATAACTAGAACATAAAATAGAGTTGACAAATACCCTTAGTCTAGCAATAGGTTATTATAAATGTTTGGAGATTCGTTCTTTGGACCATGCCGCAGCCGTAAAGATATGGTCTAGCGGAACGTAAATACCCTTGCTGCTGATGTTGTAGTAGCCCTGGTGGAATGAGATCTGGAATCAGAATCCATTCCTACATAATGCAAACTTCATTTTACTATCTGGAGTGGCCTAAACAGATGTGTTCTTCTACGTTTTTTGTGACTAACAAACATTGCTAGTTCAGAACCTTGAAGGCTCTTGGTGACCTTGACATATTGTTGTATATATGTGTGCTTACGTTACCAAAGGTCCCCTGGAAACCCTGTAACTATTTTGAGACCTGACACCCCTTCTGCTCTGCTCAAGTATTTATAAATATAAAACATTATATATTATTATTTACAGATGTAATCATCCTGTACCATCGCAATTATGTAGCGAATGAACCTGCTGCGCTAACCAGCGCCAGAAAGATAACTACCTAATGAGCTCCGGGCAAAGTCAAGGATGTAGCTGGAGCCCCGTGGTGAAATAGTTTACACAAATATCAACATCCCGTACAGCATTGTACTGGTCCTGGAAGACCGTGTGTTAAGATATCCTCATAAACTTGATATCCGGGGTGAACCCGACAGAGCGGGTCTTGTTTGCTACAGCCAACTCAATGAGAAAGCACGTTGGCACAGTTAATGGCCGTACAACTTAATTATTGACAAATGATCATTTAACATGAACTCCAAATGTCTGTAATCTATACCGTTTTCAATGTAACATGAGCATTAAACAAACTCTTTTCATCTCCTGAAAAAGAAAAGATCCTGCTTTTTGGTGCTATTCAAGCACTCTGAACACATAGAAGGATAGATGTAACAACCCAAGCCTTAGGGCAGTTTATTGAATCTGCAGAACATAATTTGATTTATCATGCAATGGCTGATTTCCCAAGCCTCAGGCTGAACCAGCAAAGTTACGTTTAAAATAATCATATAAGGTTGTATTATTATTCCCGACAAATCGGGAATCAACGTTGCATAAACCAATCGCACAATAGGACCTAAAACGGCTCTTAATTACTTTATTTGAAGCCCCGATTGATGAAGTAAATGGAGGAAGACATAAAAGACCTTCCTTCTCCTTGTAGCAAGAATGTATGTCTCGCTACTGTTATGCCACATATTTTGCAACCTGTGAATAAGCATAAAAAACAAACATATCTATATTTGGTGTTCCATGGAACCAGAGTTTCATAATATGGTATGATTCAACACCAATTCTGTGTTGCCATTGACCTATACTTGATGATTCTCTTGTGGCAAACGAGATTATGTAACCATTACAGGAGTCCTTAATTGGTTGCACCCATGTGACTACCATATGCCACCATCATAATGTATCAACATGAAGTTGAGCATGCAGTTATGCATGTTTGCTCAATCACTCTTTAACCCATACAATGCCCATAGTGTCTATAGATACCAATAAGTGAAGAATTGGTAAGTTATGCAAATCTGCTCCACCTCTGAACTCGAGATGATATTCACAAATTAGTGTCTGCCTTGAACGGCAACTGTGGCCCAATATCTGAGCCAGTCTTGCAAGACAATCCTGACCCTTATACTGAGCCTCGCCAATTATAATCTGCTTGGAATGCTAGTATTGTCCAATTTTACATGGTTAGACCCCTCAACTTAGATGATAATGTCTCAATCGTTTGTATTATCCAACCAAGTGTACATCTTACCAAATTGTAAGTGGTCCCTTAGTTATAGAATAACACAGGTAATATGCGTGGAACCTCTGGCCAACTTTCATGCTGCCACCAGCTTCAGTGAACCGCTACTGCCGATGAAGACGTGGGGTTCATTGTCGCAAAAAATATGAAGCTTTACTCGTTCAATAGCTTGTGCTTCATCCTCCAGGTATTGCCTATGAACCAGGTCTTACCTGAATAGAAGATTTGGCGGACGGCTCTATTATCCCCATGATAGCGGTGTTCACTGCATATGTGTTTGAATGGCAACCTTGCTACCAAGCATGGTACGTCTGGCATGTCACCTTCATCCATTGGGCATGCTCCACGGCTATACCCGCGGACTCAGCGTTAGATTATACTGTCCTGGCATGCTCCCATCTTACATGAGGGAGACATTAAGCAGCCCTGCTATAATGCGCTGTTAGCGTGCTTTAGCAATACACCGGCTTTGCCATGGACCCGGCGTCAGACTAATACTGACGTGGCATGCTCTCCTTCTACATGAGGGCGACATTAAGCACGCCTGCTGCAAGGCGCTGCTGGCGTAATTTCCCATTTTTAGGGCCATTCTGCAATATGATGAAATATTTACATAACAACTACTGGGGCAGTAATGAATACTGTTTGTCCATCATTGTGACTTTAGTAACTTCAGCTGGTAATAACAAGTTGTATTAACAATGACCTACATAGCACTTTATAGTTTACCATTTAACAGGATGACAGTTCTCCTACTTGCACAGCTGAATCCCATCTATACTATTGCCAATTAGTCTAATGAATAGAAGGCGGCTTTAGAACAACAAGGCTGTTACAGGAGTCTATTGACTGCAATCTGTTGCCCAGGCCGGCGTCAACGGCCAATTGAATAGCTAAGGTAAATCCCAATGTCCTACAATCTATTTGATAACAACTTAATCTTAACTGGATAGATGACCCCAATTTCCCAAATATAGTTTGTGATTTAAACAGTGGATTTTAGCAAATACATAACCAGTGTTTTTGAAGTAGTCCTCTTTCAAAGTAGTCCTCTTTGAATGTAGTCCTCAAAGTAGTCCTCTTTGAATGCTTTCTTGTCATCATTCTGTTACATTGCCTTATCCCAGCAATGCCTCCTCAAATATCCCCCTTGATCACTGAAAATGGGAATACACTATAAAATAAATTGTTAATCTACCATCTTTCATAATGAACAGGCCATGCCTGCTATTATTTGCTACACTGCCATAGACTTGGCATTCCCACTTAGCAGCCTATTCCTATGAAGCAGCCCTGAACAAAGGTACTGCTGGCGCGGCTTTTCCCATAGGCCAGTATTTGCCATAGATTTGGCATTCTCATGAAGCAGCCCTGAGCAAAGGTGCTGCTGGCCCAGCCTCTCCAATA
The DNA here is from genome assembly GCA_035221665.1 of Okamejei kenojei. Lineage (NCBI taxonomy): Eukaryota > Metazoa > Chordata > Chondrichthyes > Rajiformes > Rajidae > Okamejei > Okamejei kenojei. Next base: position 16,112,070 of record CM069159.1, read on the forward strand.
GGCTAGCCTGCCATAACTTGGCATCTCCCTGGAGCAGTCCTGAGCAAAGATACTGCTGGCACAGCCTCTCCAATAGGCTGGCACTGTTATAACTTGGCATCCCCATGAAGCAACCCTGTAACAAGGTGCTGCTGGCGCGAACTCTCACATTGACCCGCGCTGGCCCAACTCCTGCCGTAGGAGTGTCTCTAGATTCACATTCCCGGAGGGGAACCCTCCCAACATCCGGGCTGACCATTTTTGTCAGTTGTGCCCACATCCTGGGAATGACTGCGGTTTGGGAACCACATTGCTGCTGGATTTCCCCTCCCCGGGAATCCATATATAAAACCGCAGTAACCCTCCCGGCACCCGGGCTGACCGTTCAGATCAGTGTAACCCCATCTCCTGGGTACTACTGCGGTCTCGGAACTGCATATTATTGGATTTCCCCTCCAAGGGTACCCAGCCTGACCGTTTAGGTCAGTTTTAACCCCATCTCGTGGGGACTACTGCGGTCCGGAAACCGCATATTATAGGATTTCCCCTCCCCGGGAACCCAAGGTGTAGAATCACTGACCGTCGTATCAGTGACTCCAATCGCGAACCCCAACATTCGCCAGCTCCCCACTTCCACGATTGGACCAGGGTTTCCCCACAGCCCTTAGTTGGTTCCCTGGTCGGCCGTCGCAAAACATCCGGCAAAAACCTCTGAAAACCGAGATTCCTGCAGGAGACCTAAAACAGGTAAGAAATACAACTTACCTGAAGTTTAAACTTACCGCTGGAGGAGCTCCGGTGCTCCAACCAGTCGACCTGCACCAATGCGTCTGACGTAATGACGCACTGTGGCTGGACGGGGTTCTTCACGTGTCTCCGAAGTAAAATCAGTAGCCCATTCCTGCTTTTTCCCCATATCCCTTGATTCCTTTAGCCCTAAGAACTAAATCTAACTCTCTCTTGAAAACATCCAATGAATTGGCCTTCGCTGCCTTCTGTGGCAGAGAATTCCGCAGTCTCACAACTCTCTGGGTTAAAAATGTTTGTCCTCATCTCAGTCCTAAATGACCTACCCCTTTTTCTTAAACTTTGACCCCTGGTTCTGGACTCCCCCAACATCGGGAATATTTTTCCTGCATCTAGTCTGTCCAATCCTTTAAGAATTTCATATGTTTTTATAAGATCCCATTTCATCCTTCTAAATTCCAGTGAATACGAACCCAGTCAACCCATTCTTTCACCATATGTCAGTCCCACCATTCCGGCAATTAACCTGGTGAACCTACGCTCCATTCCCTCAATAGCAATAATGTCCTTACTCAAATTAGAAGACCAAAACTGCACAGAATACTCCAGGTGCAGTCTCACCAGGGCCCTGTACAACTGCAGTAGGACCTCCTTGCTCCTAAACTCAAATCCGCTCGGATTGGCCAACATGCCATTAGCTTTCTTCACTGCCTGCTGTACCTGCATGCTTACTTTCAGTGCTTCATGTACAAGCAAATCCAGATCTCGTTACACCTCCCCTTTTCCTAATCTGGCACCATTCAGATAATAATCTCTATCCTGTTCTTGCCACCAAAGTGGATAACGTCACATTTATCCACATACTGCATCTGCCCTTGTTTAAATTGCAAATATATATTGTAAACATATATAGTCCCAGCAGCGAGCCTTGCGGCACCCCACTTGTCATTGCCTGCCATTCTGAAAAGGACCCATTAATTCCTATTCTTTGCTTCTTATCTGCCAACCAGTTTTCTATCCATGTCAATACCCTACCCCCAAAACCTTGTGCTCTAATTTTACACACTAATGTCTTGTGTTTGACCTTGTCAAAGCTTTTTGATAGTCCAATTTGAAAATCCACATCCACTGGCTCTCCCTTATCCATTCTACTTGTTACATCCTCAAAAAAATTCCAGAAGATTAGTCAGGCATGATTTCCCCTTCATAAATCCATGCTGACTTTGACCGATCCTGTCACTGCTTTCCAAATGCGCAACTATTACATCTTTAATAATCGACTCTAGCATTACCCCACTACCAATGTAAGGGCAACTGGTCTATAGTTCCCTGTTTTCTCTTTCCCTCCTTTCTTAAAACGTGGAGTTACACAGGAACTGATCCAGAGTTGATAGAATATTGGAAAATGATCACCAATGCATCCACAATTTCTAGGGCAACCTCCTTGACTACTCTGGGATGCAGACTATCAGCCCCTGGGCATTTATCTGCCTTCAGTCCCAAAAGTTTACCTAATGCCATTTCCTGACTAATGTGAATAATGTGTTGCAGGGACTCGAAAGAGTGCATTATAGGGAGAGGTCGGGTAGGCCTTTATTCCTTGGAGCGTAGGAGACTGAGGGGTGATCTTATAGAGGTGTATAACATGAGTGCGAGAGGAAGTGGCACAACAACAACATGTAAAAGACACTTGTACAGGTATGGAGCATGGCCTTTATGACCAAGTTAAAGCAGCATGGTGGCACAGCCAAAGAATTGCTGACTCTCAGGTTCAATCCTGACTACGGGTGCTGTTTGTATGGAGTTTGTACATTCTCGCCGTGACAAGCGTGGGTTTTCTCCGGGATCTCCGGTTTCCTCCCACACTCTGAAGATGTACAGGTTTGTTGGTTAATTGGCTTCGTATAATTGTAAATTATCCCTAATGTGTGTAAGATAGTGTAAGTGTGTGGGGATTCTTGATCGACATGGACTTGGTGGGCCAAAGGTCCTGTTCAACTCTAAACTAAACTAAAACTAAATTATTTCTAATGTGGCTGTCCCACTTAGGCGATTTTTTTCAGGGACTACTGGCAACTAGGCTGTTTTCACATGGTTGTAGGGTGACGCCTGTATGGTCGTGGATTGTCTCCTCAAGTCGCCTAAAGAGTCATAACATTTTTCTGGTCGCCGCTGGATTTTGAAATGTTCAAAACCTTTCGGCGACTGTGGGCTTGACGTAGCTTGTCTCATCCTGTCGTAGGTGCTGTCGTAGGTTGTCTCCAGGATGATGTAGGTTGTAGCCAGGTGACATTGTTTGTCGCTGGGTGCTGACTTCGGTAAATTCCATTGGCGACTACCTAGGTCAACCTACGTCAATCGGCAACAGTACCGGCGACTGAATTGTTTTCAGTTGTCTTCAGTCATCGCCGACAGGGTCGTTGCTTGTCGGAGCTTGTCACGGATGGACGTGGGTTGACTTCGGTTGTCGTAGGTTGTCGCCTGTGTGGTTGTAGGTTGTCGTATGTGTGGTCGTAGGCGGACGTCCTAAGTCACGACGATTGGGTCGTCAGTTGTCGGTAGCTTGCCGTAGCTTGACGTCGAATAGGTGGTAGGTTGTTGTAGACTTTGTCGTACGGGGGGTCCAGTCACCGCTTTTTCGGCAACCTGCTACGACTGTGACTGTCGCCAGCAGTCACCAAAAAAATCTCCTAAGTGCGACAGGCCCATAAGACTCTAACATCTTTAACAACTCTGAACTTGAAGGGTGCAAGGTGGCTCCAGAAATGTGTCAACTCTTATGTACTGTCTCAATATAATCTACTAATCTTGCACTCTTGTAATTAGGTAGGATTGTGCCTAATGTATAGTAGATTGTTACTGGACTCTTTGCTAAACAATAATTTCACTGTACCTTGGTACATGTGACAACAAAGTACCTTTGAACCTTGTATGCAGCCCAAGGAAGTCATTTGAAAAATGTTACTGTTTACTTCACATGCAGGGCATAAGAGAGAACACACTCAGAAGATTACCTACAGGATGTTTCTTGTTTAAGGAAGAATGTAAATGTGCTAGAAGCAGTTCTGAGACTAATACCTGGAATGAACGGTTGTCTGATGAAGAAAGATTGAAAGGCTCGTGTCCACTGGAGTTTGGAAAGGGAAATGATGTGATTGAAACATATAAGATCTTGATGGGTCTTGACAGGATAGGTACAGAGAAGATGTTTGTTCTTGGGGATAAAATTAAAATGAAAGGACTCTATTTCGTAATGAGGGATGAGTGATTTGAATCCGAGATGAGGCATTTTGTTTTGCTCAGAAGCTTATAAATCCTTGGAGGTTTACTCTACAAATCCATTAGTAGCAGAGATTTTGATTATTTTTGAGCAGAGGTATAAAGCCTTCTGAAAACCTAAAGGAGGGTCAAGGTTTTGAGGGGATATGGGGAAGCAGCAATGGGTTATGAGCAGCTTAACCATGATTGTATTGAAAGGCAGGGCAGAACTGAGGGCCATTTGGTTTATTCCTTCTTCTAAGGCATGTGAGTGGTGAGTCTCTGGAACTCTCTGCCACAGAGGGTAGTTGAGGCAAGTTCATTGGCTATATTTAAGAGTGAGTTGGATGTGGCCCTTGTGGCTAAGGGGATCAGAGGGTATGGAGAGAAGACAGGTACGGGATACTGAGTTGGATGATCAGCCATGATCATATTGAATGGCGGTGCAGGCTCGAAGGGCTGAATGGCCTACTCCTGCACCTAATTTCTATGTTTCTATGTGGAAGGGCCCCAAGTGAATCAACTTTATCCTCAATTATAATAGTCCCAGTACTTAAAAATATATATATTTCACTGTGAAGGGCATTCGAACATCCTGAACAGATTGTGCAAATCACAAAATGCTAGAGAAATTCATCAGGTCAGGCAGCATTTCTGGAGAAAAATAATCGGCAGCTTTTTGGGACGAGATTCTTCTTCAGAAGGGCGACAGGGTGGCGCAGCGGTAATGCCTTACGGTGCCAGAGACCCAGGTTTGATCCAGACTAGGGGTGCTCTCTGTATGGAGTTTGTACATTCTCCCCGTCACTTGCATGGGTTTTCTTCGGGTGCTCCAGTTTCTTCCCACACTCCAAAGACCTACAAGTTTGTAGGTTAATTGGCTTGGTGTCATTGGGAATTGGCCCAAGTATGTGTAGGATAGTGTTAATGTGCAGGGATTGGTGGTTGGTGCAGATTCGGTGGGCAGAAAGGCCTGTTTCTATGCTGTATCTCTAAATTAAAGTAAACCTGACTAAAGGTTCCCGACCCAAATTGTCACCTGTCCACAGATGCTGCTTGACCCGCTAAATTACTTCAGCACTTTGTGCTCTGTGCAAGATTCCAGCATCTGTAGTTCCTTGTGTCTCTTCCTGAAAATAATGTTCTATCTAAATAAAGTATTCTTAACAAATAGTTTTTCGGGAATACTTCTACCTCAATTCCACAGGTCATACAACCAACCAAGGGAAATAAGCAATGGGTTTGTGCTTGGCTGGGCCTCAATATCCATAGCCTGTATGTGAGTTAAAATATATTATGAAAGTGAGAATTTAGTGCAGGGCAAAGGAAGTGTTTAACAATGCGAGGCAGAGGCTATGATACATATTAAAATAGATAAATGTAGTAATTAACTTTAATCAGAAGGGATATCAATAAATTCAGTAGCAATGTCAAAATAAAGTGCTGCCAAATGCTTTACGTAACAACTTGACAAAAATGAAAAATTAATAAATAGAGGGGATACTGAAATAAATAAATAAAAATGATTAAGGCAAATTAGTTATAAATTAACATGAAAGTATGATAAATTCATCTCATATCTAAGTTAAATCATGTACATATATTAAATCCAAAGTGAAATTAAACTAACGTGCAAATAAATAAATAAATAAATACCTAGATAAATACAATAAATATAGCAGTGTAGACTGACAGTGGTGCCCTAACTGGACTGGTTGATTATATTTGTTGCAGATGTCCACATCGGCAGGAGAAATGTTTGCTTTTGAATTTCCTGCTCAAAGTCCTTGAGTTGAAGTGTGAGATAGCTTGACTATTGCAGTCCATTGCATAAGGGCCACCAGCTGGAACAATTTTGCAGATTCTTGATTTTGTTCCCATGACTGTGAACATTGGCACATATTCCAGTTCCTTATTTCCTTCTTTTCACTCGCAAAGTTGGCAGCATCAGTTTTAATAGGTCACAAAACAGCCTCAGAAATATTCAACATCAAAGCTACAGGAACAATAAAAATTGGGCGGCACTGTACTGCAGTGGTAGAGTTGCTGCCTTACAGAGCCAGAGACCCGGGTTCAATTCTGACTATGCGTGCTGTCTGTACGGAGTTGGTACGTTCTCCCTGTGACCAAGTGGGTTTTCTCTGGGTTTTCCAGTTTCCTTCCACATTCCAAAGACATGCAGGTTTGTAGGTTAATTGGCTTCCGTAAATTGTCCCTAGAGTGCAGGATAGAACTAGCGTATGGGGTGATTGTTGGTCGGCGCAGACTCAGTGGGCGGAAGGACCTGTTTCCACATTGTATTTCTAAACTAAACTAAAAATAAAAATGGAAAAACAGTCAGACAGAAACAAAATGACTTTAAAATAACTTCTAAAAGGAACAAACATTTAAATGCACAGGAACAATTAAAATAAATCTCAGATCACTGCTGTTCCTTTCCAAATAAATTACTGCATTAGAGGATTAGGCTCAAGATGGTATGGAATTCGAATTAAGATTCCCTGGCATAACTGGTAAACTGCTGAAGAGATGGCTGACTGCTTCAAACTCTTAGGCATCACAGAAACCTGACTTGGTTCCTTCACATTGATGCAGTGGTCAAGATTGTACATCGTTATATTCATTTTCTTAGTCGTCTAAGAAGCATTGGCATGTCTCCAAGGAGTCTCCTGAACTTTGAAATCTCATATTTCTCTTGGGCAGCTTACAGCCCCGTGGCATGAATATTGATTTATCTAACTTCAGGTAGCCCGGCATTCCCTCTCTCTCTCTATCCCTCCCCCACCCAAGTCGCACTAGCTTCTTGTTTTCACCCAACAAACAGCCTGTTTCCTTTATCATCATTATGTTTTTGCATATCTTTCATTCATTGTTCTTTATCTCTCTATATCATCGTCTATATCTCACATTTCCCTTATCTCTAACCAGCCTGAAGAAGCGTCTCAACCCAAAATGTCACCCATTCCTTCTCTCCAGAGATGCTGCCTGTCCCGCTGAGTTACTCCAGGTTTTTGTGTCTATCTTCAGTTTAAACCAGCATCTGCAGTTCCTTCCTACACAGAGAAGAAATCTGGCTGCTTCATTCTTACATAAGGTTGGAGTAGAACAATGCTGTAACCATCCTCTGATTCTGTGGTTCTATCCTCAGTGCCCGTGGGCTGTTCTGTGACCTGTAACAACTGCTGCAACCAACTTTGCAAATGAAAGTAAGGAAATATGTGAAGACGTGTCGATGTTCACAGTTAGTGGGGAAAAAACGAGGCATGTGATTTTCCAGAGAAATTAAATAATTAACCAACATTAACAGGATTGCAATTGATATTCAGATTAATGACTGACAATTCCCAGGCCCTATATTTTTTAAGGAATTAGTGGAAAAAATTATGCTTTGGCCATAAACTTCCAGAGCTCTTTCAATTCAGTCACCGTCCCTTCAGATTGCAAATCTATTTATTATTTAAGAAATATATGGGAGAGAAACCAGAAAATTGTAAACTGTTAAATGAACATCTGGTGCGTGGAAGTTACTGGCAACAATAATGAAGGTCTGAGCACACTTAGATAAATTTATAATAATTAGAGTGAATTTTAAAGAACAGTCCAGATTTGAGACAGTAATTATTAGAGCCAAACAAAACAAAGGATTTCAAAGGATCGAATTTCTGAAGACATTCAGAAAACATTGTTTAAGGCTTCATATTAAAGCTAAAATTATTTTTTGATGAATTGAAGAATTCATAACTCCCTGAACGTGGCAATAGAAATTGATAGAGTGGTTAAGAAGGCATATTGGTGTCGGTCAGAGCACTGAGCGTAAGAGTCAGGAAGTCATGATGCAGCTTCATAGCACTTTGATTAGGCCACATTTGGAATATTGTGTGCAGTTCTGGTTGTCTCATTACAGTACTAATGTGGGGGCTTTGGAAAGGGTGCAGAAGGCATTTACCAGAATATTGCCTGGATTTGGGGTTAATAGATAAGGGAGAGAGGTTGGTTGGACTGATTTGGATTGTTTTCTCTGGAGCACCAAAGAGTGAGGGGGGACCTGATAGAAGTATATGTAATTCTGAGAAGCATAAATATGATAGAGAGTCTGAACCTTTATTCTAGAGGGCATTGCTTTAGGGTGAGAGGGGGCAAAGTGTAAAGGAGATGTGTGGGCCAAGTTTTTTTACAGGGTGGTAAATGCCTGGAACATGCTGCTAGGATTGATGGTTGAGGTAGATATGATAGGGAGGCATTTGGAAAGGCACATGGATATGTAGGAAATGGAAGGATATCGATTATGCACAAGTAGATGAAAGGTGGTGTTGGTGGAATGTTTGGCACAGATATTGAGGGCTGAAGGACCTGTTCTTGTGATGTAGTGTTCTATGTTCGATGAAGTTTATTGAGCAGGTTGGAGATTGGTTGACTGGCAGACTGGAATGGAGGGTTGACACATCACATTGGCCTTGGCCAGTGTCACAACTATTGACTAAATTAATAATGACCAATAGTATGATGTATGTCCATGTTTCCTGTTGACTGAGTTGAAGCTAACTCTCAAAGAACACTGAGAACAGATGCTTCAGTCACTTTTTCTCGTTGACTTTCTTTTGACAGCTACCTTTGGCTATTCAGCACTGTGACAGTGCACAGAATGTGTAGGAACTGCAGGTGTTGGTTTATACCGAAGATAGACACAAAATGCTGGAGTAACTCAATGGGTCAGGCAGCATCTCTAGAGACAAGGAATATGCGACGTTTCAGTTCAGAATCCTTGTTCAACCTGTTGGGCTGAAAAATGTTTCTGACCCAATACGTCACCTATGCCCTTTCCACAGAGATGCTGCCTGACCCACTGAGTTACTCCAGCATTTTGTGACTATGTATAGTATCAGCCTTGTGTCATACAAATTTTAGCATACATATTTTCTCTATTAATGTTTATTCTCTCTCTCTCTCTCTCTCTCTCTCTCTCTCTCTCTCTCTGTATCTATCTCTTTCCCCCTCTCTGTATCTCTCTCTCTCTCTCTCTCTCTCTCTCTCTCTCTCTCTCTCTCTCTCTCTCTCTCTCTCTCTAATTCTCCCCATCCTCCACTGTAGTGGGCAGTGCTTTGCTGAGTCCACATAGCCTTTTTCTTTACAGTCTTGCATGAAGAGACCAGCCTCAGTGTTTCCAAATGCGCCACAAAACTAAGCAAGTAGAAGTCAGTCCGTTATCTCAGGAATTGACAAATTTAAATTAGGAGAGAATGAGCCTATTCAGTAAACATATACTGTACTGCTGCTGTGAATCCTCTGCATAATCAAGTGAACCAATATCTCTAGAAACTTCATTACTGTGGTTGGAATAACAAAATTGAAATCCACTTACTCATCACTGCACTGAAGAAAGCGGGATGAAAATTTAGGACTTTATATTGATTCCAGCGACATTAATAGAAAGAACACAACATTCACACCACCGATTTCAGTAATTGAATAACATTGAAATTCATGACCTGTGGAACTGAGTGAAGAGAAAGCATATTATCCAATCTCTGTTTTAATGGACAGGGGACTGCTCAGCACATCAGGAGACTCAAAATACCTAAAGTAATGAGTCCAAGTTCCATTTTGTCAGGATAGATGAGCCAAACGGTTTTCAAACATCCTTCGAAAATTATGTGGAGACCTCTCAACGATGTATATCGATAATGATAGATCCATGTTTAGTACGGGTGTCATAACCCCGGGGTTATGGGGAGAATGCAGCAGAATGGGGTTGAGAGTGAAAGATAGATCAGCCATGATTGAATGCAGAATAGATTAATGGCCTTATACCGCTCCAATACCTTTTGAACTTATGAACTTATATCAAAGAGGTGAAGTGTTCCAGATTAATTCAGAAATATTAATATCTGAGGTATAGGGAACATAAAGAGCAGACCAAGAGGGAAGGAACACTGAATGAATCGTTATGAAGAGATAAAGAGGGGAAATGAAGAACGATGATTGAATGCAAGAAGTTAGTAGAGTGGGGATTCCAGATTATTTGCAGCTAAACACTTTATTCACACCAGTGCTACTCAACACTCAACAATTTTTGTTATGGTCTCCCTCAGTCAACTCATGAACATCATTCGAATGTATTTTGACCATATATTCTGCCCACATCTAAATTCACTCAAGTCCCAGCTAACCCATCAACATACACTTCCAGAACTACATCGGCACAAGGTTATTATCAACTCTTACCATGGGATGCCCCTTTCACCCTCTAAACTCTTCCAAGTCTTCAACTCTCTGAGTTGTCTACAATCCTTTTAATTATAACCCCCCACTTGAAGAATCCTTCATTTAATTGCTACACGAGTCTCAGCTATTAAGACCTCAAGGAAAATGTCATCAAATCTCTCTAGCTGTCTTTTGTCTCTTAATGCCCCTTTAATACCTATGAGCAAATACTTGGCAATGTGCTCTAGGCATTGATTTTCAACAATATTTTGCTTACCAGTAAAAGTGGAGAACTCTCAACTATGAAGATTAAGATGTAAAGATGTGAATGTTCTGGATGAGATCCAGTTCTCCCCCCAGTCTCCCCTCCAACACCCCCCCAACCCCCCCCCCCCTACCTCCACCCCACCCCCATCCTAAAGACATGTGACTTGGTGAGTGAATTAGCCTCTGTAATCTTCCCTACAAGTGGTGGAATCTATGGGGAGCTGATGGGAATTGGGCAAACTAAAAGCACGAGGATAGTATAAACACTGTAGGAGTTTGATGGTGTTCTGACTGGTTAGCATGCAACAAAAATACTTTCACTGTACCTGAGTGCACGTGCCAATGAACAAATCTAACCAACTACTTTAAATGTGTGGATGACTAATTGAGTCACGTAAGCATGGAGAGCTGTGGACTAAGTGCGGGGAGCTGAGTTTGTAGAGCTATTAACAAAAACTCCAAGCAACGATCCAACTAGTTAATTAAAATATAATAATGTTAAACTGCATGTTGTCACCACTGTGACTACATCCCGACTGACCGCTAGTGCTGGGAGCATTAGTAATGTATGGTGGCTGTATGGTAAAACCCGGACTTGATTATAGATCCGAGTGGTGTGTAACATATGTGCGTTAGTATTAGGTAGAACAGAACTACAGGGTTTAATATGGGAAGATGCCTACAAGATGGCGTAGATGATTTAGGCCAGATGGTCTGTTTCCATGCTGGACTCCTGTATAATGCCATGACATTCTGTCACACATCCTTTGAAGTAAAGTCACTCTTGCAACTTTGGACACCTAGCAGCCAATATACTGAGAGAAAGCTCCCATAATCAGTGCGGCAACACTGACCAGTTGGTCTGTACTTCCAAAAGGTTTTAAGTTAAGAGAGTGGAGACTACTGGCAGCACCCGGCTCTAATATGAAACAGTGCCTTAACGTATTCTACACCCTCTGGAGTGAGCAGATGGAGTGTCATTTTAACAGTTCCGTTAAAAAAAAATACAGTACCTGCGTAAAACTCCATATTACCAAAATTAAAATTAGCATTTTTCCTGTAGCTTTGCTCATGACAAATTGGACATGTTATAAGACATGTTATAGGTTAGGAGTAAATAATGGAAAAGTTATTTTAATGTGATCCTGTAAGAAATCATGGGCCAAACAGCAGCCAGTGGAATACTGTCTGGCACACTTCTGTGTGTGCTTCACTGTAGCACATCCATGGATTTCCCAAAAGAATGCACAAAACGGGTCAGGCAGCACCTCTGAAGAGAAGCAATGGGTGATGTTTCGGGTCGAGACCCTTCTTCAGACTGAAGAATCTGGTTCAGACATCAGTCTGAAGAAGGATTTCACCTGAAGGGTCTCTCCAGAGATGCAGCCTGTCCCGCTGAGTTACTCCAGCATTTTGTGTTTATACAGGGAGTAGACGGATATGGATCATGTACAGGCAGATGAGACCGGTTTAACTAGGGATCATTTTCAGCACAGCCATTGTGGGCTGAAGGGCCCATTTCTGTGCTGTACTGTTCTATGGTCTAGATCTGAACAACATGAACAACACAACAGTGTGAACGACATGACAGCTATTCCTTTCCTCCAGAGTTACTCTAGCCTTTTGTGTCAGTCTTCGGGAAACTAAACAAATCCTGTTTTAACACACGGTTCTCTGTGCAAACCATCATTGTGCTCCCTCTCATCTTTTTTCTATTTCACAGATGTTTACCGGAGACCAGAGCAGGCATTAGTGCTGTGGGCAATAGGTTTAGTTTAGTTTAATTTAGAGGTACAGCGTGGAAACAGGCCCTACGGCCCACCTAGGTCAGGTCGACCCGCGATCCCTGCACATTAACACTATGCTACACACACTAGTGAAAATCTAGATATACACGGCCAAATAACCTACATACCTGTATGTTTTTGGAGTGTGAGAGGAAACCGAAGATCTCTGAAAAAACCCACGCAGGGGAGAACGTACAAATTCCGTATAGACAGCACCCGTAGTCGGGATCGAATCCGGGTCTCCGGCATTGCAAACACTGTAATGCCTCTGTCCCACTTAGGAAACCAGAACAGAAACCTCTGGAAACTTTGCGTCCCACCCAAGGTTTCCGTGCGGTTCCCGGAGGTTCCCGGAGGTTCCCGGAGGTTTTTGTCAGTTTCCTTAATGGTCGAAAGTGGTTTCCGCTTCTTCTATGTTCCGGCGAATATTTAAAAAAATTGAAAAAACCTCCAGGAACCTGACAAAAACCTCCGGGAACCTCACGGAAACCTTGGGTGGGGTCCAAAGTCTCCAGAGGTTCAGGTTTCCTAAGTGGGACAGGGACAAAAGGGAGCAACTCTACCGCTGCGCCACCGAGCTGCACCAGGTGCTCCACACCAAATGTTTTGAGGCATTTATGTTAATGTAGGCCACAGAATATGCAAGGCATCATTTAATCATTAACTTGGAGCTAAATTGGCCTAACTTTTAAAAAGGCTGATGCTCTTGTTGCAGCATTAGCCCTGAGGGTAATTCTAATTAATAGTCATGAGGCAAGTTTTGGAGACTGGAGTTTCAGATGAAACTAGTGTCAAATTTACATGGATAAGACAGGTTTGGAGAGATGTGGGCCAAACACGGGCAGGTGGGAATAGTGCAGCAGGGACACGTTGACCGGTGTGGGCAGGTTTGGCCGACGGCCTTGTTTCCACACTGCATGGCTCTCTATGACTCTAAATGGTTGTATTCCAGTCTGTTGTTTTCTCTGAAGCAGCTTCTCAGATTGTTTTTCACTCTTTTGACACGCTTTATAGTGTAGCCTCAAAACTTTTATTATCTACATTCTGAAAACCCAGTTGGTAATGAATGTGTAATGATATCACATGTAGATTTTTTTATTCAAACCTAGATTTATTATTTAGAAACAAGGAACTGAAACAAAAGGGACACAACGTGCTGGTGTAACTCAGCAGCTCAGGCAGGTAGGGTCTGGACCTGAAAGGTCTCCTATCCATGTTCTCTAGAAGTGCTGCCTGACCTGCTGAGTTACTCCAGCACTTTGTGTCTTTTTTAGATTTATTATTACTGTAAATAGACACAAGATGATGGAGTAACTCAGCCCATCGACCCTTCTTTAGACTGAAAGGAGGGGGAGACATAGAGATATGGATGGGTGAGGTGTGAAAATGAGGATAAAAGACAATGTAGAATAGATCATTGTTAGCAGATGGGAAGATGACAATGAGGCATACACTCAGTAAAATGTAATCAGGAACATAGTCAAAATAATCGGAGAATCAGGATGGGAGGAGGGATATTTATGTAATATTGACTTGCAAAGACAAAAGCCATTTGAAGGTGTCCTGATGCATTCCGATTGTTCAATTCAGCTATAAGAAGCTGCAGGAGGTCTAACACATTATTAGTGCAGCTCAACAAATTGATCTTTCTGGTCAGATACTCACCAATGAATTAAATTCATCAAAGCAACAATTAGCTGGCAACTAAAAATCTTTATCACAGTGATGCAAGAAACTAATTAATAGTGGATGTTTTAACTGACTTACAAACACAACAACACAAATTCAAGAATAAAACGCGTGAGAACAAATCGATAAGCAATGAACTGAACTAAATTTAGTGAGAACCAGGTGAACAGTTGAACTGTGCACACAACCTGCTAGTTTATCATCACCGGTTCATGCTGGCAGCTCTCCATGGAGCAAGTTCCTGGATATGGCTCATTGCCCGGAGTCACAGTCTGTGGATCTCACCTGCCTGCACTTACCAGCAATGGATGTGGAGGATTGGTCTCACTGATCCTCACACCTTCAACCCTGACAACAGGATCACAGCGGTGACGAGCTTCAGGTAATGTAGGGCAGAAGACTTTGCCCTCCAGACCTCCCCTGACAAAGGGCAAAGCAGGAGTTATAGTAGCAGGTTCTGTCAAAACTGTGAGACCTGTTAAAGGCTTTAAAACATCTTTAATATTTAGAGTAGTTAGATCACATGCAATCCATGAGTTGACAGAGAGTGAAGAAGGGTCTCGAGTTGAAAGGTCACCTATCCCTTTTCTCCAGAGATACTACTTGACCTGTTGAATTATTCCAGCACGTTGTGTTTATCGTTGGTATAAACCAACTGCAGTTCCTTCCTATCACAGGTACTGACCAGTAGGAGGGTGAACCGGGATAATGCCTGCAGCGGCGTTAAGGTCGGCTGCGAGAAGCTTCCCCGGTCTGCAGGAACGGCTCCAGTGCATCGAGCGCGCGGATCGACCAGACTTTGAATAACGGCGCCAAAAATGACAGCGCCTGCATGTGTAATATATGGAATAAGAATTTCACTGAGCAGTTACATACGTGATAAATAAAGAACCATTGAACCGTTGTGTTTGTGGTTTGTAATCGTACTCGGGCAACAGCAGTTTCAGGTTGTGTGGATTGCGAGACATTTTTAATCTTACCCGAGTGAACCAAGCTGACATTGGAATCAAGCAACACTGGATTTCTTCAAAGGCATGCTTCACTCGCCACGGTCAGCTTGGTCTTTCACAACCATTTGACAATCTATTTACAGTGACGGCGTGAAGTGACAAGGTTTTTGTGTAGATTCTCCTTTTAATCCATTAAAAAAAGGAAACGGTGCTTATGTAGTTCATTTCATGGCCAAAAAGCACTGCACATCCAGTCTGAAGACGGGTCTTGACCCAAAACGTCACCCATTCCTTCTCTCCAGAGATGCTGCTGTTACTCCAGCCTTTGGTGTCTATCTTCGATTTAAACCAGCATCTGCAGTTCCTTCCTACACATAATTAATGTTTTCATATACAGTACGTCTATGGAATTGTGAAGCTGGTTATATGTTATCCCACTCACACATTCACTACCACACATTAGTGCCATCATACAGAAGCCAATTAACCGAGAAACCTACACATCTGAGATATGGGAGTAAACCGAAGCACCCAGAGAAAACCCACTTGGTCACAGGGAGAACGTACAAACTGCACTCAGACAACAACCCAGACTCAGGTTCAAACCTGGGTCTCTGGGATGTGAGGCTGCAACTCTACCACTGTGCCACTGTGTTGCCCTAATTCCTTGGATTTTTTTTTGTTTTAAATATCAAGCTTGGAAATGTAAAATAGGAATTAATTGAAAGTATTAAGCTGATGAAAAGTTAAATGTGCAACCCAGAAATGTGAGATTAGAAATCTCACACTTAAATTCCTTTTGCATTTGTCAAATGCATCTTAGAGAGCAATATGTCCCCTCTTTTACTCAGTGAGGTGATTTTACCACTTTATGTATGTATGTGCTGACTTTGAATTATATCATAAATACACCTTCAGCCATTGCAAATTGACCATAATTTGGGATTGGAGGTAGATGCAAATGGCTTGTTAACAATTTGGTCACTGCATTTGCTATTAGTTGTGAAGCAGAACAAATTGCTTGTTAAGCTGTTGACCTGTCAGGACCTCATGAGGATTGCTGTGATAAAACTGCGTGGTAATCAGTTTGATGCGGTAAATGAATTAAAAAAAAACACAGTATACATTGCAAAAAACGAACGGCACACCAGGGACTCATGGAGAAAGTTGTCTCTGTGGAAAGCAGAAAAGAAGTGTGAAGGGAAGATGTGACTGGTGATGGTATCTCGATGAAGTTGGTGAAGTGATGGAGTGACGTGTGGTACGGTGGTGTAGCGGTAGAGTTGCCGCCTTATAGCACCAGAGACCCGGGTTTGACCCTGACTACGGTGCTATGTGTATGGAGTTTGTGTACGGTCTCTCTGTGACTTGCATGGTTTTTCTCTGGGATCTCCGGTTTCCTCCCACACTCCAAAGAGGTTTGTAGGTTAATTGGTTTGGTACAAGTGTAAATTGTCCCTAGTGTATGTAGGATAGTGTGTATCTTCGGCTCACCGAAGTGATACATCCGTGATGTTCAGTGATGTTCAAGAAGATGAGATTTGTTTATCTTGGCATTATGTTGGAAACAGGTATTGGACACAGCACTGTTCTATGTTCTATGTTCTATGTTCTAATTTCATGGCACCCCCATGGACCTATATAATTCGTCTTATCACGTCCTTGACCCCTGCAATTCAGTCTCTCCTATCTTTTGCCGTGGACCAGCGGTGCTGGCTCCAAGGGCCGAATGGCCTACTCCAGCACCTAATGTTCTATGACCCATGATAATGGCTAATGTACAGCCATTAATTAATCCACCAGGATGTCTTTGTAATGTTTGTAGAGAATGCTGCACCCAGGGGAATGGCAAGCTATCACAGGGAGAAAACAGGCTACATAACGATGGACCACTCGTAAACTAGGCATTCCATCTTCTCCCCTCTCCTATCTCTAAACTAAAAACTAAAGTAAAGAATGATGTGTTAGATGCAGAGGTCTGTAGGACGAAAGGTGATAACTAGGGAAAGTCTGTTCTGGGTGAGAGCAGAGCTGTGGGGAATGGAGGACACATGGGTGAATAGTCCAAGAACTATAACATAAATGCATTGGAAGGGAATTTGCCTTTGCTCTGATCCATATTAAAATTGTTCCAGCCTAGTCAGAGAATTGCATTAAATAAACCTTGGAAGAGGCAATCTATTCATCTAATTTTCTCATCTAATTCATTTGGCTTCCCTAAGCTTGTTAATACTGTGCCACGCTGGCAAGATTCAGGGAGATGTGTGAGATAACAGATGATGTGCACTTTGTTTGAAATAAGCTTGAGAGTCACAGAGAGGTACGGCACAGATACAGGCCCTTCAGCCCACTGAGTCTCTGCTGCCCTCTTACACTAATCCTATATTACTACTCCCAACAGATCATCAACGAATGAATACCATGAAGTATTCAGCACCACAACAAGCTCAACACCTCTCTGCTGAGTATCAAGTATTCATCCACCCTAACCCCATTTATAGGCATTTGGTTCATTGTATTCTATATCTTGATGATTAAGACGGGCCAAAGTTAGCAGGATTTGAATGGTTGGATAAACATTGAGGGGCTCAGTGTGATCTTACACGGGTGTACAACATCATGAAAGGAATAGATGCACGGGCTCTTGCTCAGAGTAGGGGGATCCAGAACCAGAGGACATAGGTTTAAGGTGAGTGGGGAAAGATTTCATAGGGACCTAAGGGGTAACTTTTACACACAAAGGGGGGTGGGTGTATGGAATGACCTGTGCAGCTGTGGCAGGTAGTATTGCAACATTTTAGAAAAATGTAGACAGGTACATGGATAGGACTGGTTTAGGTGGGTGGGACTAGTGTAGATGAGACGTGTTGGCTGGTGTGGGCAGGTTGGGCTAAGAAGATGTTTACATGCTGCAAGAATCTATGGCTCTATGAGATTGGCACAGTGGCACAGCGGCAGAGTTACTGCCTTACAGTGCCAGAAATCCGGGCTTAATCCTGACCACGGGTGCTGCCTGTACCGACTTTGTACAATCGCACAAATTCCCACACTCCAAATATGTACAGGTTTGTAGGTTATTTGGCTTGGTATAATGGTAAATTGCCCCTGGTGTGTGTAGGATAGTGCTAGTGTATGCAGATTGCTGGTTGATGGGTTGAAGGGCCTGTTTCCAGGCTGTACCTCTAAGCTAAACTAAACTTAAACTGATTACGTAGGCAAAGTATGTCATCAGGTGACATGGAGTATGACACATCAATATTGGAGTAAAGCATCTTCAGTCGAACACCACTTTGTAATTTATTAGGTTCAGGAACCAAAGCCAGCTGCCACCTACACAGAAACAAAATATTTTAAAGCATTTCCTGTCAAATCATATTTGAAGACAATATTTTTTTCGGTCAGAAACATTATGTTCAGCTACCAACCAATGTTTTCTCAATCAACAACATCTGCACAGAGTAAAACACTTTCCAAAAGGTTACTTTTATTGTTTCCTTTCAGATCCACAGTTTAGTTACATTTTTTGATGCACTTGTTTCCCCTTGACAGTGTAACCTTGCCACAATTAAGGTGTATTTTGTTGTGTATTTTCTTGAGCATCGACTGAACAATTGTTTGCTAACTGGTTTCAAGATGGAAGAGCATTAGATACACGAATAACCACGAACTGTTCTTTCTGGATCAGTAATTAAATTACTGCCAGCTGCAGGGGAAATCCTAAAGATATTTTTTTTACTAAATAAAAGAAGTGCTTGTTATTTAGTAATGAAGTATTTTTACGTGTGCATTATATTCCAGTAACCCTGATGAAACAACATCAGGCTCTCAGAGAAACTACAATTTGCGCAAAAGGACATTCTTGCTATTGAAGGAGTGTAGCGTAAGTTCACGGGGTTAATTCCTAGGACGGCGGGGCTGTCATATGTTGAAAGAATGGAGCAACTTGTCTTGTATTCACTGGAATTTAGAAGGGTGAGAGGGGATCTTATAGAAATACAAACAATTATTAAGGGATTTGACACGCTAGAGCAGGGGTTCCCAACCTTTTTGAACAAGCTAGATTCAGGAAACCTGATACATGTTCCTGATGATGGGGGAGTCCAGAACCAGGGGCCACAGTTTAAGAATAAGGGGTAGGCCATTTAGAACTGAGATGAGGAAAATTGTCTTCACACAAAGAGTTGTGAATTTGTGGATTTTTCTGCCTCAGAAGGCAGTGGAAGTCAATTCACGAGATGCATGCAAAAGAGAGTTAGTTAGAGCTCTTAGGGCTAGCGTAATCATAGGATATGGGGAGAAGGCAGCAACGGGGTACTGATTTTGGATCATATTGAATGGTGGTGCTTCCTCGAAGGGCCAAATGGCCTACTCCTGCACATATTGTCTATGTATCTATGTACTAGACTAAGTGGGACCCGTTGTGTCCCAGCTTCACATGGAAGGGGTGGTCCCCCAATGCAATATTCCACCTCTCCACCAATTCCAATATTGCTGGCCAGTGGGGGGTGTGTGGGGCATTCTGGAGTGCTAGCATGGTGTTGTGGGCCAAAGGGACTGGTTTCCAGAGGGCTAGTATGGACATTGTGGGCCGAATGGATTCTTGTGCTGGCAGCTCAATCACTGAGACCACATACTCACTCGCTCACTCGCTCACTCACTCACTCACGCATTCACACATTCACGCACTCACACACTCACACAGACACACTCACACACACTCACACCCACTCACAAACACATACACACACATACGTACACTAACAAACACATACATACACACACACACACCCAACACAATCACACTCACACACTCACACTCACGTAGACACTCCCAAACACATACACACACACTCACTGACTCACACACCATATATATAGCAGTAAACTTTCTTGAATACTCACATGACTGAGCGCGGGCTCTCCACTTTGGGACTTCCGCAATCAGCGCAACCTGTGCACTCACTGGAAATTACGGAATTAGAGTGACCTGTCCACTAAGCGGAAGTCACGAAATAAGCAGGACTTTTGAAAAAAACAGTCGGACCTAATAAAGTATTTATTCCTTCCAAACACAGCCGGACCTAATAAAGCATAGCAATTTCAAGCACAGGCAGAGCTGCAGGCCAAACAACTCATGGCATTGTCATTAAGGGCTAACAAATAATTTACTGCAAGTACATTGCAGACTCACAGTTCAGTTGATTCACAGCTTAGAATGAGAGTTGTGGCCTCTCCCTCACGATCTTGCAGAGTGACTGGGTTATCAGGGGACTTATACTCCTGCCCCCCACCCCCACCCCCCCGGAAGGGGCGTTACCTTCAACGTGGTGATTGACATGCGAGAGTATCTCAAGTTTTTTTAAACACTCATAATTTTTTATTTTTCATCGATGGGAAAAGTCCTTAGGGCCTGCTCAGCGGAGGAGGACTGTGAGTAAGATGGCCAAAAATCATAGTGATATATGGTAGCGTTTTTTCTAAAATCATAAACAGTGCAGACAGGAAGTGGTCAAGATGAGAATTTTAATTATATAGATGTAAGCCTCCCTTTCTCTTTACTCCTCTACACCCTTCTACACCAGAGGAATCATCAACTGACATGAAAGTGACATCGGAAGAGGAAAGAGTGGTGAAAAAGGCTTTTGGTCTATTGGCCTTCATCAGTCGTGAATTGAGTAGAGAAATTGTGAAGTTATGTTGCAGTTGAGACATTTGGGAGGTTGCATTTGGATACTCTGTTTAGTTGTATTCCCCCAGGTATTGGAACAATGCCATTAAGGATGCAGAGAAGAACTACGGGAATGTTGTCAGGACTCAGCTACAGGGAGAATAAGGACATGCTAGGACTTTATTCATTGATCACAGGAGGCTGAGGGGGGATCTAAAATCATGATGTGTATACCATCATGATGTGAATAGACACAGAATGCACAGTTTTTGTCACAGGGCAAGGGAATCGAACTACGGCACAGGTTTAAAGTGAGAGGGGAAAAATGTGATAAGATCTTAAGGGGCAACATTTTCATACAGCGGATGGTGGTCACATGGAATGAGCTGCCAGAAAACGTAGTAGAAGCAGATAATAACAATATTTAAAAGAGATATTTGGATAGGTACATAGATCAGAAAGGTTTGTAAGGATATGGGCCAAAAGTGGGTAAATGGTACTAGCTTAGCTGGAGCATCTTAGTTAACATAGAATAGGGATTATCACTGCTCGATGTGGACGTGGTGGGCCAAACGGCATATTTATGTGCTGCATTTCTAAAGTCTAAAATCGAAAGTCTAAATGGAGATATAAGGCACAGCAGATGCTGGAATCTTGAGCCAAACACAAAGTGCTAAAGTAACTCAGTGGGTCAAGCAGCATCTGTGAAGGGTAGCAATCCAAAACATTGTTCATCCATTCCCTCCCTAGTTACTGCCTGACCCAGTGAGATACTCCAACACTTTATGTTGAGTCTGTCATTAATAATTATGATTAGGGATTTTCTTTTGATCGAAGACTAAGGGTTGCACCTTTTCCCACCACCCGCAGCCATTCCCCCCTATCTGAACAAACAGATTCAGCCCATGCATTAACTCCACCCTACCCCTGCTCCTGCCTACTGTCTAGGTCAGCCCTTTTGCCACAATATTTAATCTTGTAAAGTCTTGAGTTTGGAATTATAGTCCAGGTGGTCAAACACTTCCTCCAGTATTTAGAGCAGTGTTGCTCTTTTACAACAGGATCTAAATCAGTTTCAATCAAAATTTGCATCGTTAATGGTATATGTTTAAGGTGGGAATAAAATGTTAAGAATTCCTAACGTCTGCTCTGTTCATACACATGCACAAGGGAAGCATAAGTGGACAGATATTATATTAAGCTTTAATTTATTTAGACTTTACTTTAGACTTTTAGACTTTAGAGATACTGCACAGAAACACGCCCTCCGTCATGTCGACCAGTAATCACCCCATACACTAGCGCTACCCTACACACTTGTGACAATTTACAATTTTCACCGTAGCTAATTAACCTACAAACCTGTGTTTCTTTGGAGTGTGGGAGGAAACCAGAGCACATGGAGAAAACCCACATGGTCACAGGGAGAATGTACAAACTCCGTACAGATGGCATCCGTAGTCAGGATCGAGCCAGGTCTCTGGAGCTGTAAGGCAACAAATCTACCGGTTGAATACAATTATTTTATTAATAACATAACTATTATATTAAACGTCAATATGATAGACACAAAAATCTGGAGTAACTCAGCGGGCCAGGCAGCATCTCTGGAGAGAAGGAATGGGTCACTTTTTGGGTCGAGACCCTTCTTCAGACATGATAATACTGTATAGTTTAAGTGTTTTGTCTTGGGTATTTTGTATCTGCAGCTTCTGGGTCAATATGTTTGACTATTTGGAGCCTATTTTATGACAGGAATGTGAATATTGGAAAGTCAAATATTCAGGAACAGCTTCTTCACTGCTCATAGCTTTGTGACTTCTCTATTCAATTCACTGACTAATGAAGGCCAATGGGCCAAGAGCTTTCTTCACCACCCTATCTACCTGTGACGCCACTTTCAGGGAACTATGTACTTGTATCTCTAGATCCCTGGTGTAGTGGGGTAAGTTCATAAGTTCAGAAGTGATAGGAACAGAATTAGGCCATCGGCTCATCAAGTCTACTCCGCCATTCAATCAAGGCTGATCTATCTCTCCCTCTTAACCCCAATCTCCTGCCTTCTCCCCATAAGCCCTGGCATCCGTATAGAGGGGTAAAGAGAAAGGGAGGTGTATCCGAGTACCTGATGTTGTTTCATTAGGGTTACTGTAATCTCACAACTACAAATAAGTCTCTCTCTCTTTCTTTCCCTCTCTAGCTGTGTTCCCATGCAAGGAATATTTGCTTCCACTTAAAGCATGTTGAGATGGGTCAGCACACTTTCTCTACTGCATGGCCACCCACACAGCCTGCCAGCTCTGCGGCCACACACTTTCTGCAGGTGTTGTTGCATTATGCAGAAATGTCATTATGCTCATGCTCAGAGTAACCGAGAGCTCCAGATTTTTACAAGCACAATCGAATTTGTGTCCGTTCATATTTTGCTGGGTTTCTCTCCCTTGACGGAAAGTGCTCGCATTTTCAATACATTAATAACATCACATCAGGGTCTTGCTGTTAAATGCGAGGAAAATTCCAGCTCAAATCCCACAAAGCAGCAGGAGCAGGTATAATGCAATAAATTTTACCGGGCTATAAATATATTATCCCTTGCACGAAGAACAGAGAGTGCTGGACGTGACCAGTCAAAGTACAAAAATAACAGCTGTTCCACCTTTGCAGTGAATTATTTTTCAATCTTTTGATTAATAAGAAACAATATTGACAAGGTTGGCCTTGATGCTGAAACCTGTCCAGATAAAAGACACCGCATTGGAAATTGTAACCGGTGATTTAATGGCAAGGATGGAATTTTCCCAGCACATTTCTAGTACCTAATTTAAATGCTGACAGGTTCATGGTGCATTTTACTTGTTATGCATGTGTGTGTTTCTCCACCTTTAAGATGGATATAGATAAGTGTTTGAAAGATCGATGAACTGATGGTAATGGAGAAATGCCACAGAAAAGTTGAGGCCAGCAGAGACCAGCCATGATGAGATCATGATAGACACGTTTGAGTGGCCTGAGCACCACTCCTGCTCAGCTTTCATGTGTCTCTGCTTGTGGGTGTGTGTGTGTGTGTGTGTGTATGTGGTGCATGTGTGTGTGTGTGGTGCATGTGCAAGTGCGTGTTTGTATGTATGTCTGTGCATATGTTTGTGCGCGTGTGTGCGTATGCTCGTGCGGTGTGGTGCATGTGTGTGTGTGTGGTGCATGTGTGTGCGTGTGTGGTGTGGTGTGGTGCATGTGTGTGGGTGGTACATGTTTGTGTGTACGTCTGTGCATGTGTGTGTGTGCGCACGCGCGTGTGTGGTGCGCGTATGTGTATGCTGCATGTGTGTGTGCATGTGTCTGCAGAAGGGTCTCAACCTGAAACATCACCCATTCCTTCCCTCCAGGGATGCTGCCAGTTCAGCATTTTTCATCTATCTGCATATGTGCACATGACTGCATATTGTTAAATGCACTTGTAAGTTCTGGGCTCTATGCAATGCAATTGTAAATTACTATATGCATTAAATTCTTCATGCTTTCTTGTGCATATGCGCATATAGAAACACGGAAAAAAAGAAATATAGCCTTCCATATACATATTTGTAGTGAAACAAATGTACTTTTATTTTCAGCATCATTTTTGCATGCTCTTCTATAATGCCAGGGAAGATATTTCAAACTTTGCTCCTTACATAGGATCACTGAACCGAAGAAAATGCATGCTATTTTGTCCATTGTGTCTCTCCTGTAAGTGTGGAGGTGATTATTTCTTCCAGGTGCCTTCTCTAGCAAGAACTCATGAGTAGGTTCTAAATAAATACACTTACAATCTCTCCGGAGTTAGCAAGCTGAATAATTTTCATCCACACATTGCTGCTACCACTACTCACGGTAGTGGTGAGTTTCAAATGATGATTAAGATCTGGAGCCTTTGGGAGAATGGTATTGGTATTGATTTATTATTGTCAGAAATAGTGAAAAACTTTGTTTGCCTGATATCTAATCAAGCCACACACACATACAACAGGTAGGGCAGAGAGATAAATACCAGACTGCAGAATATCGTCTTACAGTGCCACAGTTACAGGAAAAATCCAATGAGGTGGGTTGGGAGTTTAGTACTTCACCTGTAGCTTATGGAAAGACTGTTCAGTAGTAGGACAAGTAGTGAAGAAGCTGTTCCTGAATCGGATGGTGCATACATTCAAGCTTTGGTATTTTCTGCCCAACAGGAGAGGAAAAGAGAGGAAAAAAAACAGGTGGAAATGATCCTTGATTACTTTGTCTGCTTTCTGAAGTAGTGTGTCGTTATTTAGTTAGTCCGTTTGGTTTATTGTCATGTGTACTGAGGTACAGTGAAAAGCTTTTGTTGCGTAGTCTGTGTGCTGGACTGGGCTACATCTACAACTCTTTGCAATTTATTTTGGTCTTGGGCAGAACAGTTCCCATTTCCAGTTGTGATGCATCCCAAAAGGACACGTCTCGACCCAAAACATCACCCATTCCTTCTCTCCAGAGATGCTGCCTGTGCTCCAGCATTTTGTGTCTATCTTGCTGGTGTAAACCAGCATCTATAGTTCCTACCTACACAGAACACTTTCTATGGTGCATCTGTAGAAGTTGGTAACTCATGTTCTGAGGAAGCAAATCCATAGGGGTTTTCTTTTCCGTAGCTTCACCATGATAGAGTAATCACAGGAAGAAAAGCTGAAGCAAAAATAAAGACAGCTGGAGGAACTCAGTGGGTTCAGCAGGACCTACGTAGGGAAATGGATAGTTAACATTTCAGATTGAGACCTGTATAGATGAAGGGTATCAACCTGAAACATTGACTTTCCATTTCTCTCCACGGTCTTTCCTGACTCATTGACCACAATCAATGGCTATTGTAGTTTTTTTGTTAGCGATCCCAGCATCTGCAATCTCATATGCCTCCAAGCAGAATTGAAGGGCAGACCTATAGTCCTCACTAAGTCAGATTGGTTGCATTGCAATTCAAATGTAAGGAATAATTTTCTTAGCACATTGTCGCAATTGTTATTGATGTGGTCAGTCAGTAGCTGGGGTTGGGTATGAAATTATATACTATGGTTTTAGTGTGGGCAGGCTTCTTCTGTCTCATGTTAAAGAGCTCTGTTCAGCAGCTCCTGAAACTTGACACTGAGAAGATTACCCTGAAGCAAGCATTGATTTACTGCAACACAATAATGCAAAATCCTGGGCCTTCAGATCTATCGAGTTGCTTCACGTCCAATACTGTTCCGAGGTCATACAATTACGTGACTTCTTTTGTGTTGGCTCTGTGACCAGATTACAAATAATCCAGGCAACTAATATCATGCAGGGTAGCCAGGTTTTTGCTTGGTCCCTTTCAGTACAGGACTCTTGTGGATTCGACTTTAAAGGTGTGCACAGAATGTAGTTGTTAAGAATTTCCAAGAGGAAGAATGTTTTACATTTTAGAGAGATTGCGTGTAACTTACTGTTAGTTCAGTTTTACACCTCCATCCCCCACCAGGAAGGTCTTAAAACCCTCCAATTCTTCCTTGACTGCAAAACCAGAAAATTTACCCCTACCAACACCCTTCTCTGCCTAGCAGAGCTAATCCTCCCCCTTAACACCTTTTCCGTCGACCCCTCCCGCTTCCTCCAAATCCAAGGCGTAACATTGGGCACCTGCATGCGGCCCATCTATGCCTGCTTCATTGTTCGACGTAGGGTACGTCGAACAATCCCTGTTCCAGGCGTTCACGACCTCTATCCCTGAACTCTACCTCCGCTACACTGGTGACTGCATTGGTGCTACCTCCTGCACACATGCAGAACTCACTGACCATTAACTTTACTACTAATCTCCATCCAGCACTCAAATACATTGGACCATCTCTGACGTCTCCCTACCATTTCTTGATTTCACCGTCGTCATCACCATCACAAACTATCAACTAACATCTATTATTACTCCCACAGCTATCTAGCCTACACTTCTTCTCACCCTGCTTCCTGTAAAGGCTCTATCCCCCATCTCCCAATTTCTCCATCTACGCAGCATCTGCGCCCAAGATGAGGAGTTCCATAACAGGATGTCCTAATTCTTTAGGGAACGGGAGGTTCCCCTCTTCCTTCACAGATGAAGCCCTCACAAAGGTCTCCTCAATATCCTGCAGCTCCACTCTTGTTCCTGCTCCCTCCATTGGTAACAAGGATAGAGTCCCCCTAGTTCTCGCATTCCACCCCATCAGCCATTGCACACAGCACATAATCCTCCAATATTTTCACCACCTCCATTGGGATCCCACCACCTGCTACATTTTCCCATCTCCACCCCTTTCTTCACCACCCTATCTATCTCACAGAGACCATTCCATCCACAACTCCCTGGTCCACATACCTTCCCACCCAATCCACCCCCTCCCCAGGTACACTCACCAGCAACCACAGAAGATGCAATACCTGTTCCTGTACCTCCCCATTCATCTCCACCCAAGAACCCCGGAAGTCTTTTCAGATGAGGCAGAGATTCACTTGCACCTCCTCCAACCTTATCTCATGTATCCTCTGTTCCAGGTGTGGACAGTATATCAGTGAGACCAAGCGCAGGCTTGGCGATAGTTTTTGCTGAATACCTTCACTCACTCTGCCTAAACCTACCTGATCTTCTCTTTGCTAAACACTTTAACACCCCCTCCCATTCCCATACTGACCTTTCTGTTCTGGGCTTCCTTCATTGTTAGAGTGAGGTCCAGTGCCAATTGAAAGATCAGCACCTCATATTTTGCTTGGCAGTTCTATCACCATCCCTCCTCCTTACCAGTTCTCCGACGATTCTTACTGTCTCCAACTATATTTTATCCCTGTTTGCTTTGCTGCTACCTTTTGCCAGCTAACAATGATCTATTCTACATGTTCCTTGATCTCCATTCCCTTTGTCCTGCTTTCACACCTTACTGGTCCTTATCTATGTATCTCCCTCTCCCTTGACATCAGTCTGAAGAAGGGCCTTGACTCGAAATGTCACCCAATCCTTCTCTGCAGAGATGCTGCCTGTCCCACTGAGTTATTCCAGCATTTTGTGTCTATCTTCTGTTAGATACAACCCCATTGTATTAAGTCCCCAGATATCTGCTCACGAGCATCCATAACAACTCAAGATTGTTATTATTTTACAGAAAGGTGAAAAACCAAGTATTTTCCAAAACAATATGGCAGGTATAAATCCTAGAGAAATTTACATTTGGGCTGTGGTGATCTGTGCTACTTGCCCTCAGATGGAAATTAGCAGCTTTTAGCAAATTGCTGATGCCTGTATGAAGCTTATGCCATGCATTCTGATTAAAATTCTAAGTGTTGCCACCATGTTAATATGTGTCTTCATAGTATTTATTAAATAGATTTGTAAAAGCATTAGAATTTAATTGTTCTGTTTTGGGACTTGTGACAATAAAATACGCTTGACTCACTTGACTAAAATGTGTCCACCAGGACCAAAGAAGTGAGAGGAAGTGGAAGGTCACTACCTCTCCTGATCCCAGTAGGTGGGTGGTGAAGGTAACTCCTGATTTAAGGTCATAAGAACTTAAGGAATGGGTGGAATTAGGCCATCCGGCCTATCAAATCTACTCCGCCATTCAATCATGGCTGATCTATCCCTCCCTCTTAACCTCATTATCCTGCCTTCTCCCCATAACCTCTGACACCTGTACCAATTAAGTCTATCTATCTATGCCTTAAAAATATCCACTGATTTTGCCTCCACAGCCTTCTGTGGCAAAGAATTCCACAGATTCACCACCCTCTTATTAAAGATCTGCAATTTGCCAGGATATCCGACAGTACCTAGAGGTCAAAATGATGTTGTCGATGAGAAAACAGAAAATAACTACTGCACAATGCAGAACAAGCTCTCGCTCAGCCAAAAATGGGTAAATACATTCCCAGATTTTACTCAAGTCTAAATATGTCTGCCCTAGTGAAATAATTCATTGCAGATCATTTAATATGCTGATTGTATTATGTCAGGTTTAGTTATGTATCTGCCAATAAAGAAACTCAGCAAAACATGGGGAAAAAAATAAAATATGTGCCAACCATAGCACCATTCACACGTTTGCAGTGAAATTGAGCCTAAATTAAATTTGGCCTTGAGACAAATATGAAAATATTTCAATCGTGAAGTGGATTAGTTAGAATATTCTCATTGCAACCTCTTTGTATGTTGGTATTTTTTATCCTAGCACCTTAGCATGCAAAGACGCAGCTGATACACATTCATACTAATGATACTAATGATATTTGCCCAAATGCAGTTTTCAAAATTGGGGGGGAGTAAATTGTGCTAATTTTCTTGGCAGTGTTAACAGACCAGCTGGCATAACATTGCTTTGGGACTCTGCAGGAGGATGTGTG
Source organism: Okamejei kenojei (assembly GCA_035221665.1). Taxonomy (NCBI): domain Eukaryota; kingdom Metazoa; phylum Chordata; class Chondrichthyes; order Rajiformes; family Rajidae; genus Okamejei; species Okamejei kenojei. The sequence goes on from CM069159.1 coordinate 16,141,001, forward strand.
AAACTCTGGGATATCCCAATGCGGGAACACCAAGAATGAACTAAGACTTTAAACTGTTTGGTGGTGCCCTGGGGCTGTTAAATAATTGATCCCATCTAACGAGAATGAAACCAAACTGACTGAAATTTGTTATTTTTCCTGTGCATGCATGGATCGTGTGGAGTACTTTTTTACAGTAATGGCAAGGCACACGGTTCAACGATGTAAAATTAAAATAAAACTCGCTTTTATTTTGCCTGATAACTTTGAAAAACTATTTGTAGTGCTTGCACTATTAAAATAAAGTTCAATGGGTTGGGATTAATATTTCTCTTGTATTAATAATATAATGCCATTGGAAGACATTCCAACAAGCCAAAAACAGACTGTGCTGGAGTAACTCAGTGTGTCTGGCAGCATCCAAGTACCATTGAGAATTCCCGGAGAACATGCAATTAACCAACTCTGCATCGAGGTAAATTAGGTTTGAGAGTAGGACTGAATGCTTAACATCCTGGGTTAGCGAGTTCACACATGACCTGTGTATACCTCCTGTGTAGGAAGGAACTGCAGATGTTGGTTTACACCATAGATAAATACAAAATGCTGGAGTAAGTCAGCAGTACAGGCTCTAGAGAGAAGGAATGGGTGATGTTTCTGGTTGAGAAGGGTCACCTATTTCTTACTCCAGCATTTTGTGTTTATCTCCTCCCTTGCCTCCATCCAGGGAACCCAGCAGTCCTTCCAGGTGAGACTGAGGTTCACCTGCACCTCGTCCAAACTCATCCAGTGTTCCCAAGGTGAGGTGAAGTTGATACTCAAATCTACAACTGGAAATGGTGTCCCTTGGATGGTATATGAAATAGTTATTTTTCTTTTCGGGAGGCATATAAGATCAATAGAATATTTGTATGACAATCGTGGATTCTTAAAATAGGATTCCTACACTTCCCAGTGTAATCCTAACAATTCCATATGAAGTTACTTCAGTAGAATTGTATTTCAATAAAGAGTTTTGTTCATAGTATTCTGACCAATCCATTAGCTTGAGCTCAGTCCACCAATGCTGACTGGATCTTCCAGTTGCTAACCATTTTAACTCCCTTTGCCATTCACACAATGACCTTTCTATCCTGGGCCCCCTGCTTTGCCAGATTGAGGCCACACACACGCTGGAGGAAAAACACCTCATATTCCATTTTGATAGCTTACAACCCAATGGTATGAACATTCAATTCTCCAATTTTAGATAACTACATAACCCCCCGACCCCACCCACCCATCCTCTCCCTTGTCTCCCCCATATAACTCCTCTTCTCCCCTCCTCTCTCCCCTATGCTCCAACTGGACTCGCACCTATTTCTCCCCTCCCCCCCCCCCCTCCCCTCCACCAATATTTCTTTCTCTAGCTTCACAATACTTTGGATTGCAACGTATATCCTTCTGTCTTATATATTCTGCCTTTTTTATCTCTGGCCTTTCACCAACCATCTGTCGATCAAATAGCCCTCCTCACCTTAGTTGGCATATTAACTGCCAGGTTTTATTCTGGATGCTCTCTCTTCCAGCTTTTTCCACCCCTCCCCCATTACATCCTGCCTAAAGAAGGGTCCCGACCCGAAACGTCGCCTATCCATGTTCTTCTGAGATGCTGCCTGACCTTCTGAGCTATTCCAACACTGTGCATTCATTTGTAAACCAGCATCTGTGGTTTCGTGTTTCAATGTGGAGAATTAGAAAGTTGGGTGCAGCAGAATCAATTCAAGTATCAAACTAAATCAGATGTTATGGGAAGAAGAACAGGCAGAAGGGTCAGGTTTCTATATGTTATGGGAAGATAACATATAGAAACCTGACCCTTCTGCCTGTTCTCCCCTTCAACACAATAATGGCTGATCATTCACTACAGTTCCCCATGCCCTTTTCTCCACTTCTCCCTTCACCCCTTTTATATTAAGAAATGGACCTCTCTCCTTCTCAAGTATGTTTAATAATTTGGCCTCCTTCACGTTCTGCGGTAGAAAATGACCACTCTCTAGGTGAACAAATTCTTCTTTATCCTGATACAAAATAGCAAAACCTTTATCCTGTGACCCCTCTGGTTCTGGGCTTTCTGAATTTTAGGTATATCCTCCTTGCATCCAGTCCATCAAATCCAGTTAGAATATCATCGATTTCTATGAGATCCCATCTCAGTCTTTATTATATTTCATCAATTTGGTCTCTCCTTATACTGTATGTCAGTCCTCTTATTCAACAAAACATTCTTCTTCAGATAAGGAGACAATCACAGATCCAGATTACCTTGCACAACTGTGCCAATATATCCTTCTTGCTGTGCTCAAATCCCTTTACAAGGAATCTTCTTTCATCAAGAGCCAAGAGTCAAAAGTGTATTATGTTCATTTGTCCCAGAGGGAACAAATAAATTCCTACTTGCAGCAGCACAACAGCACTTAGTACTCTTTTAACAATATAATAAATGAGAAAAGCAAGTTCAGTGTTGTATATATACATATACACGCATTTGGGTTAGGGTTAGGTGTATATGTGTGTTTGTGCATGTGCGTGCGTCTAGAGATATGGAAGGGTAAGGTAGGAATGACAGATCAAAGCAGATGATGATATGGAAATGTAGAAATTGAATATTGTTAGCTGAGGGGAAGGTGACAACACGGCATACAATCAGTAATATTTGGTAATAATCAGTAATGTCAGTAATAATATCAGTCTGACGCGCACACAGACATATGCCTTCCTGCCTTCCTTACTGCATTCTGTTGCTAAATGCTTACTTTTATGTATAAGGACACCCAGGTCTCTTTGCACCTACTCTTTTCCTATTTTATCACTATTCAGATAACAACCTGTCTTTATGTTGAAAGGGCCAATGTGCTTAACCTCACATTTATCCAAACTATATTGCATCTGCCTTGTACTTGCCCATTCAATTTTGTGACTCACATTGGAGCTTGCATGACCTCCACACACCTCACATTTTACTTGTGCCTGCTGAGAGCCTGCTGAGATCCATAGGAAGGCAAAAAGAAAACCTAATAGGCCAGTGTTGTCAGACGAGTCTGATGAAGATGGTGACTCTTCCCCAGATAATAAAAGAATGTGGGGGAGGGTGCAGAACATGGAGAATATGCTCCAGACTCTGATTAAACAAGGGTCAAAGGCCCCAGTAGTTCCCCAGTCTGCTGTGCAGCAGGGCCCATATCAAGAGGAATATATGGAGTATCGCCAAGGGGATTTCCTTCCAGCGCCTTGTATAGGACTGGAGGGTGCGTCCCTACAATATGAATTGGGAGAAGCAGGGCAGGATGCAGCTGACCCTGATTCTGGTGACCCTGCTTATGTGCAACCACCAGAGCACAAGAGCCACGCTCCGGGTGTCCCGGAAATAGCAATGAGCTTTGCTATTCCGGAGGGGACTGGTGAGGCAATGGAAGAGTACCTTGCCAACAACATCAACTATTTAGTCTCTCACCAGCTCCAGCAATCGATAATACAAGAGACCACAAATAAGTATAAGACACCTGTCAACTGTGCGTCACTAAAAGTGCCTACGGTGAACCCAGCAATATGGGCACCTATGAACCCTTCTATGAGGGGACAGGAGGTACGCTATCAACACGTCGTCCAACTGGTGGCGGCTACGATTACTGCATTTGGCACCATGGTAAAAGGGACAATGATAAATCAAATCCAAAAAGACATGTTGGCTATGTTATGCAGTGTGTTTTTTGAGGTCAATTGCATTAGAAAAATCGCCATCAGGCCAACTCTAAATCAGAAGTTTGCTGCTCTGTGTAAGGCGAAAAATGTTCAAACACCTGACTTCCTCTTTGGAACGGATCTTGTGAAGCAAATTCGGGACATTGATGAGGAGGCAAAAACTATTGGCTTAATGAAGCCAACTATCTCTAGGCCGTCTATTCGGAAGCCTGGGTTTATGTATCGAAGGTCGGATCCAGGTGCTGGGCCCAGCAGGGGGAGGCCAGTGGGGCAACGAGGATACCCACCAAGGCAGCTTGGCTACAGCCCCAATATGGGCAGACAACCGCCTTACAGGCCAACTGGAGAGGTACAGGGACTTTTTGTTAACGATAAAGTTTCTGGTGGACAACTTCCTATTGGAGGTAGATTACAATTTGTTTTATAATGAATGGTGCTGTATAACGTCTGATATGTTTATACTAAATACTGTGTCAGGGTCTACCATTGAGTTTATCTCAGGGATAGATCCACCTCAACAGCACAAGCCTAGTAAAATGTTGGTGTTTTCTGCTCCAGAGACTGAACAGGTAAATGAGGAGATTAAGAATTTATGCCGAAAAGGAATGATTGAAAAAGCCATTAATCATCCTCAACAATTTGTGTCTAATATCTTTCCCAGACCTAAAAAAGATGGTGGTTGTAGAGTAATTCTGGACCTCACTCACTTAAATTCTTCAGTTCTCTATAGGCATTTTAAAATGGACACCTTTGTTACTGCAAAGCAGCTGTTATCACAGGGTTGATATTACAGGGTTGTAGTATGGCCACCATTGATTTGCAAGATGCACATTATTTGGTGCCAATTCATGCTCATTATCACAGGTACTTGAAATTTAATTGGATGGGACAGCTGTGGCAATACAAAGCATTGCCTAATGGATTAGCTCAGCACCTAGGCTATTTACTAAATTGTTAAAACCTGTGCTGGGGCTATTAAGGGCCCACAATCACATTGTCATGGCTTATTTAAATGATATCTTAATTATCAGCAACACTAAAGAGTCAGCTGAAGGATCGGTTGCAGTGACCAAAAATGTGTTTGAAACATTAGGGTTTTTGGTCCATCCAACTAAGTCCAAGTTACAGCCAACCCAAAATATTGAGTATTTGGGATTTCTTATTGATTCAGTTGATATGACAGTAACATTATCAACAGCCAAGGTTGTGGATATTGCTAATGTCTGTACTTGCCTCACACAAAAGCTTTATCCCTCAATCCGAGAAGTCGCCAAGGGAAATTGGTAGCAGCTTTTCCTGCAGTACAGTTCGGACCTTTGCATTATCAACATTTGCAAAGAGCAAGAGAACAAGCATTAAAAGAGCACGCAGGCCATTTTGATCGGGTTATGCAGTTACCAACCACAGCTCTAGCAGAATTGCAGTGGTGGATTGTTAATGTTAGTCAAGCCACCAATCACATTTTGGTGGACGAACCTTCAGTGATCTTACAGACTGATGTAAGCGCTCTTGGATGGGGGGCTACAGACACAGAGTCTAGCTGTGGGGGTAGATGGAATGAACAAGAAGGTTTGATTCTCCACACGCAAGGGATACATTATTTGGAATTATTGGGGGCATTTTATGGGTTAAAAGCATATTGCTCCACAATGAATAATTTACACGTTCGACTCCAGATTGATAACACCACAGCTGTGGCATATATTAATCATATGGGAGGAGCAAGATCAGTATCATGTGATAACTTGGCTAACCTCATCTGGCATTGGTGTATTTCAAGGAACATCTGAGTTTCAGCCATCTATCTACCAGGGATAGACAATGTGGTGGCAGACCATAGGTCGAGAAAGTTTAATGACAATATAGAATGGATGTTGAATGCTGAGATTTTTCAAACAATTGTCACTCGATTTGGGTTACAGATATTGATCTGTTCGCAACCAGATTGAATCACCAGTTGCCTAAATATGTTTCATGGAAGCCAGATCCAGGAGCAGTGGCTGTGGATGCGTTCTCGTTACATTGGGGGCACTCATTCTTTTATGCATTTCCTCCATTTTGCCTGATCACGAAATGTCTCACCAAAATAGAGCGTGACTCTGCCACAGGCGTTTTGGTGGTCCCAGATTGGCCAACACAACCATGTGTACTGAGAATGATGGCTCAGCCATTCATGATGATTCCCAGCTGCAGTAATTTGTTGGTGCATCCGGTTACAGGAGAAAGTCACCCGTTACATGACCTTATCAATTTGTTGGTCTGCAGGTTCTGACCAGACCATTCCAAGGCCTTGGATTATCGAACAGGACCATAGAGGTTATCACTGCAGCCTGGAGAAATAGCACTAAAAAACAATACGTGGTGCACATAAAGAAATGGGAGATGTTCTGTGTACAATCCAATATATCTTATGATACTACTAGCATATGTGAAGTGTTGGAGTTCCTTGCTAAATTGCGTTTTGATGAGCACCTGCGTTATAGTGCCATTAATAGTGCTCGCAGTGCTTTGTCCTCCTATTTAGGGCAGTCTTCAGAACAACAACAACCTATTGGATCTCATCCGTTAGTATCCCGATTTATGAGAGGAATTTTTAACAAAAACCCTCCTAAGCCTAGATATACAGAAATCTGGGATATCAGTATAGTTCTCACATTGCTTCGGCAATGGGCTCCAATTGGCCAAGATTGACTGGCAATTAATTCTAAAAGGGGTGACGGTGGATATACAATGGAAGACATTTGAAGACTGCATGGATGAACTACAAAAATTGTTCATCCCAGTTTGGCAAAAGAATAAATCAGGGAAGGTAGTGCATCCATGGATAACAAGGGAAATCAGGGATAGTATCAAAGCAAAGGATGATGCGTACAAAGTAGCCAGAAAAAGCAGCATACCAGAGGACTGGGAGAAATTCAGAGACCAGCAGAGGAGGACAAAGGGCTTAATTAGGAAAGGAAAAAGAGATTATGAAAGAAAACTGGCAGGGAACATAAAATCTGACTGCAAACGTTTTTATAGATATGTGAAGAGAAAGAGATTAGTTAAAACAAATGTAGGTCCCTTGCAGTCAGAAACAGGTGAGTTGATCATGGCTAACAAGGATATGGCGGACCAATTGAATAACTACTTTGGTTCCCTCTTCACTAAGGAAGACATAAATAATCTGCCGGAAATAGCAGGGGACCATGGGTCAAAGGAGGAATTGAGTGAAATCCAGGTTAGTCGGGAAGTGGTGTTGGGTAAATTGAATAGATTAAAGGCCGATAAATCCCCAGGGCCAGATAGGCTGCATCCCAGAGTAATTAAGGAAGTAGCTCTGGAAATAGTGGATGCATTAGTGATAATCTTTCAAAACTCTTTAGATTCTGGAGTAGTTCCTGAGGATTGGCGGGTAGCAAACATAACCCCTCTTTTTAAGAAGGGAGGGAGAGAGAAAACAGGGAATTACAGACCAGTTAGTCTAACATCGGTAGTGGGGAAACTGCTAGAATCAGTTATTAAAGATGGGATAGCAGCACATTTGGAAAGTGGTGAAATCATTGGACAAAGTCAGCATGGATTTACGAAAGGTAAATCAAGTCTGACGAATTTTGTGGAATTTTTCAAGGATGTAACTAGTAGCGTGGATAGGAGAGAACCAGTGGATGTGGTGTATCTGGATTTCCAGAAGGCTTTCGACAAGGTCCGACATAAGAGATTAGTATACAAACTTAAAGCATACGGCATTGGGGGTTCAGTATTGATGTGGATAGAGAACTGGCTGGCAAACAGGAAGCAAAGAGTAGGAGTAAACGGGTCCTTTTCACAATGGCAGGCAGTGACTAGTGGGGTACCGCAAGGCTGAGTGCTGGGACCCCAGCTATTTACAATATATGTTAATGATCTGGATGAGGGAATTGAAGGCAATATCTCCAAGTTTGTGGCTGACACTAAGCTGGGGGGCAGTGTTAGCTGTGAGGAGGATGCTAGGAGGCTGCAAGGTGACTTGGATAGGCTGGGTGAGTGGGCAAATGTTTGGCAGATGCAATATAATGTGGATAAATGTGAGGTTATCCACTTTGGTGCGAAAAACAGGAAAGCAGACTACTATCTAAATGGTGGCCGATTAGGAAAAGGGGAGATGCAGCGAGACCTGGGTGTCATGGTACACCAGTCAGTGAAAGTAGGCATGCAGGTGCAGCAGGCAGTGAAGAAAGCGAATGGTATGTTAGCTTTCATAGCAAAAGGATTTGAGTATAGGAGCAGGGAGGTTCTACTTCAGTTGTATAGGGTCTTGGTGAGACCACACCTGGAGTATTGCGTACAGTTCTGGTCTCCAAATCTGAGGAAGGACATTATTGCCATAAAGGGAGTGCAGAGAAGGTTCACCAGACTGATTCCTAGGATGTCAGGACTGTATTATGAAGAAAGACTGGATAGATTCGGTTTATAATCTCTAGAATATAGGAGATTGAGAGGGGATCTTATAGAAACTTACAAAATTCTTAAGGGGTTGGACAGGCTAGATGCAGGAAGATTGTTCCCGATGTTGGGGAAGTCCAGGACAAGGGGTCACAGCTTAAGGATAAGGGGGGAATCCTTTAAGACTGAGATGAGAAATACTTTTTTCACAGTGGTAAGTCTCTGGAACTCTCTGCCACAGAGGGTAGTTGAGGCTAGTTCATTGGCTATATTTAAGAGGGAGTTAGATGTGGCCCTTGTGGCTAAAGGGATCAGGGGGTATGGAGAGAAGGCAGGTATGGGATACTGAGTTGGATGATCAGCCATGATCATATTGAATGGCGGTGCAGGCTCGAAGGGCCGAATGGCCTACTCCTGCACCTAATTTCTATGTTTCTAATTACGTCATTATCTATGCAAAGATTAACTCTTAAAGTGGTTATGCTAATGGCGCTGGTTTCAGCACAACGTGTACAAACATCACGATTGTTACGAATAGATTGTATGCATTTGTCTCTAGATGACATTACATATTATGTCTATGATTTAATCAAACAAAGCAGGCCAGGGATGGCAGGAACCAAGGTGACGTTTAAAGCATATCCTGTTGACCAAATGTTATGTGTAGTTAAACATTTAACCCAATATATTGAGTTAACAAGAAGTCTCAGAGGTTCTGAGACAGGACTGCTCATTAGTCACAAAAGCCATGTAAAAGATTGTCAGTACAAACTATTTCTAGATGGTTGAAACAGGTTCTCAATTATGCTGGAGTCGACACTCATGTATTTAAATCTCATTCCTCCAGGGCGGCATGAACATCCGCGGCGAAGGCTCAGGACGTGCCGCTAGACCAAATCCTCGCGGCCGCAGGATGGTCTAGAGAATCAACCTTTTCTCACTTTTATGACAAACCTGTACAGATAGTGCCACGATTTGGGCCTGCTGTTTTGGGTTCCATTTAATTCATTTGCTTTGTTTATATATATCATTGTTTATAATTTCCCCCTGGGACAGAGGGGTTATTACTGTTTTTTGTTATTGTTATTAAAATAGTTATTGAATAATTGATGCAAAGTTCAATATATTATTTATTCACTACTGTGTCAACCGAAGCAGATTGTCGTATGGAGTGCATCTACGGCATGGAAACACAGAGCTTTGAAATCTTCCTGTAGTCACTCACGTGACTCCGAAGTAAAATAGTAAGATTAAACGAGAACCTACCAGTTCGAAGTTTGATCCTTATTTTATGAGGAGTAACGTTGAGGGATTCCGTGCTCTCCGTTCCCACCCTCATAATCTAAGAGATCATCTGGTAGTTCTAGTCGTCTTCAAGCCTTACTATGTTACTTCGGCTATTTGTTTCTGTGTTTTCACGCCACTGCTTTGAAGTATGATGCGCATGCGCCTGGCGGGGCTTCTTCATGTAATCCCTCAACGTTACTCTTCATAAAATAAGGATCAAACTTCGAACTGGTAAGTTCTCATTTAATCTTACTATTCCTCACTACTCCTTCCACCCTGCTTAATCTGCAAACTCTGAGATTTTTTCCGGACCGTTTTAATTGTGCTGGACCGAATGTGGCCCTTGTGTTAAGCTTATCTTTCGTTCATGTGGCCCATGCTCTGTGTTAGTTATATCTCATTTTAGTTCAGAGATACTGCACGGAAATAGGCCCTTTGGCCCAACGAGTCCGCGTTGAGCAGCGATTCCCGCACATTAACACTAACCTATGCACTAGGGACAATTTACAATATTCCAAGGCAATTAACCTACGAAACTGTACGTCTTTGGAGATCTTGGAGAAAACCCACGCAGGTAGCGGGGAGAACGTACAAACTCCATACAGACACGCTCCCGTAGTCAGGATCGAACCCGGGTCTCTGGCGCTGTAAGGCAGCAGCTCTGCCTCTAAGCCACCGTGCCACCCACTAAATGTTCCAATTTCACAGGGCAGTCACTGATTAGTTGTTTTTACATGTAGACTGAATGCAATCCATCGGCACTGCATGTTAGGTGCGTAAGCATACCACACATACAAAAGTATGGGATCAAAAGTCTTGTTTCATACTGGAAAGGTATAATGTTAACATTGTGTTTTTCAATTGAATTTATACCAGAAATCAGTCATGTAGTACTTAAAAAATATGCATTATGTAATTGGATTTTTTTTCCAAGCACAGTCCCACGTGAAGTGGGGGTAATCTACTTTAGGTAGATGCCTGTCATTGTAAGTAAAACCAATTTCTGAGCTCACTCGATTCAAACATATGATTTAAATTGAAATAGCATTGTTTCTCATGATGAAAACTCTAGTGAATATTGCAAGTCTCATGCAGCAAGGTGCATGAAATCAGAATCAAATCACGTGGTTCAAATCACATCAGAATCGAAGGGAAATGAGTGAATCTCGAATAATGCTCTGAATGAACAAAACTGATGTTTTTGCATAATATCAGGGCAGCACGGTAGAGTTGCTACCTTACGTCACTGACAGCGCCAAAGACAAGTGTTCAATCTGTCTATATGTAGTTTGTACATTCTCCCCGTGATCTGCGTGGGCATTCTCTAAGAACTTTGGTTTCATCCAACATTCCAAAGACATATAATTGGCTTGGCATAAATGTAAAAATCGTCCCAAATGTAGAATAGTGTTAATGTGTGGGGGATCGCTGGTCGGTGCGTACTCAGTGGGCCGAAGGGCGTGTTTCCGCGTTGTATCTCTAAACTAAACTATAAATAAACACTTTACAAACTCTTAAAGTGTGCAACATCTTTTAATGATAGCACAGGGTATTACATACATCTTCAAGCACTGGCTACATTCTTCTACTGCTGCACCCAGGAAGGGGAAGGCGTTATGATTGATGTTAACTAGGCGGGGTTAATGGGAGTGAGGTAACTATATTATTGGTTGCATATAAACCATCTACATCCTTCCCCTTAGAAAATCAAAAAACAGATTGTTGTCACGACAACAGAATTAAACAGCAGAATTAAACAAAATCGCCGTAGCGAACAGGTGGCTTGCTGATCCGGCCCGAGCGCGTACGGATGTCTCCCCCTTCCCCCGAAGGAGCAGAAGAAACAGGAGGACGCGAGGCAGCTGGGGAACTAGGGAAGGGCAGTGGGGTGGGAGAAACAGGAGAGGGAGAACCGCGACCGGCAACAGGGGACCCGCGCAGAGGGGAACCAGGCGCTCGAGATGGGGACCGAGGCATGCAGGGAACACCAGCCGGGACGGCAGCCGGCAGCTGGTAGGAGAGTGGCGGGGCATAGGGCCCCGGGGGCTGCGGCTTTGGCTCATTAACCGCAAGCAGGTGTTGTCGGCTTCTTCGGTAGATGGTACCCTCATAGTCGACCAGATACGAACGAGGTGAGTCGGCCACCCCAACCACGGTAGCCAGACGGGAGTGACCACTGGCGGTCTGCAACCGAACAACCTGTCCAGGCAACAGAGGATCGAGTGGTCTGCGCGACCGATCGTGGGAACGCCGCTGGCTGTCATGTTTCTCTTGAATTCGCCTCTGCACGGAGGCGGGCTCCAGCACCCGAGGTTTCAGCTGGCGCTGGGCAATCGGGATGGTAGATCTGGTTGTTCTGGACATCAGACGCTGAGCAGGTGACCCCATGGCCGGATCTCTGGAAACGTTCCTGAGGTTCAGGAGATCCAAATACAAATCAGAGTTGGATAGTCGCGCCTGTTCCATCAGAAGCTTGGCGCTGCGGACGGCCCGTTCTGCAAGGCCGTTGCTCTGTGGGTACTCTGGGCTGCTGGTGAAATGCACGAAATTCCACTTGTCGGCAAAACTTTTGAATTCTCGGCTGGTAAACTGCCTGCTGTTGTCAGTCTGCAGCCTGACAGGGGTCCCAAAAGTGGAGAAGTGTTTCCGCAGCTTTCGGATCACCATCTCCGACGTGAGGGATGTCAGTAAATCCACTTCGAACCAGTTTGAGTACGAGTCGACCAGGACAAGGTAGTGGTTACCACGCCACTCGAATATGTCGGCAGCCAGCGAGGACCAGGCCAAGGCAGGGGCGGGCTGTTGCAACAGGGGCTGTCGCTGCTGGTGTGGAGCAAGACTATTGCACGTGGAGCAGGCAGAAACTCGGTCTCGGATATATTTGGCCATTCCAGGCCAGTAGAATTGGCACTGAGCGTGGGCGAGTGTTGCATCGACCCCAGGGTGTCCGCTATGGGCTGCACAAAAGTAAAAGTCAAACAGGGAGGACGGGACTACAACTTTATGTCCCTTGACGATAACGCCATCCTGGAGCACCAGTTCGTCGCGGACCAGGAAGAAAGGCTGTGTTTCAGATGGCGCAGCGGAGCGCTTTGTTGGCCACCCTGCTTTAATCACAGAGGCAAGCCGCTGCAAAACCGGATCGGCAGCGGTGTGCTCGGCCAAAACCTGTAGCTGCTTGGTGGGAATAAAGTTAACGGCCAGTACGAGCAAGTCCTCTGTTTCGTAGGGGTGGCGAGCGCAGGAGGTCCGCGGGGCGCGCGATAGGGTGTCCGCAATGTGCATCTCGGTGCCCTTCTTGTAGATTATATCGAAGTCGAAACGCTGGAGCTGCAGCATCATACGCTGCAGCCTGGCAGGGGCAGCGTGAATCGGCTTGTTAAGGATTGTCACCAGCGGCTGGTGGTCGGTTTCGACCGTAAATCTGCTGCCGAACAGGAAGTCTCTGAACTTGGAGCAGGCGAACACCACCGCGAGCAGCTCCTTCTCGATCTGGGCGTACCACTGCTCGGTGTCCGTCATGGTGCGGGAGGCATAGGAGACAGGATGTAACGATCCATCGACAGACTGAAGGCAAGCCGCACCCAGACCGAACTTGGAAGCGTCACAGGTGACGGTGATGGGGCGACTCACGTCGAAGAACCGCAACGTCGGAGTGCTAATCAGTTTCGACTTGAGGCAGTCAAAGGCCTGCTGGTGATGTGGGAGCCAGACCCAGGCGATATCCTTTTTTGTCAGCTGCCGCAGGGGAGCACTCAGCTCACTGAGGTTTGGTACAAACTTTCCAAGGTAGTTCACCATGCCCAAGAATCGTTGTAGACCTGGCACGTCAGTGGGGGCTGCCATCTCGGAGATGGCAGCTGCCTTCAAGGGGTCGGGTTTTAGTCCGTTAGAGGTGAAAACATGTCCAACATACGTGACCTCTGAGACACGAAACCGGCACTTCTTGGGATTCAGCTTCAGGTTCGCCTTCCGTGCCCGATCCAGGACGCGGCGGAGGTTCAGGTCGTGCTCGGCAATGTCCTTCCCATAAACCAGGATATCATCCACGATGATGGCACATGGCAGGTCTGAGAATATCTGCTCCATCGTTCGCTGGAACACCTCGCTAGCAGAATTGATGCCGAATGGCATTCGCAGGAACTTGAATCTGCCAAACGGTGTGGCGAAGGTCGTCAGGTCAGAAGACGCTTTGTCCAACGGGATCTGCCAAAACGAGTTCTTAGCGTCTAGGACCGAAAAGATGGTGGCTTGCCCGACCTGAGCCGCCACATCCTCAACAGACCGCATGGGGTAGTGTGGTCGCCTGATGGCAAGGTTTAAGTCCTTCGGGTTGATACACACACGTATTTCGTTCTTGTCTTTCTTTATCATGGCAACCATGGTGGAGACCCAATCGGTGGGCTCGCTAACTGCTTCTAGCACCCCCTTTTCGACCATCTTGTTAAGCATCGCCTCGACCCTGTCTTTCATGGCGTGAGACACCCTGTGAGGTGCGCGGACCACGGGTTGTATATTTGGGTCAATGGAAATATGGTATGTCAGTGGTAACTTCCCCAGGTCATCGTTGAACAGGTCCTGGTATTCTGCAACCGGGTTAAACGACAGTTGCACTTTGTGGACCGTGCGGTCGAAGGACACCAGGCCAAGATCCTGGCACGCATGGTTGCCCAGCAGGGTTACACAGTCAGAGTTCAAAACATAGAAAACCAGGTTTCTCGTGGCCTTTTGCAGCACGCAAGTTAAAGTGGCCCTCCCCGCAGGCCTTAGAATTTCTCCACCATAGGCATGCAGGGTAGCATTGTCAGCAACCAGGGGCTCATTATTCCTTATCTTGTTGAAAAGATTCATGGACAAAACGTTGACCTTCGCACCTGTGTCTAACTTTGCAAGGAAGGTTACATCATTGACAGTCACAGATACGGAGGGATCAGGGCGGTGGGCGGGTGTCTGTAGGAGGGTAAACACATGCGAGTCCTCGGGAGGATTAATTGGATCTGCATCATAGGATTCAGCTAAGTTGGGCTGTGAGTCGTAACGGATATCAGATTGTCTCAGCATGTTTAGACTGGGTCTGGAAGTCTGTGCCTGTCTCCCACGGGAACAGAATAAATGACAGGCGGCAGAGAAGTGATTTAGCTTTTTACAAAAGTTACAAGCCTTGCCATAGGCGGGGCATGTCGACAGTCTGTGGTGCATGTAGTTACAGTTTGGGCACCTTTTTTGGGGCACTTCACCAGGACCAGGGTTGGCACGCGGCAGAAAAGCATTGTTTCCCATCCGAAGCTGTGGTCTCCTAAACCCAGCCAGGTTGACAGATTTATTGCCTGAGTCCCGGTGGTCATCCGGCAATACAACGACCTCAGATAATCTGCAGGCATGCATGGCTTTTTCCAACGTTAGATCCGGATCCCTTAAAAGCTCACATCGCAGCTTCTGGTCATGCATGCCAGTTACTAAAATGTCTCTAGTGAGCTGGTCTGTCATGTCACCAAAGCGGCACCGCTGGGCGAGATAACGCAAATCAGCAATAAAACATTCAACAGGTTCATCCGGCAACTGTCTCCTTGTAAAGAACCGTGCCCTCTCTAGAATGCGGTTCGAGGGCAGGTCACAAATCTCCCTGAACTTACGTAGCAGGCAAGCGGGGTCGCTGGCAGATTCTGCAGGAGTAATCACCACGTTGTTGTCGCCCAGGACCGCTGGAGCGTAGGTGAAAGTTCTGGCTCTCTTCATGGCATCGGGTCCGACAAGGTTGAGTAGGAGGGAGGCTTTAAGGGAGTCAGGATCAGCGCGGTGTGCGACGTTGACAAAGTGTGTAAAATCAAATTCAAACGTGGCCCAGCGCTCAGAGATGTCAGCATCAAAGACAAGCTGCACGGGCTTTCTGCAAGAGGACGCCATGGCCAGAGAGATTAAGCACAAAAGCACAAATCAAAAAAAAGAAATAAAACCCGATAGACAGGAGACGCAAGTATCTTCCAGCTTCGACACCATGTAAATAAACACTTTACAAACTCTTAAAGTGTGCAACATCTTTTAATGATAGCACAGGGTATTACATACATCTTCAAGCACTAGCTACATTCTTCTACTGCTGCACCCAGGAAGGGGAAGGCGTTATGATTGATGTTAACTAGGCGGGGTTAATGGGACTGAGGTAACTATATTATTGGTTGCATATAAACCATCTAAACTAAACTAAACTAAATCCTGAAACTAGAATGTGAATGGTATACTATTCATACAATGTAAACTCCTCAGATATCTCTGGCAGCATCTCAGGAAAAAATGGGTAGGTGCCGTTTTCGGTCAGGATCGTTGAATTTGACTGTGGTGGGGAAGAGAAAGCTGGAGGAGAGGTGGAACGGGACCTAGATATGTAATGTTTTGGGTTGGGACCCTTCTTCAGGATGTGAAGAAAGGTCCCAACTTGAAACATCACCAATTCATGTTCTCTAGAGATGCTGCCTGATCCACTGAGTTACTCCAGCATTTTGTGTCCCAGCAGGAAAGAGTAGTCTGTTCAAGTTCTCTCCCTTCCTCCATGGGCCATTCCTCTTCACCTCTCTAACTTGGAGCTGCCTTCCCAAGTGGAATAGGCAGAGGGAAACGTATCTGGGAGTTCAGACCTGGTCGTCGAGTCATACAGCATGGAAACAGATGCTTTGTCCCAACTTGCCCATATTGACCAAGATGCCCAATGTACAGTAGTTCCACCTGCCCTCGTTTGACCTATATACCTCTAAACTTTGCTATCCATGTACCTGTCCAAATGCTTTTAATGTAAAATGCCTCCTGGTCCTACAAGCAGATAAGAATGGGGCAATAGTTATTAGATCCAGTGGGAAAAGTTGTAGTGGGGAGATGGCGTGAGCGTTAACTTTCTATTTTACAGCGTTCTCGACTGCGCTCCTACAATATGGAATCGTGGAGAACAATAGGTTTGCTGTAACAAGATGAAAAAGCAAAGTCTTATTCAATAAACTAAAAGGCCACCATAGGTCAAATGCATGGCAGCATTATAGAATTCACACAAAATAATAAACAATTCATGGCGCTGAATTGATTAATTTTGGATCCACTGTCAAAGTGCATTCATGCATTTTTTAAGGATTCTAACAGGTTGCATTTTAATGCTGGTGTTGTAATGGGTAATTTATATGTAAATTACATTGATTTGCTGCATGCAGAGTTAGTGTAAACAGTGCATTTGTTCTAGACTGTCAGTCTCTTGAATTCTGTTGTATTACTTTGGTGTATTTTATGCCTGTCTCAGATGCTAATGTACTGCTTGTCTCTGCAGTATACCGCTGAACTAATCCAGGAGATAATTTCAAGCGTGTCCCAAGGGTGTCTGAGAGCAATGTAAATCTTCCCATGTAAAGAGTACATTTGCAGATAAGATACCCAACTACAAACACAAGTTAAGTAAAATTATGCCATGTGATATTAGTATTTAATGAAATCCTGTTGTCTTTTATTTGACCAAATTGGAAACAAATTTAAATCTCACATTAAAACAACGGGCTCAAATATTTTCTTCAGGATGTGCTCACATTAACTCTTCAGGCAAGTCCAAGGGACCACTGGCTCTCGATACTGTTCAGTATGTTGTGAATTGACAGATGAATCCTGGGCAGGCTCGGCAGACACTGCAGTCCATCCATGTGCTCCAGAGATGCTGCCTGACCTGCTGAGTTACTCTGGCACTGTGTTCTGCACACGTTCCCAACATCTGCAGTTCTTTTTATGTGCAAATTTATTTGTTTGTTTATTTGTTCTTTTTGTGTGTGTGTGTGTGTATATAGATCTATATATTTGTGTATTTATGAATATGTGTATACACACACTGAACTTTTGTTTCTCTCTTGTTTATTATATTGTTTACATATTCTGTTGTGCTGCAGCAAGTAAGAATTTAATTGTTGTATCTGGGACATGACTCTTGACATTTAGTTTAGTTTAGTTTAATTTTATCACCTGTACCGAGGTCTGCACAGTGTACAGAGTTGCCTGTGGACCAAGGTAATTTCAATTGTGTAGGAAGGGACTGCAGATGCTCGTTTACACTGAAGATAGATAGAAAATGTTGGAGTAACTCAGCGATTCAGGCAGCATCTCTGGAGAAAATGAATCGGTGACATTTTGGGTCAAGACCTTGTTCAGACTAATTCCTGGGCTTTGAACTGACGTTCCTGCAGGCAGCTAAAGGCAAGTGCAGTGGATGCAGTGGTGGATGTTGTTGTCGATGTCTACCTTCTTTGAGTGGTTGTTCTAAGATTAGGGTAGTAATTCATCTTGTCTAGCAGCTTATCGTGATTAGCGATGGTCTGGTTATGGACAGCAAGGACAGTCTGGTGAAAGACCTCTATTTTCGAGGTATTCAGTGTAAGGACCATTCTCTCATTTGCTTCAATGAAGGAATTGGTGAAAATTTGACTTTGGTCTCCAAGCGGGTCCTTTTGCAAGTTTTGTCTGTACCCCATCACTCAATGATGGTGGTTGGGATGATCTTGGTTCTGGAAGGGAGGTGATGAAGGTTGAAATGTACATTGAATCTAGTCAAATAAACTATTGGACATGAGATAAAACATTGCAATAAGGATGCATGGGAAGACCATTAGCCTTGTTCTGCTTGACAACATCAGCAAATGGCTTTGTGTGATCTATGGGTCACAATATTATCATGAATGAATGTAGAGAATTATATTGATTTTTGAGTCATTCATAATACCAAGAAGCATATTTATTGTCTAACTGTAAATTAGTATTAATAAACATTGATACATGCTCTTGATTTAAAATAATACTTATTTAAAGAGTACAGCATGTTCTAGATCTCAGCGCTCTACTTTGTAGTATTAAATGAATAGATGTTTATGAATTTTATGGAAATCAATAAAAACTGTGAGAGAGATTTTAGTGTTTTTTTTGTTCTCAAAGCATAAGAAGGTGATGTATTTTGGTCTATTCGCTTCCAAGTAAACTATCTTTGGAAATAAGACAATGTTATTTTAATATTAAAATACACTGTTTTTTTAGAGGCATTTTGTTTGCATAACAGTGAGTGAACTCACAATGGAGCTGTGGTGTTAGAATGAGAGGATTCTGTACTCATCACAACTGGAGACTAAATGGCCTGTCCCACATACGCGATTTTGTAAGCAGAAAAAGGTACGATACTTTGGCCGATGCCTGTATGGTCGTGAGTAGTCACCCAAAGAATTTTACCTTTATCTGGTCACCGCTGGATTTTCAACATTTTGAACATTTTCGGCGACCAGCTGCAACTTTGACGGGTGCCGGCAAGTCGCCGAAAAAAATCGCATAAGTGGGACGGGCCCTTAACTACAATAGGAAAGAATAGAAAATGTCCAGAACATAAAACTATACAATTACTTTTTTGCAATTTACCAAAACAATGATTGGATTTTAAGAGGCAGTACTTAAAACAGAACAACAAACAATACAGCACAGGAAAATACCTTACAGTCCATAATGTCTGCTGAAAATAATGCCAAGATAAATTAATTCCATCTGCCTGTATGTACCCATATCCTACCATTCCCTGCAATATCCACGCCTATCTAAAAGCCTCTTAAACACCACCATTGTATCTGCTTCCAGCATCACCCCTGGTCTGTTACAGATATCTGTGTAACAAACTTTGCCCTTCTCACCTTAAAGCTGTGTCCTCTATATTTGACATTTGCACCCTGAGCAGAAAATTCTGCCTCTCTACCCTATCTATGCCACTTATAATATTATATACACATGCAAGTATGCAAATATTGTCAAATGCACAAGCAATGAAGTGATAGACGATTCATAGCAAGCAGAGAAGACATGCATTCAAATCGATCTTTGCTTTGATAGGTTTCACCATTAACAAATAATTTCATGTATCTCACCATTGAAATTGTGGATTGAGCAGGAGTACATCGGGAGCAGCCTGGGTGAGGCCCGTGAATGTATTCCACAATGTGTAGCATGTCTGTTAATGTGGGAAACACATTTTCTGACGGCAAATTGCAAATTGCAAGACCGGAAACAATTTAAGTGACCACTGAATTTTAATTTTGGTAGGTGGACATGAAATGCTGGAGTAACTCAGTGAGTCAGGCAGCATCTCTGGAGAAAATGGATCAGTGACGTTTCGAGTTAGAACTCTTTTTCAGACCCGTAAAGTCACCCATCCATTTTCTCCAGAGATCGTGCCCGACCCGCTGAGTTACTCCAGCGTTTTGTGTCCATCATTGAAATAAACCAGCATCTGCAGTTCCTTTTGATTACATTTTATTTTTGGTAGTATTGGCTGAAGGATTTCTGTTTGGTATGGCAATGAAAGAGTTGCTAGAATGATATAGGAACAAGGAACTGCAGATGCTGGTTTACAAAAAAAGGCACAAAGTACTGGAGTAACTCAGTGAGTCAGGCAGCATCTCTGGAGAACATGTGTAGGAAGGAACTGCAGATGCTGGTTTAAACCGAGGAGACACAAAATGCTGGAGTAACCCAGCGGGCCAGGCAGTAATTCTGGAGAAAAGGAATGGGTGACGTTTCGGGTCAAGTCTGAAGTAGGGTCTCGACCCGAAACGTCACCAGTTCCTTCTCTCCAGAGATGCTGCCTGTTCCACTGAGTTATTCCAGAATTTTGTATCCTGTTACTGCAATGATGTCAGGTATTTGATGAAACTGGAACTCAGAAGCCACAATGCGTGCTTTCTCTTTGTATGAAAACGCAACACCTCATTCAAGGGATTAAGATTTTAATCCTTTTGTTTGTTCTTGATAGCAATCACTCTCAATATTCTTACCAGTGGACTATATATAAAGCTTAGCAATCCCTCAGTTCAGGCTATTAAAATATGAAATAAATCCCCGTGGATAAAAAGATCAAGAGGCATCAACCATGTCCACGAGACACTGTGTTACTCAGTTGCTCCGTTCCTGCGAACTAATAGATTTTTTTTAAGGGCAGCTCGCTGAAATGAATAGCTGAGAGGCTTCCATTATTTAAAGGGATTTGGTTATTTTGCTTGTGACATCTGCCTGTGAATGATTTTGGGAATTTTTTTTCAAAGATGCATCTTTATTTTACATTTACATTTTCAGAGGTTTAGTCCAATCTGTGAACTGTTATGAAACTTTGAAACTTATTTTCTAATTTCAGAGGAATCATTTGTGTGCAGAATTAGTGTGCACATGTTAATTCCTTGTGTTATAGTTTAGTACGCAGTACGTGTGCATTCAAATTGTGTGTGACTTGCATGGATTATACGAATTAGATTATAATATATGTTAATTTCATACATGGTATTAAAATGCACAAAAAAAAAGCCTGTAGGACAAAATACTCAAAATGCCTTGAAGATTTCTAAATATTGCTACCTCATTTACACTCTATTTAAAGTGACTATGGCAGAAATATTAAAATGCAAAAAAGCTTCAACATCACAAACATTAGGTTATTCAAGAGTCAAGAGTCAGGAATGTTTAATTATCATATGTATCTACAATGGAACAATGACAATCTTACTTGCTGCAGTTTAACAGGCCCATTAATTTATTTACACATAAATACATGTATAATAATCAAGAGTACGATAAATTATTCTCCGTAATACTTGGTAAACACAGTGCAAAATATGGCAGTGCCAGTTGTAACCCCAACTCCCCAAACAAAGCCTGGATACCTCTATGTCCTTGAGAACATTCATGGTTTTGAAGAAGGGTCTCGGCCCGAAACATCACCCTTTCATTCTATCCAGGGATGCTGCCTATCCCGCTGAGTTACTCCAGCATTTTGCGTCTATCATGGTTTTACAAAGAATCCCCCAAATTATTACAGGAATCGAAGAACAAGACACCAACTCTTTTAATTAACTCAATATTTTTGAATTCTGCGGCTGATAGCAATTATTGACCGATTTCACCGCCGTTTGTAGGATGGCTACAAATTTATGTTGTGTCGAGACTTAATGTGAGACCTGCCTCCTCCTGCAACAATAAACAGAAGTCTATTAATTGTTGGATCTGTGGTAGACCATTTGTAAAGGAAGGGGGATTCATGATGAATGATTAAGTAAATTATTAATTTGAGAAACTATAAAAATTGCCTGAGGGAGCTAGGACTTGTAGGAATAATGGATTGTGATTTATGTTTACATCCATTGTAATATCTAATTTGGCTTGCTGTTATATCATCCCAATTAATCAAACTCAGAGGCAAGAGTATTTTGGTTTACCTTTGGCAGTGCCTTTGGTTCTAATGTTCAATTAGACCTAACATTTTAATCCTATGGATGGTTAAAAGATGTTCTTTAAAATTAACTTTGCATTGTGAAGAGAAAGGGAATTGTTAATTTTAGTTCAGAACGGAAGAATAAGTTAGTTCAGGAATTACAATAACACAATTAGCGATATTCAACTTACAAGACATAACAGTTCAGAATTGCAACGTGACAGCTTACCTGGATCCAATTAGTTGAAGTAAAATATCAATTATTAAGTTTCTAAAAAACATAGTTTAATGTCTGTGTGCTGGATGGAAATATGCCACATACTAATTCTGATTCCACAGGTATTTAACTATTATGAATAATCTCAAGACTGTTTGGTCCATCAGATCTGCATTGGCTCTCGTAAAGGGTCCATTATTTCCTCCCCAGCTTTCCACACTTTTATTTTAGATGGAGTATTGACATTTCCATTAGAAACACCATGTCTCCGGGCCATTACTTATAACCTTTAGGCATGAAATAGAAATGATTTGAACATTGGCAAAGATGGTTCCAACATCTAAATTGTATATATGACTTTTTTTCCTCTCCCAAATATTCCCTCTTCTCCCCCGCAAATGATGACCTTATCGATTTGTCCCAATGACCACTTGTTTTCTTGATCATGTTTCACACAGAGGGTGCTGGATATATGGAATGAACTACAGGCATTTGGACAGGGACATGAATGGAAAAGATTTAGAGGGATATGAGCCAAACGTGGGCAAGTGGGACCAGTGTAGATGGGGCACCATGGCCAGAATGGGCAGGTTGCACCAAAGGGCATATTTCCACGCTGTATGACTCTATGACTGAGTGAGTGTTTTCAAAGTGTAAGTTGGGAAAGAGAATATCGACCAACAAATGGAATATGACGTGCATTAGAAATAATGTGTTCTTATTGATAACTCAAAGCTAAATGTTGAATTCAGTGAATAAGTGTTAAGTGTGTGATTACTGGCTCTTTCCACCAGAGTATTGAAGGGAATAGAACTCTCCTGACTATCATTCCGATCAAAACTCCAACCCACCAACCAAACCCAGTAGCATCCTGTCTGTTGGATTATGTCACAATACAATTGTCAACTGTTCCTTCCAAGACACCTAACAAAAGCACAATGTACTGAATTTGTTTATCTGAGATAAAAAATAGAAAATATTACTTGTGCAGTGAATACTACTACTGAGTACTGAGTACTGAGTAGTTCAAACAACATCCGTGGAGAGAGGAATAATATCAGTAAATTTTTTATGTGTAGTTTTCAAGCAAGTGCGGAGGAGGGTGAACCATGAGAAAGATATGAATAAAATGAAAGACTGCAAGAAAATATTTTGCCTTATACCCAGTCAGCAACCTTCCATTTTGTTCTTACCTGATGTTTATTGATCTCTGTGTTTTTTCACCCTTTCGAAAAACAAACGTTTTTTGACCTAAATTCATAACATTATTTATTTACTGGTGCAGACAAGCATTTTCACATTTTCCTGCTTCATTAAAAAAACAAAAAAACTACAGCAAACCCCTAGCTTTATAATTTGTGAAGTTTGTTTGGGATAACAATGTTGCCTCAATTTTCCAGTTATTTTGACTCCTGTCTCCCTCAATGACCCCCATCGTCTCTGGTACTGGGTTATCCTTTGAGTTTGCTGCAGTGCCCTTTCCCAGAGCACGTGTCTTCAGGGCTGGCTCAGTACTTATGTTCTCCCTGGCAGAGCCCGCTGATAGGAAATGCAAGAAGAAACAGGTGTGTTTGACAGCACTGGGCTTCAACTCGCTGGAATTTATAAGGTTAAAGGGGGACTTCATTGAAATCTACAGAATAATGGAAAGAATGTTTCCACTGGTGGGAGAGTCTAGGACCAGAGGTCATAAGCCTCAAAATTAATTGGCACTCGGAGATGAGGAGGAATTTCTTTAGAGGGTAGTCAATCTGTGGAACTCATTGCCACAGAGGGTTGTGGCCAAGTCAATGGATGTTTCTAAGGCAGAGATAGAAAAATTCATGATTAGAACAGGTGTCAAAGGTTATGGGGAGAAGGCAAGACAATGGGATAAGGAAGCAGCCATGATTGAATGGGGAATGGACTAAATTGGCCAAATGGCCTAATTCTACTCCTATAACATGTGAACTTGTGAAAACAAACCTGATCTACCATGTGAGTGGACCTTGGTTATCACCAGGCATTGATAGAAAGCAGCAGAAACAATCGCAACTTAACTGAAATATCTGAGCGAGACTGGTCTTCACTAATAAATCTTCAGCTCTTCCCCCATCGATGGGGAGTTTAAGCACATCAATGTTCTGTGAGCATCATAAAGCTATGTTAATTGTAGAAGATGAGGTGAAGGGGCAGCCAGTCAATTACCATTGAACATGAATGGAGATGTCTAATTTTTCTGTCTCGACCTGGTACACCCCTATTCCTTTTCTCCAGGGATGCTGCCTGACCCGCTGAGGTACTCCAGCATTTGTGTCTATGTTCACTGTAAAGCAACATCTCCAGTTTCTTCTTGCACTGTTCAAGCTGGATTTATTTTGTTAAGCATTCATTTATGGAATTATAGATATTTTTGCAGACAATTTATAGATATGATGCAGACAAATGGGATTTCTAATGATGTCAAAATATTAATATACATATACATTCAACATGTTTGATCAACCTCCATTCATTACGTCTTCCCTCTTCATGAACTTTAAGGTTTAGGTTTAGATCTATTATTGTCACATGTACCAAGGTATTGTAAAAAAGTTTCTCTTGCATGCTGTCCAAACAGTTTGGATATCTATATAATTAAAAGTCTAAACATGACCACTTCCTGTTTGCACTTCATATTGAGTTTAGAAAAAACGCTACCACTAACGGTTGTGATTTTTGCCAATCTTACTCAGAGCCCCCCTCCGCTGCGCAGAACAAGAGGATTTTTCCCATCGATGAAAAGTAAAAGACTTATTAATGTTAAAAAAATGTTGAGATTCTCTCTCCTGTCAATCACGCCATGGCCACGCCCATTCAGGTGGGAGGGGGAGGGACTATAAACCCGGAAGTGTGGACTGCCTCAGTCACTGCAAGATGGGGGAGCGAGAGGTGAATAACACTGAACACATGTCTATTAAACTGTGAGCGTGGTTTTACTGACCTTAATGTCAGTGCCCTTAATGTGGTTTGAAAATGAAGTTTGAAAATGCTAACATGGTTGGTTTGAAAATGCAAAAGTGGTTGTTTTGAAAATACTAAAGTGGTTGGTTTGAAAATGCAAAAGTGGTTGGTTTGAAAATGCAAAAGTGGATGGTTTGAAAAATCTATATAATTAAAAGTCTACTCTTGACCACTTCCTGTTTGTGCTGTATATTGATTTTAGAAAAAAATGCTACTACATATGGCTCTGATTTTTGGCCATCTTACTCAGAGTCCCCCTCCGCTCATCAGGTGCCAAGGATCTTTCCCATCGATGACAAATAAAAGAGTTATTAGTTTTTAAAAAATGACGAGGTTCTCTCTCCTGTCAACCACTGCCATGAAGGCCACGACCCTTCTTGTGGGAAGGGGAGGGTCTATAAATCCTGGAAGTGTGGGCGTGGCTCAGTCTCTGCAAGATGGGGAGGGAGAGGTCATGACTCTTAGTCTGAGCTGTGAATCAATTGAACACACTGAATGTCTACTGAATAGTGGGTGTGTTTTTTTATGTGTTTTTTATGTGGTTTTGTGGTGTTTTATGTGGTTTTATGGTGGTTTTACCTGGCTTGAAATGTTACGCAACTGCATTTAAATTTGCTAGCCTTGCACCCTGCTTGAAGTGGTATGAAACTGCACTTGAATTTGGTGGCCTTGCACCCTGCTTGAAGTGGTATGAAACTGCACTTGAATTTGGTGGTCTTGCACCCTGCTTGAAGTGGTATGAAACTGCACTTGAATTTGGTGGCCTTGCACCCTGCTTGAAGTGGTATGAAACTGCACTTGAATTTGGTGGTCTTGCACCCTACTTGAATTGGTATGAAACTGCACTTGAATTTGGTGGCCTTGCACCCTGCTTGAAATTGAATTTCAAGGAATAACCATGAGTTAACTGCCAGCCCACTAGCTGTGAGTGAGCTGCCAGCCGAAGAATCCATTCGGCTCACAATGGCCATACTAGCCCTCGGGAAACCAGTTCCTTCAGCCCACAACACCCATACTAGCACTCCAGAAAGCCCCCCCCCCCCCCCCACTGGCCACCAATATTGGAATTGTTGGAGAGGTGGAATATTGCATTTGGGGACCAGCCCTCCCGTGTGAACATAGTCTAGTACCATATATAAATACAATCAAATTGAGTTGTAATGGGTCAAGTCAAGCACAAATACAATAGATTGAAGAAAGGGAAAGGATATAGTTCTCAAAATGCTACCACATTGTAGTGCCTAAGTTCCTTCAACCATACTTATCCAATAACCACTGCACCAGTCATACTTTTATTAAGGTATCATGTACACCAAGTACATTCCCCAACCCTCCTTCCCTCGCCTGTGCCCCACCTGAACTTGCATCTATTGCTCCCTCCTCTTCCACCTACATTCCTTCCTCTAGCTTCACAATTCACAACTCTTCAATCCTTTTGTCTCATATCTTCTGTCTTTTCATCTCTGGTTTTTGTCAACCAACTGCCTATCAACCCCCCTTCCCCCCTCATGTATATCACCCTATTACTTGCTAAGCATTC
This sequence comes from Okamejei kenojei, assembly GCA_035221665.1. Taxonomy (NCBI): domain Eukaryota; kingdom Metazoa; phylum Chordata; class Chondrichthyes; order Rajiformes; family Rajidae; genus Okamejei; species Okamejei kenojei. The sequence continues at coordinate 16,167,398 of CM069159.1, forward strand.
TCTTGCCTCTACTCCCTTCTGGCTTTCGTTCCTCCTTCCCTACAATCAGTTTGAAGAAGATTCCCAACCCGAAACATCTACTATCCACGTTCTTCCAGAGATGCCTCCAGAAGTGCTGAGTTACTCCAGCACTTTGTGTCTTTTTTTGGTAAACCAGCATCTGCAGTTCCTTTTCTCCCCCTGGAGATACACTGGGAAAAGGCTCAAGGCAACACTCAACAGCCCAGTCCATTTACAACTGACTTTCTATTACTACCTATTGGATTGAGTGACAATATGTCAGTTTTGGTGAATAATTATGTCTAATGACTTTATACTTGGCCTTGGGAACTATATATCACATCTCAGACGGCTACTTGGATCATTTGATTCCTGAATGCACCTGTAATTGATGCGTTAATAACAGTTTGAAGACACTACCAAAATCATGCCCTGTGTCAAAAGCATTTCTTTCCAAAAGAACAAGGTACATTTATGCAGCACCTTTAATGCAGACATTCCTCACCTCTCCCAAACCATGTTCACCATTTCTGATACCAGCACCTTGATAATTTAGGAACATGCTGTCAATTTGATTAACAGCTGATGGAACAACTGTTTATTGCCAGCTGTCAGAATCCTTCCAGGGAGAATGCATGGAAATTGTAGCTAATTAACCATTTTTAATAGATGACAAAAAATAACTAATTAAATGCAAATATTTCAGGTAAGAATTATACTGTGTTTTCAAGGTAGAATAAATCATATTATTGTGCTGCCACAAATGTGATCAGCAGTAACAAATTAATAATTCAAAGAATTACATTAATCCTGCTATCTAAGGAGAAAACACTTGCACAAAAGGAGTAACAAGTTTGGGGAATGAATTCTGAATAAAAACATACGCAAAGATTGCATGATCAGAAATGAAAGTAAAATTAACAAGGAAATGAAGTGTGCAATAGTGCCAATGATGTTCTTCATTTTTAAGTGATAAACTAGAGACGCAATCATTACAAATTCACATTTTCATTGAAAGCGTGTGTGCTGTTTCAAGCAGAATGACCCTCTCTAAGTTAATCATTATCCACCCACAGTTTCTGACTTCTGAGTCATTTCATCAAACCTACTTATCACATTTATCATATTTGTTTCTGACAGACAATTTATTTCTACAGTTCATTAAAAAAGTCTATAAGAAGATTTGGAATGAGATATGGCCAGCGTTTTCTGCAATCATACTCCCCCAAGAGCCATTCAGAAATATATTCTGGGCCCTGAAGATAACTGAAAGAACAGTTAGAATGTTGATTAAAAAAGATATGACCTGCATCTCCCAATGATTAAGGCAGCTAGTTGCAAATGAGAGAACATCTTTATTGTGGCTGACAGAAATTCTGTGAGGGCCATCATAAATTGAATGGGCCAAATGGCCTACTCTAGGCTGTGAGAAAACATGGCAACAATACAGGGCTCAAGAATGAACATGGTCTGCAGCAGTTGGTGTTACATCATCAAACCCATACCTCTCCGGACATCGTTGTTAGAGTTCCAGTCCAGAAATATCTTAAATACGTGTAAATATCATTTGTGCCTTTTAACTGTATAGAGGAGGATTTTTGTCTTTAGTTTGGTTTAGTTTAGTTTAGAGATACAGTGTGGAAACAGGCCATTTGGCCCACCGGGTTCGCGTCTGACCAGCAATCCCCGCACATTTACACTATATTACAAACTCTAGGGACAATTTCACATACCAAGCCAATTTACCTATATACCTGTAAGTCTTTGGAGTGTGGGAGGAAACCAAAGATTTCCGAGAAAACCCATTCGGTCTCGGGGAGAACGTACAAACCCCATACAGACAGCACCTGTAGTCGGGATCGAGTGGTCTCCAGTGCTGCAAGCGCTGTAAGGCAGAAACTGTACCGCTGGCCACCAGTTATTTATTATCATATGTACCAAGGCATGGCGAGATTCTTTCTTTTGCAAACAGATCAGTGGGATTATTGCCATACTCAAGTATAATCCATGACTACATACTGAACGCATAGAAACAGCTCACAACCCACATATTCAAGTGTCGCCAGGTTGTGGCACCATTTCAAAAGTCCCAGCCAGTGAACCCTCATCCCTTTCCTCTGCAGGCTGGAGGCACCGCCTGCAGGCAACCTTAAGGGCATGGAAGGTAAGACCCCGAGTTGTTCTTTACGAGTTTTACTTTCCGAGTTCTTCAGGCCTTTTGTCCAGCATCCAATGCCTTCAAGGCAGAGTACCAATTGGTGTATTTTTTTTATTGCCCATTTAAACATTGAAAAAGGAATACAATGGAGCGCTTTTCACTGAAATTTCCATCAGTTATACCTCTGATGCAACACCAACCTCAACTCCTCATCTTCACCATCACCTGAAGATGTATTGAGACAAAATCCTCATTGAGAATCCAAGCACAGCTGTTCTTTAAAATATACATGAGCCCTTTTAGCAATTGGACTTCTGCCTGAGAACTCAGGCCTCTGGATGATCACAGTTAGGAGTATATAATGGTGGGTAAAACTGGACAAGAAAAAGCCATGAAAGGCTAGAGTTGAACAAAAGTAACAGCTGGCAATGAAATAAATAAATCCTATAAGGCAACAATGCAATTGCCCTGAGGCCGACCAACATAAATCTTAATCACGCAAGCTAACTTGATCAGAATATCCTGATTCTGGCAAAGGTGCCACTACTGACATTTCTGTCAGCTTGCATTCCCACTGCAGTGGTTTTGAGACAAATTCAAGGTGATAAATGTTTTATATTTCAAAATTTCAGCATCATGGCGTGTTAGTCCACTTACACCCTGATGAAGCGACTCTGCAATCTCTTGGATTGCGTTACACATTTTGTGGCATCTATCTAAAAATGTGGAATAATCTTACTTTGAGATGAGTTCATAATCCAGCAATGGGAGAAAGGACATTTTTTTCATAAATCCTGTACATTACTTGTGCTGCCCTAGTTCGATGCTCTGCAGCACTCAGTTTCAGCCAAGAGAGCCCACTCATGATTCCTTACCAGCGATGTATTGGATGAGCTGTTTCAGTAAACAGTCTAAAAAAAGACTCTAAGTGCTGGATGTGTCATGCAGAATCTCTGGAGAACATGGATGGGTGACATTTCGGGTCTGGACCATTCTTCAGACGTCTGATCCTGACCTGAAGGAGTCTTCTGGTCCTGACCTGAAATGAAACTGATCCCTATTCTCCAGAGATGCTGCCTGACCCACTGGGTTACTCCAGTATTTTTGTCTTACTTTGTAGTCTGTGATGTTCATTTTCAATTTAGTTTGGTTTATTGTCACGTGTATCGAGGTACAGTGAAAAAGCTTTTATGCATGCTATCCAGTCAAAGAAAATGATTACAATCAAGTCATTCACAGTCTACAGATGAAGGATTAAGGGTATAACATTTAGTGCAAGATAAAGTCCAATAAAGTCAGATTAAGGATAATTCCAAGGTCTCCAATGAGGTAGATGGGAGGTCAGGACTGCACTCTATCTGGTGAAAAGACAGTCCAGTTGCCTGATGACAGCTGAGAAAAAACTGTCCTGGAACCTGGAGGTATGCATTTTCACACTTCTGTACACTTTTTGCCTGATGGGAGAAGGAAGAAGAAGAGTGACCAGGGTGAGACTAATCCTTGATTATGCTGGTGAACTTCTCGAGGCAGCATGAAGTGTAGATGGAGTTGATGGAAAGGTTGGTGTGTGTGATGGTCTGGGCTTTGTCCACTACTCTCTGCGACTTCTTGCGGCTTGGATGGAGGTGCTCCCAAACCATGGTGTAGGTACAGTGGGTTGCAAAAGTTTTCATACCCCTTGAACTTTTCCACATTTTGTCACGTTATAACCACAAATGTAAATGTATTTTATTGGGATTTTATGTGATAGACCAACACAAAATCGTGCATAATTGTGAAGTGGAAGGAAAATGATATATGGTTTACAAATTTTATTACAAATAAAAAACTGAAAAGTGTGGCGTGCAAAAGTATTCTGCCCCCCTGAGTCAATACTTTGTAGAACCACCTTTCACTGTAATTACAGCTGCAAGTCTTTTGGGGTATGTCTCTACCAGCTTTGCACATCTAGAGACTGAAATATTTGCCCATTCTTCTTTGCAAAATAGCTCAAGCTCAGTCAGATTGGATGAAAAGCGTCTGTGAACAGCAATTTTCAAGTCTTGCCAGAGATTCTCAATTGGATTTAGGTCTGGACTTTGACTGGGCCAATCTAACATTAATACGCTTTGATCTAAACCATTCCATTGTAGCTCTGGCTGTATGTTTAGGATCGTTGTCCTGCTGGAAGGTGAACCTCCGCCCCAGTCTCAAGTCTTTTGCAGACTCTAACAGGTTTTCTTCCAAGATTGGATGGATGTATTTGGCTCCATCCATCTTCCCATCAACTCTGACCAGCTTCACTGCCCCTGCTGAAGAAAAGCATCCCCACAGCATGATGCTGCCACCACCATGTATCACAGTGGGGATGGTGTATTCAGAATGATGTGCAGTGTTAGTTTTTCGCCACACTTAGCATTTTGCATTTAGGCCAAAAACTTCAATTTTGGTCTCATCAGACCAGAGCACCTTCCTCCACATGTTTGCTGTGTCCCCACATGGCTTGTGGCAAACTGCAAACGGGACTTCTTATGGCTTTGTTTCAACAATGGCATTCTTCTTGCTACTCTTCCATAAAGGCCTGATTTGTGGAGTGCACGACTAATAGTTGTCCTGTGGACAGATTCTCCCACCCGAGCTGTGGATCTTTGCAGCTCCTCCAGAGTTACCATAGGCCTCTTGGCTGCTTCTCCAATCTATGCTCTCCTTGCCCGGCCTGTCAGTTTAGGTGGGCGGCCATGTCTTGCAGCTCCTCCAGAGTTACCATAAGTTACCAGAGTTACCAGAGTTACCTCCAGAGTTACTTGGCTGCTTCTCCGATCAATGCTCTCCTTGCCCGGCTTGTCAGTTTAGGTGGACGGCCATGTCTTGGCAGGTTTGCAGTTCTGCCATACTCTTTCCATTTTCGGATGATGGATCGAACAGTGCTCCGTGAGATGTTCAAAGCTTGGGATATTTTTTATAACCTAACCTTGCTTTAAATTTCTACACAACTTTATTCCTGGCCTGTCTGGTGTGTTCCTTGGGCTTCATTATGCTGTTTGTTCACTAATGTTCTCTAACAAACCTCTGAGGCCTTCACAGAACAGCTGCATTTATACTGAGATTTGATTACACACAAGTGGACTCTATTTACTAATTAGGTGACTTCTGAAGGCAATTGGTTGCACTGGATTTTATTTAGGGTTATCAGAGTAAAGGGGGCTGAATACTTTTGCACGACATACTTTTCAGTTTTTTACTTGGAAAAAAAATTGAAAACCATGTATCATTTTCCTTCCACTTATGCGCCACTTTGTGTTGATCTATCACATAAAATCCCAATAAAATACATTTACATTTGTGGTTGTAACATGACAAAATGTGGAAAAGTTCGAGGGGTATGAAAACTTTTGCAAGCCACTGTATGCACGACTTTGGCGCCTTTGGGGGGGGGGGGGGGGGGGACGGGGTTAAAATGCGGTTTTCCCTTGCCATCCGAAGTTATATTATCTCGGAGTGCGATCTTTTGCTAAAGATTCGTTCCGACTGCCAGTAAGTGACATTTTTTTTTTAATCACCCGACTATTTCAGCGCTGCAGTGAAATAAAAATTAGCTCCTAATGCCGTGAATGTCTACAACGGGGACCGATTTTACGTAGGGGACAGGTAAGTGAAAGCTGTTTAATTTTACATATAAACTTGCTTGTTTGGATGACCTTAATCAACACTTCATGTTGCGAAACGGTGATTTATTCCCCATATGAACCGGCAGTATTTTTCCTGCCGATATTGGGTTTAAATTCACTGCAACCGCAACGTTCCAATCCATCACGTTCCAGAAAATCTAAACACTAAATTCCTTCAATTTGGCCTAAAAATTAATGACAATTAGATTTGAAAGTCATGTTATATTGTGAATTCTTGTGTGAATGTTATTTGGACACTTAAGCTTTAAAAAAAATGTTCATATTTTCTTAAGAAATGGATAGATGTTTAGATCTAGTAATTGAATTTTGTAATTAGCTGCAATTGGGTAACTAACTAATTATATGCTTTAATTTCAGGTCATCCAAGTAAGATTGTTTCATATTAGTTTCAGAATTAGTTTCAATCTATAATAACTGAAAATTTCTTTCAGTTCTCTTAATTTTTAAGAAAGATGGGCTTTTGACTGTCCTCGATCACAACTTTTGTGTTAAGTCAATGGAAAAGCAATAGGGAACAAAATGCTAATTTCCAAGTATGAAAATTGCCATCTTTTTTAATACTGAAGACATGAAAGTGAATTAGGTGTCAAATTCAACCTTTTTATGCTTTGATGGGATAAATTGCAGACTTGATTTTTACAATCTCAAAATATTGTAACATTGCTACATGGTGTGATGCATCCATTATTTTATGTCTAAAGACCTCATAGCATTGTGCTATTCTTTTGACTATTGGAGCTGAGGCTATGTGTTAGGCAAAGCAGCAAGCCTCACTTAGGGCCAATTTTGATTCATAGTTTGATGGCAGATTTCTTCTAAACCCTACCTTTGATTAGATCAGGGTCATCAACATAACAGTTACAATGGTTAGAGAGTGCTTCATTCTCTAAAGCTAATTACACCCTAACATTTGTTTCCCTGTATAATAGTTTTGAAATCTATTCTCACATTTGACTTCCAATTTGTGATTTCTAATTTTTGGAATTTGTATTCCTTTTGAACTATAGTTGAAACACTTAAGTCAGATTTTTACAAGATTCAAAACAAATCGGAACCATTAACCACTTATTTGCAGCTTACCTCTGTTCATTACTTTGGAAGAAATATATTAGAAAGTCTATGCACATGGAATTCGAGGAGATTTCTTCTCTTCATCTTATTTTTTGAGATGAAGTGTACCATTTTATTTTCTGTCATTATTGATGGATCACAAATGCGATAACCAGTTTCAGGAAGTCATAAAAGTCACAATGGTCATGAGAAAACTCTTTTAAAATGATCAAGTGTGGTTATTTTTCCAATATGTATCATTCCTTCTCCCTGTGAGAATAGAATAAATTAGTTAAATAGAACCCAACAGTGTTGGAAGCAGAGTCTGAAGAAGGGTCTCAACCGGAAACATCAGCCACTCCTCCCATCCAGAAATGTTGCATGTCCTGCTGAGTTACTCCAGCACTTTGTGTCTATCTTGAGTGTAAACAAGCATCTGCAGTACATTCCTAAAAATGTTTGAAGCAGTTTCAATATTCCTGTAGCACAATGGTGGGTAGCAGATCCGTTGCCTTACAGCCTCTTGGGTTCTGTCTTGACCTCCATGCCATTGTACAGAGCTTGTACATTCATCCAATGACCGCGTTGATGCTCTGGTTTCCTCCCGCTTTTGAAACAACTTGGGGCTGGTAGATAAATGGCCACTGTAAATTGTTCTCAGTAAGAGGTAGAATCTGAGGCTGTTGTCTTGAATATAGGGAATAAGGAAAGTTTTGGTTTGAATTGATTAAAAGGAACGGCATGGGGAAAGAGCCCCCCTGCCCTCTGAGTCCACGCTGACCATCGATCATTCATTCACACTAATTCTATCTCGCTAACTTTTGCATCTAACTGCAATAAGGGCAATTAACAGAGGCAAATTAGCCAACAAATCCTTTAGGATGTGGGAGAAAAACAGAGCACCCAGAGGAAATTAATGTGTTCACAGGGAGAACATGGAATAGTCCACACAAACAACACCAAAAGTCAGGATCGAACCCTAGTCCCTGGTGATGTGAGGCAGCAGTTCTGCCAGCTGCGCTTCCGTGCTGCTCAAATGGCAAAATTGGATAGTTCTGCAATTTGGCATAGAAAGAGATGGTCCAAATTACCTTTTCCCATGTGTTAATGGGGTATGGAACATAGAATAAGTCACTGAATAGTAAGTGTGTAAAAAAACAACAGAATGAAGGGTGTTACACTGTAGTAAAAGCAGCTTTAAACATTTACTGCAAAACACAAATTGCTGGAGTAACTCAGCCAGGCAGACAGCATCTGTGGAGGACATTGATAGGCGATGGTTTGGGTCAGGACTCTTCTTTACCTATGTCTTCCACAGGGACTGCACGGTGGTGCAGTATTAGAGTTGCTGCCTTAAGCCCCTGTCCCACTTTCCCGAGTTGCTCACGAATTCTCCCGAGTTTTCCCCTTGATTCAAACTCGGGGAATGTCCGTAGCAAGTCCGTAGGAGGCCATAGGAGTCCGTAGATATTTCGTAGTGGCTCGTAATGCCGGCCGTGGGTACTCGGGGCATCAGGCAAGTCGGGACATTTTTTCAGCATGTTGAAAAATGTCCACGAGTAAAAAAAATAGCCCCAAGTACCTACGGCTGGCTATTACCGTAATTCTCCGAGTTTGAATCAAGGGGAAAACTTGGGAGAATTCATGAGTAACTCGGGAAAGTGGGACAGGGGCTTTACAGCGCCAGAGACCCGGGTTCAATCCTGACAATGGGTGCTGTCTGCACAGAGTTTGTATGTTCTCCTTGTAAATGCGTGGGTTTTCTCCGGGTACAGTTTACACCCACATTCTTAAGATGTGCAGGTATATAGGTCAATTGGCTTGGATGTGTAGGATGCAAAATTGGGTGTAACAGAGAACTAGGGTATGGGTGATTGTTGCTCGGCACAGTCATGGTGAGCCATGGGGCCTGTTTCCACACTGTTTCTCTAAACTAAAAATAATAATAAAGATGCTACATGACCCGCTCAGGATTCCAGATTCAGATCCTTGTGACTCCATGTAAACATCTGCAGGTTATTTCCAAGCAAGGTCTGATTGATCAACAGTTCTGTCCTGTACTGACATGTTATCTCAAATTGTAAGATCAAATTTATTAGGTCTGGTTTTTTTTTGTGGAGCAAAGTCAGTAATTAGCAATGAAAACTATTGAAATCCACATGGTTACAATATGGAATCTTCATGGATAAAACCTCCCTCCTCTCCCCAAGGCGACTTAAACCTGCCTCCAAACTCACATCATGCATCAGACGCAATTATATGAGTAAAATTACAAGACTGACAATATCTTGTAGTGCTGTGGGAGCAATATACTGTCAAATGTATTATAAATGGTAGGCCTCTGGGGAGTGTTGTAGAGAAAAGGGATCTAGTAGTGCAAGTGCGTGGTTCCTTGAAAATCGAGTGACACGTACAGTAGATAAGGTGGTCAAAAATGCTTTTGGCCTTCATCAGTCAGTATTGAGTATAGATGTTGGGAGGTCATATTGCGGTTGTATTAAACATTGGTGAGACTGCATTTAGAGTATTGTGTTCAGTTCTGGGTACCATGTTATAGGGAAGATATTGTCAAGCTTGAAAGGATTCAGAGAAGATTTACAAGGATGTTGCAAGGATTAGTGGGTTTGAGCTATAAGGAAAGGTTGAGTAGGCTGGGTCTCTATTCTTGGAGTGCAGGACGATGAGCAGTGATCTTATAGAGGTGTATAACATCATGAGAGGAATAATTCAGGTAGATGCACAGAATCTCTTGCCCAGAGTAGGGGAATCAAGGACTAGAGGACATAGGTTCAAGATGAAGGAGAAAAGATTTAATAAGGATCTGAGGGGTAACTTTTTCACACAAAGGGTGATGGGCGGATGGAACAAGCTGCCAGAGGAGGTAGTTAAGGCTGCGACTGTCCCACCATTTAAGAAACAGTTAGACAGGTACACGGATAGGACAAGTTTGGAGGGATATGGACCAAATGATATGGACTAGTGTAGCTGGGACATGTTGGCCGGTGTGGGCAAGTTGGGCCGAAGGGCCTGTCACCGCACTGTATCAGTCTATGACTCTATGATGGCTTATAAAAGACTTGGAGGTTTTTCTTTTGCCTAAGTTCTATATGTAGGATGTTGCTGTGAGCAGATTAACAATCTCATTCTTCTCACAATTTTTTAAAGGACGATTTTGAGATGTGTCCGATCGTGGAGAATAAAAATACCTCATTATGAAAGGCAAGGCTTTCCAGATAGATTTTTTTGCACGGAAGAAACCTACTATAAATTGGAGGGCTGGAAGTGCAATGGACACAGCAGTAGGGGAGGGTGTTTTATTGTATCTTTGGCATCTATACACTGTAAATGGATTGATTGCAATCATGTATTGTCTTTCTGCTGACTGGTTGGCATGCAACAAAAGGAACAAAAGCTTTTCACTGTACCTTGGTACACATGACAATATACTAACTGAATTGAAGTCAACCTTCAATTTGTCTATCTGGTCTCCTATCACTACCTGAATCTCTTGGTCACAATCCCTTTAACTTTTAGTTCCAGGTCTTCTGAATCTTGATTTTCCCTTTCAACTTGCCATCTTTCCTCCCCTCATTCCTATTGCCTGTTGATCTCTTCCAAGCTAACAACCTCTCCCTCCCCAAACCTCGATGGTTGAGAATCAACTCAAACCTATCAATCTCCCACTGTCAGACAGGCCACAGAGAAATCAGGTGATAATGAGATGAATCCATTGATTTCTGAATATAATGCACAGTGCTGGAGTAATTCAGCGGGTCAGGCAGCATTTGATACATTGATACAATTACAATGATACAATTTATTTGTTGTCATTTGAACCTCATTGAAGTTCAAACGAAATTTGGTTTCTGCAGTCATACAAACAAGAAAAAGAACCAAGACACAACAGAATTTACACAAACATCCATCACAGCGAATCTCCTCCTCACTGTGATGGAAGGCAAAGTCTTATCTCTCCCCTGCACTCCCCATTTTCCTCCTGATGTCAAAGTCAAAGCCCCCGGCGGGCAATGGTAAATAAGTCCCGCGGCCATTAAGGCCGCACCGGCGATGCAAGGCCACGCTCCGAGTCTTGATGTTGGAGCCCCGGCGGGCGCTAGCAAGTCCCGTGGCCATTAAAGCCGCGCTGGGCGATGTAAGCCCCGCTCCAGGTCATTTTCAACCCCGCAACTCGGGCAGGAGAAGTTGCCATTGCGGAAGCTCCGTAAAGCGGTCTCCCACCAGGGACCCGCGAGCTCCCGATGTCATCGTTCACCGGGCCGGTGGCTGGAGCCTCCGAATCCCCGGGGTCGGGCCGCAGCAGCGCGCCACCACAGCTCCTCCCATTCTGAACTCGACCAGCTTCGCAATAGTGAGTCCGCAGGCTCCGCGACTGGAGCCCCAGGTCGTTCCGGTTGCAGGCCGCTCCACATTGCTACGCCCAAACGACAACGGAGACCCGACAGGGAAAAGGTAGGGTCCTCCGTACAGGGAAAATATTTTAAAAGTCCCCCCCCCCCCCCCCCCACACATACCCAGTTTAAAAAAAACACTGTAGACTACACTCAAATGCGACAAAATAATTTAAAAAAAGACAGATGGACTGCAGAGGCAGCTGCGATGTGGGTCGCTCCGCCCACCCACATTTCTGGAGGGAAAGGACAGACAATGTTTCAGGTCAGGTCATGAGCCCATAGAAGGGTCCTAACCTAAAACATTGACTGTGAATCTGCTCTGGAAATGCTCCAGAATTTAAACTCTCTGTGTGCTTTGATTAGATTGAGTGCAGAACATGCTTTTCGCTGTATCTCTGTACATGCAACATTAAATAAAGTGAAGTAAACTAAACTCTGTCCCCATCACTTCACACTGCATATAATGGAAACTGAGGACAGGGTGAAGATAAGAATAGCTCATGAATCTTCATCCTTTACAAAAGTGCACTTCTAGTGTAGCTTCAATGGCATCTACCCATCAAAGTGAAACTGCCCAGAGAAGTTACATCTACCAAAAGTAAGCCAAGTCCAATACTGCCAATTACTGCTGGATATGTATACACATCATTAACTGAAGGAAGCTGCTCCAATAACTTTTTTCAGTGATAGCTATTTTTTATTCCACCAGATCCCTAATTTCCATATTTCACTATAACTTTGATCCCACAACGCACAAAGGTAATGAATTCCAGCAGTGCGGTGTGGATGATCATCTTTCATATGAAGGCACCTGTCGAATGGGCCTGTTATGGAGGCACCTAATTGAATTGAAGTCAGTGGAAACCCCGGGAGTAGTCTTGACTGGCTTAAGTTTAAAACAAGGTTGTTCAAGCGCAATCAGTTCAGCTTTTGGACATCACTGCAGGAGCACTACAGGGTGAAAAACAATCTGATAGATGAACTCAGCAGGCCATGCATCTACATTCATGCATTTGCAAGTCTCGTGTGTCTTCAGCTTTACAGGGTAATGTTCTGAGGCAAAGCATCTTTATATTTCTCTGTTTCATCAACGATCTTTCCCTCTCAACAAAGATGAGAATGTTTCCTGATAATTGCGTGACGTTCAACTCCATTCGCAAATTATCGGCTATTGAAGCATCCTGCATTTGCAAGCAGGAACATCTGGATGGAGATCGGGGAAAGGTTGATACATGACAGGTAACAATTGTTTCTAAGGCAGTGCAGTGGTAGAGTTGCTGCCCTGCAGCGACAGAGACCCGGGTATGATCCTGGCTATGTACGGAGTTTGTACATTATCCCTGTGACCACATGGTTTTTCTCCAGGTGCCCCGGTTTCCTACCATATTCCAAAGACTTGCAGGTTTGTAAGTTAATAGGCTTCTGTAACTTGTCCCTTGTGTGTACGATAGAACCAGTGTACGAATGGACTCAGGGGGGCCGAACATCTGTTTCCATGCTGTATCTCTAAACAAAACTAAATTAAACAGCCAGGTAATTTCTGTCCAACAGCCTAATTTTGACATTCAGCGGCATTGCATTCATCATATTTTATTTTCATCAATATCTGCGGCCATTATTCACTGGATCAACCTCAGAAATAACTGTGGTACAAGAGCAGATCAAAGTCTGAGAATTCAGTGGTTTTTGACTCGTATCCCGACTTCTAAAACCTTTCCACCAGCTTTAATGCACATCAGGGACATGGCAGAATAGTCTCACAACTGGCTGGATGAGTGCAACGCTCAAAAGGGCAGCAACATCTGAGGTAAATTCGAATGCTTGATTAACAATCTTTCCCTTGAAACACTCACTCCCTCCACCAAACATGCACAGGTGAGCAACATATTCTGCAGTATTATCTCATGATAGCCTCTAGTACAGTAACTCCCAAAGTTACAACCCCTACATCCATGGACGAGGGCAGAAAGTGCAAATGAATGCCACCAACTAAATGTTCTCCCCCAATTCACCCAAGCCCCAGACTTAGGAACTTTATCACTGTTCCTTCATTGTTGCTGGAAACTCCCAACATAACAGCATTACAGATAGACACAAAATGTCTAGGGCTGGAGTAACTCAGTGGGTCAAGCAGCATCTCTGGAGAAAAGGAATAGGTGACATTTTGGGTCAAGACACCTTCAGACTTCAACAGCACTATGATACTATCTCATAGTAAGACCCTGTAAAAATTAGGGGTAGGCCATTTAGGACTGAGATGAGGAAAAACTTTTTCACCCAGAGAGTTGTGAATCTGTGGAATTTTCTGCCATAGTTGGCAGTAGAGGCCAGACAAAAATATGGGTCTTGCCAGTGATTCCTACACTCCATAACTTAAGAAAAAATAAATGAGAACACAGGTGATCGAGTCACCTCTGCCATCTCAGACTGGTTATGAAGTAGACACAAAATGCTGGAGAAACTGAGCAGGTGAGGCACCATCTATGGAGAGAATGAATTGGCAATGTTTTGTTTCGAGACAAAACATCACCAATTCATTCTCTCCATAGATGCTGCTCTCACTCTCTGAGTTTCTCCAGCATTTTGTGTTTACCTTCGATTTTACCTGCGTCTGCAGTTCTTTCTTAAACACTGGTTATGAAGTAGTCTGCCAAAAGTGATACTAAATGTGGTATCCAAAATACTTATTGGGTGGTAAATGGTAGACTTTGGACATCAGATCAGTGGACTTTAATTGACTGAATGTTTACTGAATTGACTGAATTTTTTTCTCTGATTCACAAGTGCCCTGTATTTTCATCCATTGTATTCTACTTTTTGTTCAGTAAGAACACAGACACGCTAGAAACATTTCCAAAGATCCCATTCTTATTCAAAGCAGCAGAAGGTTCAGTGGAAAGGGACACTATGCAATCTTCTAATTCACACCAGGATTTCCCTCCAAAGTTAATGATTGCCAGGGAGATTTTGCTTTCTAAAATATTAAGAATGATACTGACACATGCAGCATGCCATGATGTCAAAATGTCTCAATGTATTCCTTACAATGAATTAATATGAATTAATTTTGATGTGCAGAGACTTTTAATGCAAACAGAAAATGTTCACGTAAATGTTCACCTAAATGCCTCCACAAGAAGTGAAAACATAAAGGTCAAATGTTTGGCAGGGGAAGCAAAAATTAAAATAAAAGCATATTATGTATGCATCACTTAAGACAGAATGTCATCAGAAATAAATTGCTTGTTTACAAGATGTTACATTGTACTCATAGATTGTGCTGTTACATTATTAATAAATAAAATGCCTAATTCCTTCAATTTTGAATAAAGTTGTCCTGCTTGATTGAGTCCCCAGATCAGCACATGTCTCCAGGAAAGAATCTATCTTCCCCAGGTCTAGTGTCTGCTATTGCTACAATTAACTATTTGCAGAAATCTTCCATGAATCATACATCAGTCTCTTGCAACCCTCTGAGATCGTTGCCGACAGGGCGACTGTCACCCATTTTCATTTGCACAGGTTTATAGCTCGGCAGGCAATCGCAGGGCATACTATTGACAGGTGGCTAAAACCTCATTCAATCACCGGAGAGGATCTGTGGCTTTTTTTAAGATGTTGCATTAGAAGACAATTTCTGTGTTTTATATTCATGAAGCATCAAATTTCTTTACACGCAGCTGCTGTAGGGAATACTGTAAACAGATCCTGACTAATTTAAGAAGCCTCTGAATTCCTGTCTTAAGATGGGTCTAATTGGCCTTACATCTCTATCCATCACCGGAATGCAAACCTTGTAGCTGTTGTCTCTCATGCAGCTGTCCAAGTACATGGCCTGGTTATACTGTAAATTATCTCTCATCCTATCTCCCATTGTTTATTGCTTGGAATTTGATAAAAAAGTATCTCCTAAATTGGCTGTTTTAATTGTATTTCACTCCCAGACTTAGATTACAGTCTGAGCTCACGGATTTCACTGTTAATGTATCAAATCACGTTAATCATAAACCAATCATACAATCTTAATCTTAATGCCTTACTGCCTAATGGCCTTGTCTCACGGTGCGAGTTGACCCACTAGGTATCCCGAGTGAAAGACTTGTGGTTGTGTACGAGACTTCAAGTTTATGATCAAGTGTTTAACCGAGTTCCCACGGGTATGTCATTGCTGCGATGTTCCAACTTCCTCTCCCGAGTTACCAAGTTCCTCTCCCGTTACTCTTGAGCCAACCGTGGATGAAGGTATGTTTTAATAAAGCAACAATGTTAAAGAAGACATCTCCATCCTGTGGCTTTGAGTTACAGCGCGGCAGCATCTATTGATATGACCTACAAAGGGAAAATGCGCACCCTCCAGTAACCAATAACATGGTAAGTGCATTTCTTGGTGCTTTATGTTTTTAAATACTGTATTTCCCGAGGTGGGGAGAGAGCTCAGTTCACAGTATTTGGGGAGTCTGGCGTTGTGAAGGAGGGGAATGGGGTCAGTAACCCACTTGCCACGCTCCGGTCTGAGTGCAGGTAGATGGGACTAGGTGACAGTAAGTGTTCAGCACGGAGTAAAAGGGCAGAGATGGCCTGTTTCCTTGCTGTCATTGCTATATGGTTTTATTGTGGCCGGGGAGTGAATTAGCTTGGGTGGCTGCCGCAGCGCTCCGGGCACGGACAGCAGAACTGGCCGCCACTTCCGAGGAAGGAAGCAGCTCGGGTGACTGACTTTGAGCGGCCGCCGGGACCCGACAGCAGACACACACACACACACACACACACACACACACACACACACACACACACACACACACACACACACACACACACACACACACACACACACACACACACACACACACACACACACACACACACACACACACACACACACACACACACACACACACACACACACACACACACACACACACATACACATGTGGCGTTTCTGCTCAGGACCCTTCTTCAGACAATCCAATGTCCCATAATATATTCTTTATATATTAATGTTTATGTTGAAAGTGTGGTGCTGTGGTTACGGGTGGGCGGAAGGAAGATGATGAGGTCTGGTACAAGTTTACTTTGTTTTCAGTAATCAGGCCTCCGTGTTGGCCGATGCCTGGTTGATCGAGCGTTCATACAGTTGCGAGCGAGCAAGGAACATGAAGCCTCTGAGGGTTCATTGTTTCCCTGGTTTGGATTGCTCCCAGGAGAGCGGGCGCAAAGACAAATTTAGGCATTTTTCTGTGGAAGGGGGAGGGCAGAAGAGAATCGAAAGCATTGCAACAGCAGCACTCTCCCCAACACGAAACACGGCGCAGCGTAAACAATTAAACCGCTTCACTTTTAAAAGCAAAGACACACATTAAATTACATGGCCCCAAAAATCGCCTCTCAATTGCTTCAGGATTGGAATTGCAATATAGTATGTATATATTGCAATATAGTATGTATATACATATTATACATATTATACTACAAATACATATGCATATATATATATATATATATATATATATATATACATATATATATATATATATATTGCAATTGTGAGAGTGGTGAATCTGTGGAATTCTCTGCCACAGAAGGTAGTTGAGGCCAGTTTGTTGGCTATATTTAAGAGAGAGTTAGATGTGGCCCTTGTGGCTAAAGGGATCAGGGGGTATGGAGAGAAGGCAGGTGCAGGATACTGAGTTGGATGATCAGCCATGATCGTATTGAATGGCGGTGCAGGCTCGAAGGGCCGAATGGCCTACTCCTGCACCTATTTTCTATGTTTCTATATATATACTCTCTCACTCTCACTCTCACTCTCTCTCTCTCTCTCTCTCATTATATATATATACACACACACACACACACACACACACACACACACACACACACACACACACACACACACACACACACACACACACACACACACACACACACACATATATATCTATATACACATGTCCATGTGCTGTTTCTATACTTTGTGTGGTTCCTGGGATGCCTACTGCTGGGTAACTCCGCAAAATATCATCCCCCTGCATTTCAAATCTAAATCTCTCACCAATCCACAGCCTTCGGCCGATTAACTAAAAGTGTTGTTCTTTTTTAAGACCAAAACAAAATAGTTCTCGCGAATTCCAAGTTCCCGAGTTTGGGGGGAGGGGGGGGGGGGGGGAGCGGAGGGGGGGGGGAGGAGAGAGTTGGTGAATACAGCTCCAGCTGGAATATAAGAAGAGATAAAACAAAAACACTGAAAGCAAATAGTAACTTAACAGCGGGAAGTAGGACATATGTGTGTGTGGTGTGCGCGCTACTGAATACTTTCTATCCAGCGTCTCCGCTGCAAATTGCAATGCATACGCGTTTGATATTTAGACAAACAATTTTATTTCCAGTTTTGCATTTTTAGTTTGTTCCACACATTTAATTAGTTTTAATCCCTCCAGAAAAACCTGAAAGTGGAGATGGTTCTCATACATAAAGCCCAAGAGATGGCTTCTTGATTCTAACGAGTGTTTGGGAAAAATAGACACAAAAAGCTGGAGTAACTCTGCGGGACAGCGGGATAAGTTGCTCGTGCGAGTTCCGACGTTCCCGCTACGTGATCACCACGAGTGAAAACCCGGGGTCACTCGTGGGCCAACTCGCACCTTGAGACAGGGGTTTTACTGACCCAGGTTCGATCATGACTACGGGTGCTGTTTGTATGAAGTATGTACATTTTCCTGTGACCATTTTTCCCTGGGTGCTGCTGTTTCCTCCTACATTCCAAAGACCTGCAGGTTTTTAGGTTAATTGGCTTTTGGAAATTGTTTGTAGTATTAGTGTAAGGGTGATTGTCGTTGGCGTGGACTTGTTGAACCGAATGTCTCTAAACTAAACTAAACATTCTGAACAGCCTATGTTGACCACTGGGGAAAATGGAGGAGGACTGGCCAAATGTTGTGCCTTCCACCACAGTGATGAATGCTGTGGTGGATGTTTGTGTTAAATTTTTTTGTGTGCTCTTTTTCATTGTAGCGCTGCTCGCAAATTCATTTCACTTGCACTTTATGAAATAAAACTGATTGTGATTGTGAACTCCAGAGTAAAAATCCAATATCCGCAATGAAGTAGGTTGGAAGTTCGGGACTACACCCTAGCTCATGGGAGGACTGTTTAGATTTTTGATAACAGAGGGGAGAAAACCTTTCCTGAGTTGGAACCACACAAAACTGCAGATGCTGTTTTTTTTTAAAAAGACACAAAATGCTGGAGCAACTGAGCAGGTCAGACAAGCACCTCTGTATATTAACACCAGTATTTTGTGCCTCTTCCTGAGTCTGGTGAATTCATGCTTTTGTATCTTCTGCCTTATGGGACAAGGGAACAGAGGGAATGACCAGGATAAAAATGGGCCTTGATTATGTTCTATATCTCTCTATATAGCTCTATACCGGTTACCCTGACTCAATGTCTGAAGAAGGCTCTCGATCCAAAACGTCGCCTATTAATTTTCTCCAGAGATGCTGCCGGATCCACTGAGTAGCACTTTGTATCCTTGATAATGTTGGCTGATTTTCCTGAGGCAGCATGAAGTGTAGATGGGTTGATGGTAATGGACTGTGCTACATCCACAACTCGCTGCAATTTCTATGAGTCCTTGGGAAGATCAGCCATATTCATTTTTAATGGTGCGATGCAATTGAGAAACTGAGTTTCAAAGGTTTCAAAGGTCTTTTATTGTCACGTGTACCAATTAAGGTACAGTGATATTCGTTTAATGCCTACTTATTCGAGTTACCTACTTGTGCACCAGTTATCTTCTGTTCTTTTGCTTTTACAACACCCGTACATGCAATGTAGGTAACCGAATAATGATTTAACTTGAGACTTGCCATTAAAATTTCCCCAAAGGTGCTATTTGTTAAATGTTCATTGTCTTGTTACTTCTTACAGCTTCGGGGCTTTATTCCACTATGTGGCTCTGGCATATTAAGGCTATTCTGTAGTTTAATTTATCTGCCTTTTCTTTGCTTTCTCTTAAATATTTCACTTCATCATAGGTAGTTGATTTCATTCTCAGATAAATTCTCAGATTCTCAGATTCTCAGAAAATCCAGAACCATTTTAAACACTGGGATTTAAATATTGTTCTTCATCAATATATAACGCATTAAAACTCTCTGTTAATGTCATATTTTTAAAGTGGACCTGTGGTAATGACCTTTCTCAACCTCCTTCAATATTGCTAATTAAAGTGTAATATGGTACAATGCAACATTGTATGGTGAGCAGCAATTGCTATTCCCCAGTACTTCCACAAGGAGTTCACAGGTCCAAGCACATTCTCAGATATTAGTTCACCTTGCAACCGCAGACCTAAGGCAACTACCTCAGCTGGCCACTGATATACGGCATTTGGAAAAGAGGCTATCATGGTAATTCAGAAAGACACAGGGCACTATTTGCTAATTTGCCGTAACATCATGAAATATTACCACTGAATCGCAAGATTAGTCACAGCTGGGTTATTGCGATGATATGTTGGTCACATCAAACATTGCACCATACAATCTGTAAGTATGTTGAAACAAATGCAAGGCACCTTTCAGGATATCTCAGTATGTTTGGCAATTGTTGCTGCAGTTTGGGGAGGTTCAAGAATAGCAGCATGATAATGGTCAGATATTTTGCTTTAGTGATTTAAGCGAAAGAAAAAGTGTTGGTTAGGCTACTGTGAAAAACGCATCAGTTATTTCTGTTTGAAATAGGATGGCGTATCCATATAGCACCCTCTGAGGGGGAATAAGGGATAGTTGTTCAATGCGAAATGGGCAGAGGTCTTTGAATAATCTTGAACTAAGGTGCTAAACTGGATATGCAGGGAATGGAGGTACATGGATCATGTGTCGGCAGATGAGATTAATTTATCTTATCATCGTGTTTAGCACAGACATTGTGGGCTGAAGGCACTGTTCCTGTGAAGTTTTTTTCTACTGTATGTTCTATGTTCACATGGCAGATATTCAGGGAACATTTTTTGTTGTTGTTTTGCTTGTCGGCAGAAATCATTTATGCCGATCAAACAGGTGGTGGCAGTCTCAATCAGGTCAGTACAGAGAGCCATTTAAGGGGCACTGTTTCCACCATTATCATGCTCCTGCAGTATTTCGCAAAGTCCCTAAGTAATATTCTGCTGAAATTTTAATAGGGCTTTAACATACACTAGAGCCAAATTAATCCAACAAGCAGGTAAGACAAAATGAAATATAATATCATACAAAATGGAAAACATACCATTTAGCTCAAATTAAAATGGGGGCATAGATTTGTAAAATGTGCTGCTGCAGAGGCTTCCATATTCTGATGCCAAGTCTTGATCCTGAAATATTAACTGTTTCTCTTTCTGACCTGCTGAGAGTTTCCAGAATTTTCTGTGATATTTGGTATGGATAGAATCATAGAAACATAGAACATAGGTGCAGGAGTAGGCCACCCAACACTGCTTTGTGCACCACCTGGCAATTGCCACCATGAACAGCCGCCTCGATCCGCTATAAACAAAATCCATTATGTACAGCTCCGTAACTGCGAGAGTTTACTGTAATAAATGAGATTTTGCTATATTTTGGAATCAGCAAAAGCTAACATAACTCCTGTGACTGAATGAGAGTTTTCACTTTGTGTTCAATTTATCTTTGGCTGCTTTGAGCGTTGCCGAATTCATATGTTGAACATATTGCACATCAAAATTGAAAAAAAAATCAAATTATTTCATAGATTCATTTTTTTCCACCTCATCCATGGAAAATCACAATGACAATTCCATTCGTTGGCATTGAGTCCCTTTCTCTCAATGCCTTTCCTGTCTGCGTACCTGGAAAAATTCCTTTTAAACATGGTAATTGTATCTGTCTCTACCACCTCCTCTGGCATCTTGTTCGTTTACTCTTCTGGGAAGCATAGCCAAGTTGAAATATGGCTTCCAACAATCTTTGAGTAATTTGGTGCAGAACAAATACCTGTTCACTACCACCATATGGATCCTTGTTTGTGCCAGTGCACTCTAACGCAGAATAAGGCAATGCATTTGATCTTAAATTTGCCATCAAGATTTATTTATGAGGCAAAGATTCGGTGGTCAACAAAGGCGAGATCAACAAACGGAAGGTTAGAAGTGACAGGGGGCACAGTTCCGCAGCAGTAGATTTGCTGCCTTACAGCACCAGAGACCTAGGTTCGATCCTGTCTACGGCTGCTGTTTGTACGGAATTTATATGTTCTCCCCTTGACCGTGTGGGTTTTCCCTAGGTGCTCTGGTTTCCTCCCACATTGCAAAGATGCACAGGTTTGTATGGCTTCTGTAAATTGTAAATTATCCCGTGTGTGTGTGGGACAGTGTTAGTGTACATTCGGGGATCGCTGGTCGGGGTGGACTTGATGGGCTGAAGGGCCTGTTTCCACGCTGTAAATATAAAACTAAAATCTAAAACTAAATTATTTGCCCCCTCTCTCTTGAACCCATGTGGAGTTTCACTCTGTTGATCAGCTTGCACAGTAGACTTCATTGAAAATCTATGTTGTAATAAATTTGTGGGCCACACTCCAAACGCCCCAGAGTTACATTTACAAACTCAGCCTGCATTCACACTGATGCCATCACTTTACCTACAGCCACTCTATAAAATGGCAATGGAACAGCTAGTAGAATCCGGGTTCAATCTTGACCATTGGTGTTGTCTGTGCGGAATTTATACATTCATCCTGTGACAGCGTGGGTATCCTCTGGTTGCTCTAATTTCCTCCCACGTCTTATGGACATGTGAGTTATTAGGCTAATTATCTGAGGGGAATTTGAAGAGAATAAGCTTCAAGGAGAAAGCTGGAGGAATGGGGTCATTCTGTGAACTGTCATAGGCTCAATAAAATTAACCTAAATAACGAAAATAATAAGATACTTAAAACATAGAAACATAGGTGCATGAGTAGGCTATTCAGCCCTTCAAGCCAGTACCACCATTTAATATGATCATGGCTGATCATCAGTACCCTGTTCCAGCTTTCTCCCCATATCCCTTGATTCCGTTTGCCCTAAGAGTTTATATCTATCTCTCTATTGAAAACATCAATCAAATACAACAAAATTATCTACCATGCTTTGTCCTGCCTCTCCTCTCGCCCAGCTTGTTTCCCTCCCAACAATGTCTGAAGAAGGGTCCCGACCCGACACGTCACCTATCCGTGTTCTCCAGAGGTGCTGCCTGACCCGAGAACCGCTGGATAGTCTAGTTTCAGACGACTGGGTGCTGCAGAGGGGGGGGGGGGGGGGAGGGGGGTATTGGCAGAGTCAATGGTTGTGTACGGCGGGTGGCCAGAGTGCAGCTAAGGGTCGGCGGTGGTAGCAGCGGATGTGATCTGGAATCAGCCGAGGAAGCAGTGTGGACCAGCAATGGCGGCAGAAGGTCCGGCTTGGAATCGGCATGAGCCAGAGGTGGCACAGGCATCTGAGGCTGTAAGCGGTGGGGGAAATGGCACCAGCTGGGGGTGGCACAGGCCAATGTCAGTCCAAACCAAAGTCCAAAATATAACCAAAGTCCGTTAAAACCAGGGTTTACCGTATGTTATAACCACATTATCAAAAACAAATCTCTCTTGGTTTTTTTACAATTTAGGAAAACTTCCAGTTCTCGCCCAACAAGGCAGGAAATGTTCTTTTTGTTAAACACTATGTCTACCAAACAGGCAGCATGAACTGTGGCAGCACGATAGCAGATCCTGTTTGAGAGTAAATCTGTCAACACAGACACCTTAGGCAGGGCGACATATGGCATTAAAGCACTTTAGGCTTGAAGATACTTCTGAAAGGAAAAATCCCGTCAAGCTGTGATAGTTAGTGTTAACATCATGTGATTCCATCAATAAACCATGACAGTAAACCTTGCACAGGAAAGGTAGGAGTATTTGAAGTGCTACCTGTTCCAGCATTGACTCTGCCTGAAGTTAAGAAATTATAGTTTTATATCATTACTGATTACTGACCTCTTCTGTTCTGCTCTGTTTCTCCTTCATTACACCCACTGTCAGATGCGGTAGGCCCAATATTACATCACAAAACTCAAGGACCTACAATGTACACTCAGCAAAAAGCTGCTCATTATTTTTTAATTTCGGTACAATTAGGCATGTGATCCTGACTAAAAACAACAAACTGTGAAAGATAGATTGATCTCTCCAGGTGAGGCCCTGTGCAACAACAGGCTCTTCACGTACATTGTAGAATCGAGTGTTACTGAGTCATAGAGCTACACTGCATGAAACTGGCCTTCATCTCAACCCGTCCGTGCCAACCTATCTGTGCTAACCCCATCTGCCTGCATTGGTCCATATCCTTCAGACCCTTAAACAGCTTACAGGAGGACGATCTGTCATGGACACCAACAGCTCTCTATGGTCAAGATGAATATTCAGTTAATTTTTTTGTCAGTTCAGTTTAGTTTATTGTCACATGTACCAAGGTGCGGTGAATAGGTTTTGTTGCGTGCTAACCAGTCAGCAGAAAAACAAAACATGATTACAATTGAGCCATCCACAGTGTCAGCTGATATTCAAAGGTCCAGGCAGCAGACAGTCAAGAGTTGTTCCTGGGTCGACTGCCTGTCCCTTTTCTGGGCCCATATCTGTGCCTGCATGTCCCTGGAGAAGGAAAATGTGGTGCCCATGGGGACTTTGGAGGTCTTTCGTGAAAGCTGGTTGCCCTTGGTCTCCAGGGTGGATATGGACGATAACGTTGTTATTTGACGGCACCCGTAGTCAGATTCGAACCCGGGTCTCTGGCGCCGTAAAGCAGCAACTCTACCGATGCGCCATTGTGCCGCCCAATTCAGTGGGATAGGAGACGGAGATAAAGAAAATAATTCTGAAGTTCAGCATTCAACGTTCAATATGTCTGAAGTGAAACCACATGAACCACTGAGCTATGAAATATCTGAGACAACTGCCAGTGACCGCTGAGTGCTATCATTAGTGTCCACATCTCATTAACATTCATGTTTTTATTCCCCTCAAAAACATTTTACCAGTGTTTACATATCTGAATAATGAAATTAATATTTGACATGATTTATGGTTTGCAGTGAATTAGATGGAGGAACAGTGGAGGATCTGAAAATTAGATACCTGCAGCTTGATACAGATACCAGAGCTGGTGACTCAGTGGAGAATGATTCATTGCATATCCTAGCAGACTGAATAATGAATGAATTAATTACATGAATAGATGATTCAATGCCCTGTCTTTATACGTATATCGCTGCCTATATATTTGTGCCATTAGATTATTCTGTATGTCCATGAACTGATAATGAGATTTTTCTTTTAGGTTTTAATATATTTATGAAGGAGTAAAGAAGCCAGAAGGTTTAGCAGAGATTCAAAAGTTAGATTATAATTTGGAGGACGCTTTAGGAAACAGTAAAAAGCAGATGTGGAATGTAATGCTGAGGCTTTATAAGGCGCTGGTCAGACCGCATTTGGAGTATTGTGAGCAATTTTGAGCCCCTTATTCCTTATGAACGTATAACATGAGATGTGCTCAGGCTGACACCCACAGCTTTATTTTACTTGCCTCATGTTTGTGGAAGTTGCATTGCACCATTTAAATTTCTCCATCGTTCCTGCCCTCCCTCAATGTTCTTGTTTCATCCCTCTGTTGCCGGCTCCCACTGATATTTGGTTCCTGTAACAATTCCCTTTAAGTATACCAAGATTCCTAAGTATACCAAGATACCTAAGTATACCAAAATTCACAGTCAGAGAGCTGAACAGAACAGAAACAAGTTCTTAAGAGGACCAGATTGGGGTGGGAGGTTGCAACCATCACGTGGTCTGTCCTGTTTCAACGAATGCAATCAACCTGGTGTGCACAATCAAATAAGATCAAATAGAACAAGTTGTCCTACAACTTTAGGCTGTGCACGCCATATGCAAGAAGAAGGCAAGGAGGACCAGATCTATGCCAACTATGGTTCCTACTTGTACTCATCCTCTATGCCTTCTTTGGCCCTGTACCACTCTGCCCCTCTCATATTCAAATGCTGTCAAGCACCTTTGAAACATTATATTATCTGGCTTTACTTCCTTCGCTGGCAACTCACTCCAGACTGTTTAACCACTACTCTCATCCCTTGGATGACTTTTAACTTTCTCCCCTCTCTCTATAAACCTAAATCCTTCAGTTTTAGATTATCTGACAATGAATATTCATCCTTTCTATGGCCCTCATAATCTATAAACCTCTAAAATGTCCCCCCCCCAGCTTCCTATCAACATACACAACCAATCTGATCTCTCCTTGCAACTAAAAAAGGTAGAAAACATTCATGTTCGCCAGAGATGCTGCCTGACCCATCGAGTTACTCCAAAGCTTTGTGTCTTTTTTTTGTAAATCAGCACCTGCAGTTCCTTGTGACAACATCCCGGTGACTCTCTTTGGCATTATTTTTAATGCCACCATATTCTGCCCACAGAGCAGTGACCAGAACTGTACATAGTACCTCAATTGCAGCCTTTCCAATGTTTTGAACTGGTGCAATATAATCCCTTAATTCTTATGCTGAATACTTTGGCCCATGAAGACCAAAGTAGATCAAATGTCTTCTTCACTACTTTATGCACCCATGTTACCATTACAATAGAATTATGGCACTTGCACCCCCA
Organism: Okamejei kenojei; assembly: GCA_035221665.1. Lineage (NCBI taxonomy): Eukaryota > Metazoa > Chordata > Chondrichthyes > Rajiformes > Rajidae > Okamejei > Okamejei kenojei. The sequence continues at coordinate 16,193,374 of CM069159.1, forward strand.
AATGTGCTGTACATCAATACTCTGCCATTCTGTCATAAGTCCTGCCATTGTTAGTATTTGACATCACTTCAATGATTCCATGATTCATTGCTTTATTGTCACATGTACTTAGGTACAGTGAAATTATTAGTTTTTGCATATAATCCGGTAAAATTTAGTTTAATTTAGTTTAGAGATACAGCATGGAAATAGGCCCTTCGGCCTACCAAGTCCGCACCGACCTGCGATTCCCGCACACTAAAGGGGCTGCCCCACTTAGACGAACTAATCTGCGAGTTTAGAAGAATGTCTTCGACCTTCAAACTCGCAGTATGGTCGACACATGGTCCTAGGAGGTCCTATGAGGTCACTGGAACTCTCCTTTTTTTCACTTTAGACTTTATTGTTGTTATGCATACACAAATAAAACACAAATATAACAACGAAACATACAACAATGGAGTGAAACATGCATCAGTGTAGCGGGGGGTTCAGTTTACAATTAATGATGCAGTATATAGAACTATTTTCTTATTAAAACATTTTCCAATAACATGCATTATTGTCAATAAAATTATACAGTGTTGATAAAGACATTTCTATACCTAATCCATTTTCCCCATTTTCTGTTAAACTAGTCTTCTTTCACTCTTAGAAAATATGCCATTTTTTCCATGACAGATATTTCCTGTACTGTGTTTAACCATTGTCTAAGTCTGGGTGTGTCCGCTGCAAGCCAGTTTCTTGTAATGGCCTTTCTGCCAGCTGTGAGTAGGATTTTAACCAAGTAATGGTCTTCCTTCAGCACCACTGTATTTATATTACCCAGGTATAAAATGGAACACTTCTTGGAGACTATATATCCTAATACCTCCTTTAATTCTGAATTCACTCTGTCCCAAGGAACTCACCTTCATGCTCGAGGGAAGTTCACGCACGCTCGTGGCCTCAGCTAGGTCGCGGAAACATTTTCAGCATGTTGAAAACATTTCCGCAAGTAAAATTTGGCCGGCATGGTTCTTTAGAACTCGTAATGTAGTGGAGTAGGGTCGCTATTTAATTACAGGCAGCCGAGGGCAGCTGTAGGCAATCTCCTTCGCTGACCGGGCATTTTGATTGGCTCATTGGAGCCAAGGACCATCGGTAAGTAAAATGCCCGCTAAATTTTATTATACTTCTTAAATGTGTCTCCACTCCTTCTCCACCCACTTCCCTCCCCCCTTCTCTTCCCTTCTCTCCATTTTTCTCCCTCCTTCTCCCTCCTTCTCCCTCCTTCTCCCTCCTTCTCCCTCCTTCTCCCTCCTTCTCTCCCCCTCTCTCTCCCTCCCTCCCCCTCCCTCCCCCTCCCTCCCCTTCTCTCTCCTTCTCTCCCCCTCTCCCCCCCCCCCCCCCCGTGTTCTCTAAAAGACTTGCGTTACTGTGCAGCTGTTTTACCTTCCTCTTCATCGTGGGTGTGTATTTCAGACAGCGCTCCCCCACTTTCCCTGGTCCCCAGCCTTTGCGATGTGTTTGTGTGTGTGCGGTCGGTCGATCAAGTTTGCGGTTTCAACGCGGACAATCGATCCAGCTCGAGGATTTCCCGGCGAGTGCCCTCGAGCTTGAAGGTCGAAGATACTCTTCATAACTCGCGGATTAGGTCACCCAAGTGGGACAGCCACTTAACACTATCCCACATACTCTAGGGAGAATTTACATTTATACCAAGCCAATTTACCTACAAACCTTTGGTTTGTCTTTGGAGAGTCGGAGGAAACCGTAGATCTCGGAGAAAACCCGCACGGTCACGGGGAGAACGTACAAACTCTGTACAGACAGCACCCGTGGTTAGGATCAAACCTCGATCTCTGGCACTGCAAGCGCTGTAAGGCAGCAACTCTACCACTGCAGCACCGTGCCTCCCTGCATTATACAGCAGACTTCACCCAGACAGTACACAAAGCGTCGCCACGTTTCTGATGCCTAACAACATTTCAAAATTTCTTGGCACTGTCCTAACTTCCCTCGGCGGAGGCTTGCCGGGATTTAAAAGATAAATTGTCTTGTGTTTATGGTAAAATCTACACATAAAGCTTCAGATACAAGGATTTTACAAGCTGGTTTATTTGCTCCTACCACAGTGTAATACTCAACATTTCTCTGAATCAATCTAAACAAACAAACCTGCTCAAGTGACCTGATTGACCACCACAACACTATTTACGTAGAGTGAAATTAGAGTCCTTTTTCATCTTGTTGAAGTGAATAGAGGGGCTCTCCAGTGGGCCTGTCCCACTTACGCGATTTTTTTCTGCATCTGCCGGCACCCGTAATAGGTCATTGCAGGTCACCGAAAATGTTCAACATGTTGAAAATCCAGCGGCGACCAGAACAAGGCACGACTCTTTGGGGGACTACTCACGACCATGCAGGCTTCACTCCGCGACATGTCGCCAGGGTGTCGCCTGTATGGTTGTGAGTAGTCTCCTCATTCGCCCAAAGAATCGTAGCGTCTTTTTAGTCGCCTCTGTATTTTCAACATGTTGAAAATTTTCAGCGAACTGCAACAACCTATGACAGGTGCCAGCAGTCGCTGATAAAGTCGCGTAAGTGGGACAGGCCCATTACAAAACCAATCACAAATCCTGATCTTACTTTCTCTTAAGAAGGACCTTGGACGCAGTCAGACCCCTGTACTTGTCAAATGTTAAACATTTGTCAAACACTAGTCAAATGTTAATCTCTGAAGGCATAAACTGACTCGTTTGTGAATGGGATTCACATTTCAGATCTCATTCCCAGACTGAATAATTTCTTTCCATGTTATAGTTCTGTGATTCTGTCTCATGTCCACTTATCTCTGCAATCTTCACCAGCCCTGTCATTCATTTGGATCTCTGCATAACCCTCAATACTGACCATTTACCCATCCCTTTGTATCCTCAGGGACTGCCAATCCTTCAGCCAGCTAAGTCTTCTGCTGTGAAATTCCTTCAGGGGCTGTCCCACTGCGGCGACCTAATTGGCGAGTTTAGAGGAGTTTAGGAGAGTTTGAAAAAATGTCATGTTGAAGACCTCTTTCGACTATGTAGAAGACCTCCTTTGACCTTCCACTATGTTGAAAACTAGCTTCGACTAGCTTCGGGAAAATTGGACAACGAATAGTGAAGAGTGAAGACGACCTCCTTTGATCTCCGACCTTCCTTCGACCTCCTTCCGACTATGTTGAAGACTATCTACGACTATCTACGACTACCCTCGACTACCTTTGATTACCTTTGACTACCCTCGATTGCTTACGAATAACATGCCGACCTACTACGACCTGCTTCTACTAAACCTACAAGTTAAAACGTATCGATTTTTTCCATGGCGACCTTTTTTTAACTCGCGGGGACTATTCTCGAGCATGAAGGAGAGTTACAAAGACCTCCTAGGACTGCGTGTCGACCATGCTGCAAGTATGAGTTGAGGGCAAACTCATCTGAACTCGCGGGTTAGGTCGCCGCAGTGGGACAGCCCCTTTACTTAAGCTTCTCTCTCTCTCCTTCCTCTAATAAGATGCTCCTCAAGAGCCTACTCTTCCATTCTGCTTTTAGTTATGCTCCAGTCCTCAGCTTTTGGAATTGCTTATTGAAATGGCCCAGGATGTTTTATTTCATCAAAGAATCTCTGTAAACGTGTTGTTTTGGAGCGTAAAACTACAACATTTGGAAAAATATTCAAATCTTTCCATTGTTGTATTGAAACAGCAAATTTTGTTTTAATATGCATTTATTCTATTTTACATTCTACACCTTGTGGGTGGCACAATGGCACAGCTGGTAAAGCTGCCAATGACCTGGGTTTGGTCCTGACCTTGGGTACTATCATTGCTGAGTTTGCACGTTCACCCTGTGACGGTGTGGGTTTACTCCTAGTGCTCCAGTTTCCTCCTACATCACAAAGACGGTGGGTTTGCAGGTTAATCAGCCTCTGTAAATTGCCCCTAGTGTAGAAGAAGGGGACAATACGAATGCACAAGGTTATGTGAACAGATGTGAAGGCATAGAAATAAAACCACACTCTTCATTAGACTCTGAATTTTAATTGAATAATACACTACTAAGGCCAGCACAGTGCCAAATAAGTGCAGGAAGTTGCTTTCTTTATCTCTGGGATTTCTTGAGCTTTAAAACAGTATTCAACTATCTAAACTTAAATTACTGCACGGTCTCTGGACTGTACTGCACTGTAAATGGAACGAGTGTGAATAGGTAATTGATGGTTGGTGTGGACCTGGGCCTGTTTCCATGCTACATCTTTCAATCAACCAACCATTCTCATATGTTTAATAAAGAACTGCAGATGCTGGAAAAATCGAAGGTAGACAAAATATTCTGGAGAAATTCAGCGGGTGAGGCAGCATTTATGGCGAGAAGGAATAGGCGACGTTTCGGGGTGAGACCTTACTTCAGACTGATGTCGGGGTGGGGGGGGGCGGGAAAAAGAAAGGGAGAGGCAGAGACAGTAGTCCTTTGTGGGAGAACTGGGAAGGGGAAGGGAAAGGAAGGAGAAAGCAAGGGCTATCGGAAATTAGAGAGGTCAATGTTCATACTGCTGGAGTGCAAACTACCTAAGCAAAATATGAGGTGTTGTTCCTCCAATTAGCGCTGGGCTTCACTCTGGCAATGGAGGAGGCCCAGGAGAGAAAGGTCAGATTGGGAATGGGAGAGGGAGTTGAAGTGCTGAGCAACTGGGAGATCAGGTTGGTTAGTACAAACTGAGCAGAGGAGGTGTTGGGCGAAGCGATTGCCGAGCCTACGCTTGGTCTCGCCGATGTAGAGAAGTTGACACCTCGAGCAGCGGATGCAGACTGTTCCCATATTATCCATTCAGCCCTTCAAGACCATGTCGGCTTTCTGAGCTTTCCCATTGATAGTTAGCATGGACTTGGCGAGAGCTGAAGGGCCAGTTTATGTGCTGTAACTTTTCTAAACCCGTGTGGGAGAAACAATCATAGCAGAAGTGTACTACAAGGGTTTCACAGCACAGTGTATATATGTATATATACAGTGGCTTGCAAAAGTATTCATACCCCTTGAACTTTTCCACATTTTGTCATGTTACAACCACAAACGTAAATGTATTTTATTGGGATTTTATGTGATAGACCAACACAAAGTGGTGCATAATTGTGAAGTGGAAGGAAAACGATACATGCTTTCCAAATTTTATTACAAATAAAAAACTGAAAAGTGTGGCGTGCAAAAGTATTCAGCCCCCCTGAGTCAATACTTTGTAGAACCACGTTTCGCTGCAATTACAGCTGCAAGTCTTTTGGGGTATGTCTCTACCAGCTTTGCACATCTAGAGGCTGAAATTTGTGTCCATTCTTCTTTGCAAAATAGCTCAAACTCAGTCAGATTGGATGGAGAGCGTCTGTGAACAGCAATTTTCAAGTCTTGCCAGAGATTCTCAATTGGATTTAGGTCTGGACTTTGACTGGGCCATTCTAACACATGAATATGCTTTGATCTAAACCATTCAATTGTAGCTCTGACTGTATGTTTAGGGTCGTTGTCCTGCTGGAAGATGAACCTCCGCCCCAGTCTCAAGTCTTTTGCAGACTCTAACAGGTTTTCTTCCAAAATTGCCCTGTATTTGGCTCCATCCATCTTCCCATTAACTCTGACCAGCTTCCCTGTCCCTGCTGAAGAAAAGCATCCCCACAGCATGATGCTGCCACCACCATGTTTCACAGTGGGGATGGTGTGTTCAGGGTGATGTCTAGTGTTAGTTTTCCGCCACACATAGCGTTTTGCATTTAGGCCAAAAACATCAATTTTGGTCTCATCAGACCAGAGCACCTTCCTCCACATGTTTGCTGTGTCCCCCACATGGCTTGTGGCAAACTGCAAATGGGACTTCTTATGGCTTTGTTTCAACAATGGCTTTCTTCTTGCCACTCTTCCATAAAGGCCCGATTTCTGGAGTGCACAACTAATAGTTGTCCTGTGGACAGATTCTCCCACCTGAGCTGTGGATCTCTGCAGCTCCTCCAGAGTTACCATATGCCTCTTCCCTGATCAATGCTCTTCTTGCCCGGCCTGTCAGTTTAGGTGGACGGCCCGTCTTGGTAGGTTTGCAGTTGTGCCATACTCTTTCCATTTTCGGATGATGGATTGAACAGTGCTCCGTGAGATGTTCAAAGCTTGAGATATTTTTTTATAACCTAACCCTGCTTTAAACCTCTCCACAACTTTATCCCTGACCTGTCTGGTGTGTTCCTTGGGCTTCATGATGCCCAAGGAACATTGTTTGTCCACTAATGTTCTCTAACAAACCTCTGAGGCCTTCACAGAACAGCTGTATTTATACTGAGATTAGATTACACACAAGTGGACTCTATTTACTAATTAGGTGTTTTCTGAAGGCAATTGGTTGCACTGGATTTTATTTAGGGGTATCAGAGTAAAGGGGGCTGAATACTTTTGCACGCCACACTTTTCAGTTTTTTATTTGTAAAAAAATTTGAAAACCATGTATCAGTTTCCTTCCACTTCACAATTATGCGCCACTTTGTGTTGGTCTAGCACATAAAATCCCAATAAAATACATTTACGTTTGTGGTTGTAACGTGACAAAATGTGGAAAAGTTCAAGGGGTATGAATACTTTTGCAAGCCACTGTATATACATAGAAACTGCTGTAAATTGAAGTATGCAGAGTTTTCTGCAGGAACCAGTGATGAAGCACTCTGTGGAAAAAATAAACACAGTTAAGTCAAACTTTTCATTAAGACAATTAAAGCTAAAAAAACATTGGGTTATTTCAGTTCTTTTGGGTCAGCACAATGTACATTAAACTACTTGGGTAAACCTGCTGAAAAGATATTCTGTGATTCTTCTGATTTACAAGTGCATTTATCCTCTTGGAATAATGAGAATGTGCAGTCATTTAAAAGTTTAGATACTTGAGTACTGTTACAAATTTCAAGAAATCCCAGAAATAAAGGAAGCAGCTTCCTGCACTCTTTTGGAAAATTAATTTCTGCTGGACTTACAGTATTACAGTGTATTATTTTATTAAAATTCAGTCTTATGAAGAGTGTGGTTTATTATTTCTGTTCTATGCCTTCATGTCTGTTCACATAACCTTGTGCATTTATGCTTAGTGTAATTACGACATTAAATGGAATATTATTCTGCCTGTTGGGAAGAGGAATTAAACATTGATTCATTTGCCCAACCATTTTTTTGCAAGAGGCAATATATTTTACTTCGGCGTCATGTGAGTGATTCCGTGAAGAACCCAGTCAGTCGGCATGCGCGTCATTATGTCTGACGCATGGCGCAGCGACCGGCTGGGAGGAGCAGCGCTCCTCCAGTGGTAAGTTTTAAAAAGCCTGAGGTAAGTGTCAAACTTGTTGGAGGTCGATTTCTGCGCTTGTTAATTCTTGGTACAGGAGGGCAAGTTCAAGCACGAAGAAGTCGTTAGCAGCAAGGCGAGCCGGGAGTGCGGGTAGCGGGCGGCCGCCTAGCTCATCTACGGAGTCGCTGGTAGTGAGACCAGCGACTACAGACTTGGTGTCCGAGAGCACCTTGGCTATGCCGGAGGGGCATAAGGCCACTCGAAAGTCTGTCCGGCCGATAGACTCGGACGAGTCCGGTCGGGAGGGTTCTCCTTCAAGAATGGATACCGTGGAATGGGTATCCAGGATGGAGTTTCTGTTGGAGAGGATGATCCATCTAGAGCGCCGGCCTCTCAAGAGCCCGCGCCAGCAGCACCTACTGGGCTGCCTAGTATCTCCCTCTTGGAGGAGGAGAGTATACCGGGTCTGTATGATTCTGACGCCGAATCTGAGGGCTTAGCGTTGGAGGCTGCCCCACGGGACGAAGGGCAACAGCCAGAGGTCCCATTCCTGGCGGCCAGGTTTGACGTCCCAATAGACTCTGGAGAGCCACTGGGGGAAGAGCTGGCTGCCAGTATAAATTACTTGGCTTCTCACCAGCTTCAGGAACTGGCCATGGACACAACAGCCAAAAAATATGACCCCCCAGAAAATTGTATTCTGCTCAAAGTGCCGGCCGTCAACCATGCCATTTGGGGCCATATGGAACCAGGCATCCGAGCGCAGGAGTTGAAACTGCTCTCAGCCGGCATTACAGCTTTTGGTAGGTCGGTGGATGGTGGGCTCCTGACTGAAGTCCAGCAGGATGCCCTGGCTCTCATGTGCAATGTGCACTTTGAAATTAACTGTCTTAGAAAGAGCGCCATCCGCCCTACCATTAACCCAAGGCTGCCCTGTGCAAGCCTAGCAACATCCAGGGCCCGAACTTATTGTTTGGGGAAGGCCTCGCAAAGAGGGTAGACGAAGAGGCAAAAAACGTCGGGCTCATCGAGGCGCCAGTGACCAGCAGACCTTTCGGCGACAGTACCCTTACAAACGGTTTGCTGAAACTGGTTCCGGACAAGGATCAAGCCGACCATTCATTGTGCGCAGCTGACGCACTCCAGCAGGAGTACGGGCAAACATGTCTTTTACATCCAGAGCCAGGAGACACAGAAAAGAGGCCCAGGAGTCGTTGGAGCAAGAGGAGGAGTCTCCGGGCAGTGAGTTTAAAAATTGAGCGCGGGGCTTTGTTTTAACTGACGCCCTGGAGCCATTGGAACAAGAGGAGGAATCTCCGGGCGGTGAGTTTAAAAATCGAGCGCGGGTCTTTGTTTTAACTGAGGCCCTGGAGCCGTTGGAGCAAGAGGAGAAATCTCCGGGCAGTGAGTTTAAAAATCGAGCGCGGGTCTTTGTTTTAACTGAGGCCCTGGAGCCGTTGGAGCAAGAGGAGGAGTACCCAAACCTGTAACGTTCCACACAAGTGTTCTGGTGGAATCCGCTGATTGGTGGAAGCAGCTGATTGGGTGCATTACCTGGTTTGCATTAAAGGTAAAGTGAGTTAAAGGTACAGTGAGCTAAAGGTGCAGTGAGCTAAGGGTACAGTGCTTTTTAGTAAAGGTTAGTTTAAAGGATTAAGATTTTTATAGTGTGAATGAGTTGATTTAATTTGGGGGCAAGCCACGTCATTTGAGATCGGCCCCATGGTTTGCTCATCCTGCAACATGTGGGAGATCAGGGATTTGGTCAGTGTCCCTGGTGACTATGTTTGCAGGAAGTGTGTCCAGCTGCAGCTCCTGGCAGACTGCATTGAACAATTGGAGCTGCGGTTGGATTCATACTGGAGCATCCACGATGCTGAGAAGCTCGTGAATAGCACGTACAGTGAGCTGGTCACACCGCCGGTTAAGCGGACAGAAAGGGAACGGGTGGCCATTAGTGGCTCTGCGGCACAGGAGGGGGGAAAGAAGTGTGGAAGGGTTATTGTAATAGTGGATTCAATAGTAAGGGAATAGATAGGCGTTTCTGCGGCCGCAAACGAGACTCCAGGATGTTATGTTGCCTCCTTGGTGCAAGGGTCAGGGATGTCACTGAATATCTGCAGAACATTCTGGAGGGGGAGGGTGAACAGCCAGCTGTCATGGTGCACGTTGGCAGCAACGATATAGGTAAAAAACGGGATGTGGTCCTACAAGGCGAATTTAGGGAGCTAGGAGATAAACTTAAAAGTAGGACCTCAAAGGTAATAATCTCTGGACTCCTACCGGTGTCACGTGCTAGTCAGAGTAGAAATAGTAGGATATTGCAGATGAATACGTGGCTTGAAAAATGTTGCAAGGGGGAGGGATTCAAATTTCTCGGGCATTGGAACCAGTTCTGGGGGAGGTGGGACCAGTACAAACAGGACGGTCTGCACCTGGGCTTGAAGGGAACCAATGTCCTTGGGGGAGTGTTTGCTAGTGCTGTCAGGGAGGATTTAAACTAATGTGGCAGGGGGATGGGAGCATGAGCAGAGAGACAGAGGGATGTAAAATGAGGGTAGAAGCAATAGGTAGCAAGGTGAAAAGTAAAAGTGGCAGGCAGAAAAATCTAGGGCAAAAATCAAAAAGGGCCACTTTTCAACATAATTGTATAAGGGGTAAGAATGGTGTAAAAACAATCCTGAAGGCTTTCTGTCAATGCAAGGAGCATTCGTAATAAGGTGGATGAGTTGAATGTGCAGATAGCTATTAATGAATATGATATAGTTGGGATCACAGAGACATGGCTCCAGGGTGACCAAGGCTGGGAGTTGAACATCCAGGGATATTCAATATTCAGGAGGGATAGACAGAAAGGAAAAGGAGGTGGAGTAGCGTTGCTGGTTAGAGAGGAGATTAACGCAATAGAAAGGAAGGACATTAGCTTGGAGGATGTGAAAACGATATGGGTAGAGCTGCGAAACTCTAAGGGGCAGAAAACGCTAGTGGGAGTTGTGTACAGGCCACCTAGCAGTAGTAGTGGAGTTGGAGATGGCATCAAACATGAAATTAGAAATGTGTGCAACAAGGGTAAAACAGTTATAATGGGTGACTTCAATCTACATATAGATTGGGTGAATCAAATTGGCAGGGGTGCTGAGGAAGAGGATTTCTTGGAATGTGTGTGGGATAGTTTTCTAAACCAACATGTAGACGAACCAACGAGAGAGCAGGCGATTTTAGACTGGGTACTGAGTAATGAGGAAGGGTTAGTTAGCAGTCTTGTTGTGCGTGGCCCCCTGGGCAAGAGTGACCATAATATGGTTGAGTTCTTCATTAGGATGGAGAGTGACATTGTTAATTCAGAAACAAGGGTTCTGAACTTAAAAAAAGGTAACTTTGAGAGTATGAGACGTGAATTGGCCAAGATAGATTGGCAAGTGATTCTTAAAGGATTGACGGTGGATATGCAATGGAAGGCATTTAAAGACTGCATGGATGAACTACAACAATTGTTCATCCCAGTTTGGCAAAAGAATAAATCAGGGAAGGTAGTGCATCCGTGGATAACAAGGGAAATCGTGGATAGTATCAAAACTAAAGATGAAGCATACAAATTAACCGGGAAAAGCAGCCTACCAGAGGACTGGGAGAAATTCAGTCCAGTAGAGGAGGACAAAGTGCTTAATTAGGAAAGGAAAAATAGATTATGAAAGAAAACTGGCATGGAACATAAAAACGGACTGCAAAAGTTTTTATAGATATGTGAAGAGAAAAAGGTTAGTTAAAACAAATGTAGGTCCCTTGCAGTCAGAAACTGGTGAATTGATCATGGGGAACAAGAACATGGCAGACCAATTGAATAACTACTTTGGTTCTGTCTTCACTAAGGAAGACATAAATAATATGCCAAAAATAGCAGGGGACCGGGGGTCAAATGAGATGGAGGAAATGAGTGAAATCCAGGTTAGCGGGGAAGTGGTGTTAGGTAAATTGAATAGATTAAAGGCCGATAAATCCCCAGTGCCAGATAGGCTGCATCCCAGACTACTTAAGGAAGTAGCCCCAGAAATAGTGGATGCATTAGTGATAATTTTTCAAAACTCTTTAGATTCTGGAGTAGTTCCTGAAGATTGGAGGGTAGCTAATGTAACCCCACTTTTTAAAAAGGGAGGGGGAGAGAAAACAGGGATTTATAGACCAGTTAGTCTGACATCGGTAGTAGAGAAAATGCTAGAGTCAGTTATTAAAGATGGGATAGCAGCACATTTGGAAAGTGGTGAAATCATTGGACAAAGTCAGCATGGATTTATGAAAGGTAAATCATGTCTGACGAATCTTATAGAATTTTTCGAGGATGTAACTAGTAGAGTGGATAAGGGAGGAGCTGTGGATGTGTTATATCTGGACTTTCAGAAGGCTTTCAACAAGGTCCAACATTAAAGATTAGCATTCAAACTTAAAGTACACAGTATTGGCAGTTCAGTGTTGATGTGGATAGAGAACTGGCTGGCAGACAGGAAGCAAAGAGTAAGAGTAAACGGGTCATTTTCAGAATGGCAGGCAGTGACTAGTGGGGTACCGCAAGGCTCAGTGCTGGGACCCCAGCTATCTACAATATATATTAATGATCTGGATGAGGGAATTGAATGCAACATCTCCAAGGTTGCGGATGACATGAAGCTGGGGGCAGTGTTAGCTGTGAGGAAAATGTTATGAGGCTGCAAGGTGACTTGGATAGGTTGGGTGAGTGGGCAACTGCATGGCAGATGCAGTATAATGTGGATAAATGTGAGGTTATTCACTTTGGCGGCAAAAACAGGAGGATCGTAGATTATCTGAACAGTGGCCGATTAGGAAAAGGGGAGATGCAACGAGACCTGGATGTCATGGTACATCAGTCATTGAAAGTAGGCATGCAGGTGCAGCAGGCTGTGAAGAAAGCAAATGGTATGTTGGCATTCATAGCAAAGCGATTTGAGTACAAGAGCAGGGAAGTTCTACTGCAGTTGTACAGGGTCTTGGTGAGGCCACACCTGGAGTATTGCGTACAGTTTTGGTCTCCTAATCTGAGGAAAGACATTCTTGCCATAGAGGGAATACAGAGAAGGTTCACCAGACTGATTCCTGGGATGGCAGGACTTCCATATGAAGAAAGACTGGATAGACTCGGCTTGTACACACTGGAATTTAGGAGATTGAGGGGGGATCTTATAGAGACTTACAAAATTCTTAAGGGGTTGGATAGGCTAGATGCAGGAATATTGTTCCCGATGTTGGGGAAGTCCAGGACAAGGGGTCACAGTTTAAGGATAAGGGGGAAGTCTTTTAGGACCGAGATGAGAAGATCATTTCTCACACAGAGAGTGGTGAGTCTGTGGAATTCTCTGCCACAGAAGGTAGTTGAGGCCAGTTCATTGGCTATATTTAAGAGGGAGTTAGATGTGGCCCTTGTGGTAAAGGGATCAGGGGGTATGGAGAGAAGGCAGGTACAGGATACTGTGTTGGATGATCAGCCATGATCGTATTGAATGGCGGTGCAGGCTCGAAGGGCCGACTGGTCTACTCCTGCACCTATATTCTATGATTCTAACTCCACCAGTAACCATGGAGGTAGGTTTGTCTGATTCTGGTTGAAACATATTCAGTGAGAATTACCTACGAGTTGGGGGGAAGTTACACAGGTTTCTCAAAGAATGGTGTAAAATAACATCAAACGTGCTTATACTGCAGAGTACACAAGGGTTTCAAATTGAATTTATTCCCAACCACCCAATAGGTCCCCCCACCCAGCATAAGCCAGAGCAGTCACTCATTTTCTCACAATGGGAGAATTTGGAGATTCAAGCTGAAATTGCAAAATTATGTTTTAAAGGTGTAATTGAGAAAACAGTTTATCAAACCCATCAATTCATGTCTAATATGTTTCCTAAACCAAAGAAAGGTGGTGGGTGTCGGATTATTTTGGACCTGACAGGACTTAATCCATTTATGCAGTATAATCATTTTAAGATGGAAATGTTCGCGTCTATCAAGCAATTATTTTCCAGAGGGTGTTATATGGCATGTATAGATCTTCAAGATGCATATTATTCAGTGCCTGTTCATAAAGAGTATCGGAGATATTTGAAATTTAGCTGGATGGGGCAATTATGGCAGTTTAGAGCACTGCCTAATGGGTTAACATCAGCCCCTCGCTTATTTACCAAATTGCTAAAACCAGCACTAGGGTTATTACGGTTTCAGGGCCATATTGTGATGGCCTATTTGGATGACCTTAATAATTGGAAACACCTTTGTGACAGCTGAATTATCAGTTTCAGGTGTAAAACTCATGGTTGAGAGGTTTGGGTTCATTATTCACCCAGCTAAATCCAAATTGGTGCCGGTAAACACAATTGACTATTTGGGATTCACAATAAATTCAATTAACATGTGTGTAACTCTGCCTAAAGGCAAGAGATTAGATTTAATTGAAGGCTGTATCAAGCTCTTGGGGAGCAATCACCTTCAATTAAACAGGTCGCCAGCTTAATTAGTAAATTGGTAGCTGCCTTTCCAGCTGTGCAATATGGACCTTTGCATTACCAACATTTACAGAGGGCAAAGGTACAGGCACTGAGAATATATGCAGGTCATTTCAGTCAGCCCATGCACTTACCATCTGCAGCCATTGCTGAAGTACAGTGGTGGATTAGAAACATTTAAAATTGTTCTAGTAAAATTTTGATCGAAACACCTTCAGTTGTTTTGCAGACTGATGTTAGTGCCCTAGGTTGGGGTGCTACTGACACCAGGTCTAGCTGTGGAACCAGATGGAATATGAATGAGGCGTTGATTCTCCAATCACATGGAATTAATTATTTAGAGCTTTTAGGAACATTTTATGGGCTCAAAGCTTACTGTACCATTAAGCATCACTTACATGTTCAGCTTCAGATTGACAACACCACGGCTGTGGCATATGCCAATCACATGGGTGGAATCAAATCAAAATCTTGTGACGGCTTGGCTAACCTTATTTGGTACTGGTGGATTAAAAATAATATTTGGATTTCAGCTGTCTACTTGCCAGGCAGATTCAATATGGTGGCAGACATCAGGTCACGCAAATTCAACGACAACACTGAGTGGTTTGAATCATGATGTAATTAAGGAAATTTAAGGAAATTGTTCTCCTGTGTGGGATATCGATTTGTTTGCATCCAGACTTAATCACCAGGTACTGAAATATGTTTCATGGGAACCAGACCCAGGGGCAGTTGCAGTGAATGCATTCTCGCTGCACTGGGGCGGAATGTTTTTATATGCATTTCCCCCCTTCTGCCTCATCAGTCGGTGTTTGACTAAGATCAAACAGGACTCTCCTCCAGGGGTTTTGGTGGTACCCGACTGGCCTACACAGCCATGGTACCCTCTGATTTTGGATATTTTTCACAACCTATTATGGTGGTTCCAAAATGTCATAATCTGTTAGTGCACCCTGTGACTGGAGGTCAACACCCATTGTATGATCGTCTAAATTTGTTGATTTGCAGACTTTACGAAGGCCATCTCTGGGTCTTGGATTATCCAATCGGACCGTGGATGTCATCACAGCATCCTGGAGGGATGGTACGAAAAGGCAATACATCTCTCATGTCAGGAAATGTGAGGAATTTTGTTTACAGGGGAACATTACATACCGCACAGCCTCCATCCCAGATGTGCTCGAATTTCTGTCCAACTATCATTTCGATGAAGGGTTGAGCTATAGTGCCATCAACAGTGCCAGGAGCGCTTTGTCCTCGTACCTATGCTGGGGTTCAGACCTTCCGTCTATAGGATATCATCCGTTAATTTCCAGATTTATGAAGGGTGTTTTTAATTCTCATCCTCCCAGGCCTAGGTATTCTGAAATCTGGGATGTAAGCATGGTACTGACGCTGCTTCATCAATGGGGTACAGCCACATCCTTGCCCTTAACAAAGATTACCCTTAAATTGGTTATGCTCATAGCGCTCGTATCAGCGCAAAGGGTTCAGACCTTGCATAAACTGCGTCTGGATAGGATGGTGTCATCACAGAATTATGTTAAATTTTACATCTTTGACCTAAATAAACAAAGCAGACCAGGGGTGTCTGGGTTCAAGCATGTACTGTCAGCTTATCCCATGGATTACCGGCTGTGTGTGATGGCACACTTGCGCCGTTATATTGAAGTCACGAAGAGCCTTCGAGGCTCTGAGCAAACATTGTTTATTAGCCACAAAAAGCCACATATGAAAGTGTCAGCTCAGACCATTTCACGATGGCTGAAGCAAGTGTTGGGGTGTGCAGGAGTTAATACTGACAATTTTAAATCTCATTCCACCAGGGCGGCATCAACGTCAGCGGTGAGGGCAATGGACGTCCCTCTAGACCATATCCTCGCGGCCGCAGGATGGTCAAATGCATTGACTTTTCAAAGGTTTTTGAAGCCAGGATGTTTGCCCATTCTGTTTTAAGTTCTGTTTCATAGCTTCTCCCTGGGAGAGAGGAGTCGCTATTGTATATTTGTTTATTTGTGAATTAAAGCTTTAACATGTTAATCAGCATCATGTTTCGATGTTTTGCTATATACATTCCACCTGAGTCAACTGATCCTGGATTTGAATCGGCGTGAAATCACAGACCTTTGAAATCTTCACGGAATCACTCACGTGACTCCAAAGTCAAATAGTAAGTTTAAATGAAAACTTACCAGTTTGAAGTTTGATCTTTATTTTATGAGGAGTTAAGATGAGCGATTACGTGCCCACCGCTCCCAGCCCTCATATCACAAAGCTTATCTGGTAGTTCTAGGTTTCTAATCTTATTATAATACTTCAATTGTTGTTCTTCTGTGATTTCACACCGCTGCTTTGAAGATTGACGCGCATGCCGACTAGTTCGGTCCTTCACGTAATCGCTCATCGTAACGCCTCATAAAATAAAGATCAAACTTCAAACTGGGAAGTTCTCATTTAATCTTACTTTTTTTTTGTAGTAAGCATATGAAATGAGTGTGAACTTGGTGGAATGTAGTAAGCTTTCAGATTTCAGTGAACCAAATCCAACATGAGCAAGTTTCTTCTTCTAGGCTACCGATTATGTCTCACTGTTTTAATTTTGCATCTCTATGCTCGCAATTAGGTAATTCTGCTTCAAGGTGGATTAGTATAAGAGAATGCCACAACATACCAGTAATAAGGGCACAGTGGCGCAGCGGTAGGGTGGCACGGTCGCACAGCGGTAGTGTTGCTGTCTTGCAGCGCCAGGGACCCAGGTTTGATCCTGATTATGGGTGCTGTCTGTACGGAGTTTATGCATTCTCCCTGTTACCAAGTGGGTTATTTCCGGGTGCTCCCACATTGTGTTTCCTCCCACACTCCATGGACATGCAGGTTTGTAGGTTAATTTGCTTCTGTAAGTTGTCCCTAGTGTGTAGGATAGAGTTATGGGCGATTGTTGGTTGGCGTGGAATTGGTGGGCTGAAGGACCTGTTTCCACGCTGTGTCTCTAAACTAAACTAAATTAATAACCTTCTCAATGGTGATCTCTACAGAAAACTTTGTGACTGGTGCTCCTTATAGAATGCAGCTGTTTACTGGGAGTGTGGAAATAAGAATCAGATATTGAGGTATTTGCTCTTCATCAGCAAACATTGCTTAAATTTCACTCCAAACCCAAAGGTTTTCTGAAGTTACAGATCGAGTTCCAGTTCTTTTTCATAATCCTCCACGAATCAGCTCCATCAGGCAGTTTTTTAGAATGCCAATTTTGTCATGTTGTCACTTGCCATTTAAATTGATGCATGGAAATCATCTCCTGAAAACTCCACATTTCCTTCATTTAAATGAAATGCTAAATGCATAGGTGTAGAAACAACAGCAGATGGTATGGTAGCGTATTAGTATACAGAGCATCTCCCAACTGCAACAGGGTGGGCAAAAGAATCCAAACCCTGGGTGCTACGATGGGTGGCACATTTGGTGCAACAGGTAGTGTATTGCCTGACAGTTACAGCGAACCTGGTTGAATCCTGACCCCCTACTGTTGCCTGTATTGAGTTTGTCTGCTCTTTCAATGAGTTCAGAGTGCTCCACTTTATTTCCACATCCCCAAGATGTGCTTATTTGTTAACTGGCATCTGTGAATTGCCTCCAGTGTGTGTGGTGGTGAGATTATTGACAGGAATCAATGACAGCGAATGGTGTAGAAGCCATTTAGCTTAACTTAGGACGTTATAAACTATGGCCATTTACTTTTAAATTTTTTCGCGCAAGTTCTTTTTTAGTTTTGAAGAGGCATGGGGGGAAGGCACAGCTTTTGACCATGCGGAGTTCTACCAGGCCGGAGTTCTACCACACGAGTTTGACTACGAGTAAGATTAAAATGTACTTAAACAAGAAGAAGTTTGGATGAATATCTCACAGTTTTTACTACGACAATAAAGAAACTATTAATCAAGAGACTGTGTTTTGAAGATTTATCTTTGGACGGTTTTGAATGTCTCATGGAGAGCTCCCATGCATAAGGAGGCGATCTCCTTACCTCTTCAATCTTAGTGGCTAGAGGAAAAAATTCCTTGAACGATATAATAATCTGCCACTTCAAATGGGTTTCAGTGATGCCGAAGAATGGGACTGATGGGAGTGCTCAGAAAGCCAATATAGGCTTGATGGGCTGAATGGAAAATATGAGAATGATTGATTGAAAACGATTGATTGAAAATATGAGAATGATCGATTGATGAATGAAAATATGAGAATTGATTGAATGGTTGAAAAATATAGCATGGAAACAGGCCTGTGTCCACACCAACCATCAATCACCCGTTCACACTACTTCTATATTATCCCACTTTTGCATCCTCTCTCTACACACCTGGGGCAATTTACAGAGGCCATTTAACCTTCAAATCCACACATCTTTGGGATGTGAGAGGAAACCGGAGCACCTGGAAACCCACGTGGTCACAGGGAGAACGTGCAAAAAGACAGCACCCGAGGCCAGGATCGAACCTGGGCCTCTGGTAATGTGAGGCAGCAGCTCTACCAGCTGCGCCACCGGGAAGAAAATGGGAAGAAAAATCAAGTGATTAAGTTGTGCTGGAAAGGAATGATTTAAGCTGATAAGTAAGATAATATAGATTCAAAGAAACTAAATGACCAAATATTGTTACGTTTGCTGATCTTGGTGGCACTGGTCAAGGATTCGTAAGATGAATCTCCTCTGAATTTCCATTAGACCAGCTCTGTAATTATACTTTCCTTCACAATGTTTTAAGCTGACATTCTGTCAATTTCTTCAGCGCTTTGGTCAAGAACTGGTTCCATTGTCTGTTTTCTTCAAGCCCAGCTTTCCGCTTATGTCGCTGTATGAGAAGGATGCTCCTGATACTGACCTCACGAGACAAAGTAATTGGTTTTCAAGCAAAGTTTACCTGGGTCACTGGAACATCTGGCTGTAAATTTGCGCCTTTGTAGAGATTTGGGTTTGTAAACATTTTCTCGTTAAAGGAAACAAACTACATCAATAGGATCTTTCTGTGAGGTTAAAGAGGCGCCGTGTTCTATTTAAAAATGGAAAATTGCAATAGCTTGTTCACAGTCAGACTCCATGGCCTGATGTTCAGAATGACATTGTGCTGCAGTGTGAAAAATTTCCAATTAACTTTGATGTGAGGCCAGTTTGTGGATTGATAGAGAATTTAAATTATTCACGTGTAAATACCGTATAGAGCTCTGCTAATAAAAAATGATACATTTTCCAAGAAGAGATACATTAGACAATCGCTGTGAGATGAACCTAAAATAAAGGTTTTTTTTTCTAATGTTTTGTCCGAAGAAGGGTCTCAACCCGAAACGTCACCGATCCATGTTCTCCAGGGATACTGCCTGACCTGCTAAGTCATACCTGTTCTTTGTGTCTTTTATTGTATTCTAATCTTTAGTCTTACATTATACGTTAAAAAACGTTCCTTGGGCAAGATAGCCAAGGGTGTTTGGAGCTGTCAAGTCAATGACAAAGTCTACATGAGATATGGTGGATAAACCAACAATGTCAGGGTGAGCGATCTTTGCAGTATATTCTGTTTTATTTGAGGCAAAAGGAATTGCAAATGTTGGTTTAAAGCAAGTCAAGTCAAGTCAAGAGAGTTTATTGTCATGTGTTCCAGATAGGACAATGAAATTCTTGCTTTGCTTCAGCACAACAGAATATAGCAGGCATGAATACAGAACATATCAGTGTGTCCATATACCATTTTATATATACACACACACATATATATATATATATATATATATATATATATATATATATATATACATATATATATATATATATATATATATATATATATATATATATATACACACACATCAATAAATAAGCAGATAAAGTGTAAATAAACAGATAATGGGATTATTAATGTACAGAGATTTGTTTCAGTTGAGTTTAATAGCCTGATGGCTGTGGGGAAGTAGCTATTTCTGAACCTGGACGTTGCAGTCTTCAGCTTCCTGTATCTTCTACCTGAAGGTAGTGGGTAGATGAGTGTGTGGCCAGGATGGTGTGGGTCCTTGATGATGCTGCCAGCCTTTTTGAGGCAACGACTACGATAGATCCCCTCGATGGTAGGGAGGTCAGAGCCAATGATGGACTGGGCAGTGTTTACTACTTTTTATAGTCTTTTCTGCTATTGGGCGCTCAAGTTGCTGAACCAAGCCATGATGCAACTGGTCAGCATGCTCTCTACTGTGCACCTGTAGAAGTCAGAGAGAGACCTTCTTGACATACCGACTCTCTGTAATCTTCTCAGAAAGTAGAGTCGCTGATGTTCTTAATAATTGTATCAGTGTTCTCAGGCCGGGAGAGATCTTCAGAAATATGCACGCCCAGGAATTTGAAGCTCTTGACCCTCTCCACCATCGACCCGTTGATATAAACGGGACTGTGGGTCCCCATCTTACCCCTTCCAAAGTCCACGATCAGTTCCTTGGTTTTGCTGGTGTTGAGGGCCAGGTTATTGTGCTGGCACCATTTTGTCAGTCGGTCGATCTCACTTCTATAGTCTGACTCGTCCCCATCAGTGATACGTCCCACAACAGTGATTGGGAAACACTCGTAAAGTTTTTGTAGGGATGCAGTCCTCCACACATTTCTTTATGAAAAAAAAAGTACTGGATGAACTTAGCGGGTCAGGAAGAATCTGTGGAGAGAAATGGATTGACCATGTTTTGTGTTGTCCTTGTTCAGACTGATAGTAGTAGAGGGAGAAAGCTGGAAAAGATGTTGGGGAAAAAACATATCTTTGCACTGGTTTATCAATGAAGTAAGAAGAATTATAGCAATTTTCAGTAGAATTACTCGTGTTCTGTCTTTGTGTTGCAGTCGCCTTGCCAATATAAGCTTATTTGAGTGGGTACAAGCTATTATTTATAATGCATTAATTCCTCTTCAGTGGGAGCATGTTTTAGATCGTTTAAATGCTTTAAAAAAATTATTTGCATATTATTTCTTCTCCATTCCAGTTGATGTTTTGAAGTTGAGGGTGACGGAAAATGTTCATTTTTCATTTTTTAAGACACTGTATTTCAGCCTCCTGTTTGCTCAGCTAATATTTAGGCTCGAGCCAATGCTTCTGCACTGTTCTGGGAGATGTCTCAGGATAAATTATCTTTCCTTCTCATTTCCCCTTCCCGCATGGAAACATCTGTCACCACAACTCCGAAATGAAGAACTCACCATCTGGACTGTGGCAGATGCAAATTGATGACATGCCATCCACTCACACCACATGTTGATCTTGTTGCATAGAACACATCCTGTAAGAGCATTTTCCATATTTTGTTTTTGTGCTGCTAAACTGCAAATGTCCTCTTACTACCCAGTGGTATGAACATTGATTTCTCTGACTTCAAGTAACCCCTGCATTCCCCCTCTCTCCATCTCTCCTCACCTTCCAAGTCGCACCAGGTTTTCTTTCTCGCCTAGCAAACAGCTAATAACGGCCTGTTTCCTTTATCATTGTTACTTTTTGCATATCTTTCATTCATTTGTTCTATATCTCTCTCTACATCACTGTCTATATCTCTCGTTTCCCTTTCCCCTGACTAGTCTGAAGAAGGGTCTCGACCTGAAACATCACCCATTCCTTCGTTCTAAAGATGCTGCATGACCCACTGAGTTACTCCAGCATTTTGTGTCTATCTCCGGTTTAAACCAGCACCTGCAGTTCCTTACTACACAATGCCTATTTAAATATAATTTGTAAACTGCAGATGCTGGTTCATAAAAGAAGACACAAAATATTGGAGTACCTCTGGAGAACGTGGATAAGTGATGTTTTGCGTTGGGACCCTTCTTCAAACTGATTGTGGCGGGGAGGAGGAGCTGGAAGAGAGGAGGAGCAGGACAAAACCTGATGAGCGATAGGTGGATACAGGGGAGGGGGGATTTTTGATAACCAGATGGTTGGACAAAGACCAGAGATGAAAAGACAAAATGTGTGAGATAAGATTAGAAACATAGAAACATGGACACATAGAAATTAGGTGCAGGAGCAGGCCATTCGGCCCATCGAGCCTGCACCGCCATTCAATATGATCATGGCTGATCATCCAACTCAGTATCCCATACCTGCCATCTCTCCATACCCTCTGATCCCCTTAGCCACAAGGGCCACATCTAACTCCCTCTTAAATATAGCCAATGAACTGGCCTCAACTACCCTCTGTGGCAGAGAGTTCCAGAGACTCACCACTCTCTGTGTGAAAAAAGTCTTTCTCATCTCGGTCTTGAAGGATTTCCCCCTTATCCTTAAGCTGTGACCCCTTGTCCTGGACTTCCCCAACACCGGGAACAATCTTCCTGCATCTAGCCTGTCCAACCCCTTAGGAATTTTGTAAGTTTCTATAAGATCCCCTCTTAATCTCCTAAATTATAGAGAGTATAAACCAAGTCTATCCAGTCTTTCTTCATAAGACAGTCCTGACATCCCAGGAATCAGTCTGGTGAACCTTCTCTGCACTCCCTCTATGGCAATAATGTCCTTCCTCAGATTTGGAGACCAAAACTGTACGCAATACTCCAGGTGTGGTCTCACCAAGTAGAACTGAAGTAGAATCTCCCTGCTCCTATACTCAAATCCTTTTGCTATGAAAGGTAACATACCATTCGCTTTTTTCACTGCCTGCTGCACCTGCATGCCTACTTTCAATGACTGGTGTACCATGACACCCAGGTCTCGCTGCATCTCCCCTTTTCCTAATCGGCCACCATTTAGATAATAGTCTGCTTTCCCGGTTTTGCCACCAAAGTGGATGACCTCACATTTATCCACATTATACTGCATCTGTCAAACATTTTCCCACTCACCCAGCCTATCCAAGACACCTTGCAGTCTCCTAGCATCCTCCTCACAGCTAACACTGCTCCCCAGCTTAGTGTCATCTGCAAACTTGGAGATATTGCCTTCAATTCCCTCATCATTAATATATATTGTAAATTGCTGGGGTCCCAGCACTGAGCCCTGCGGTACCCCACTAGCCACTGCCTTCCATTGTGAAAAGGACCCGTTTACTCCTACTCTTTGCTTCCTGTTTGCCAGCCAGTTCTCTATCCACATCAATACTGAACCCCTAATGCCGTATGCTTTAAGTTTGTATACTAATCTCTTATGTGGGACCTTGTCGAAAGCCTTCTGGAAGTCCAGATATACAACATTCACTGGTTCTTCCTTATCCACGCTACTAGTTACATTCTTGAAAAATTCCACAAGGTTCGTCAGACATGATTTACCTTTCATAAACCCGTGCTGAATTTGTCCAATGATTTCACCACTTTCCAAATGTGCTGCTATCCCATCTTTAATAACTGACTCTAGCAGTTTCCCCACTACCGATGTTAGACTAACTGGTCTGTAATTCCCCGTTTTCTCTCTCCCTCTCTTCTTACTACTCCAGAATCTAAAGAGTTTTGAAAGATTATCACTAATGCATCCACTATTTCCTGAGCTACTTCCTTAAGTACTCTGGGATGCAGCCTATCTGGCCCTGGGGATTTATCGGCCTTTAATCTATTCAATTTACCCAACACCACTTCCTGACTAACCTGGATTTCACTCAATTCCTCCTTTGACCTGCAGTCCCCTGATATTTCCGGCAGATTATTTATGTCTTCCTTAGTGAAGACGGAACCAAAGTAGTTATTCAGTTGGTCTGCCATATCCTTGTTCCCCATGATCAACTCACCTGTTTCTGACTGCAAGGGACCTACATTTGTTTTAACTAATCTCTTTCTCTTCACATATCTATAAAAACATTTGCAGTCAGTTTTTATGTTCCATGCCAGTTTTCTTTCATAATCTATTTTTCCTTTCCTAATTAAGCCCTTTGTCCTCCTCTGCTGGCCTCTGAATTTCTCCCAGTCCTCTGGTATGCTGCTTTTTCTGGCTACTTTGTACGCATCATCCTTTGATTTGATACTATCCCTGATTTCCCTTGTTATCCACGGATGCACTACCTTCCCCAATTTATTATTGTGCCAAACTGGGATGAACAATTGTTGTAGTTCATCCATGCAGTCTTTAAATGTCTTCCATTGTATATCCACCGTCAACCCTTTTAGAATGATTGCCAGTCAATCTTGGCCAATTCACGTCTCATACCCTCAAAGTTACCTTTCTTTAAGTTCAGAACCATTGTTTCCGAATTAACAATGTCACTCTCCATCCTAATGAAGAACTCAACCATATTATGGTCACTCTTGCCCAAGGGGGCACGTACAACAAGACGGCTAACTACCTCTTCCTCATAACTCAAAACCCAGTCAAAAATAGCCTACTCTCTCGTTGGTTCCTCTACATGTTGATTTAGATAACTATCCCGCATATACATTCCAAAAAATCCTCTTCCTCAGCACCCCTGCCAATTTGATTCACCCAATCTATATGTAGATTGAAGTCACCCATTATAACTGTTTTGCCTTTGTTGCACGCATTTCTAATTTCCTGTTTGATACCATCCCCAACTTCACTGCTACTGTTAGGTGGCCTTTACACAACACCCACTATCGTTTTCTGCCCCTTAGTGTTTTGCAGCTCTACCCATACCGATTCCACATCCTCCAAGCTAATGTCCTTCCTTTCCATTGCGTTAATCTCCTCTCTAACCAGCAACGCTACCCCACCTCCGTTTCCTTTCTCTCCATCCCTCCTGAATATTGAATATCCCTGGATGTTCAGCTCCCAGCCTACGTCACCCTGGAGCCATGTCTCTGTGATCCCAACTATATCATAATCATTAATAGTTATATAATAGAAGATATGCAAATTATGAAGCTAGAGAAAGGTATCGAGATGGTGACTTAATGTTACTTAAATAACAACTAAGCAGGTTTGCTTCTTAATAAACAGACAACACACAAACTGTTTGAAAGACCAGTTCAAAACTTTACTTATTATCGGCCGATGGAAGTAAGCAAGAACTGTGGTCAAGTGAGCAATACTTTCACTTGGCTGTCCTCAGTCCACTTCTCTGAACAACAGAAATACATTGTATTATATAGAGTTTTTTGTCACCTTAACACATTCCATAGACATTAGTCATGGTCAGAGGCACAGGAAAATAAAGGCTTCTACAGACTGCATCACATCAAAGGCATTTTGTCACATAGTACAAGATATTTTACATTCTAAAAACATTGGCCATTTGTTATTGCCCCTTAGATGAATCCAGTTTCCTCTCTCATCACTTCCTCCCTCATAAACATCAGACATGTGGTGCAAGGCATTTCCATTTCAAATACCTCAGCCATTTGTCAAAATCCCTTAGATCAATCTAGTTCCCTCTCTTGTCACCTCCTCCCTCATAAACACCGAACATTGGGTGCAAGATACTTGCATTTCAAAGTCATCAGTCACTGCATACCTCCAAGGCATCAGATATTTGTCCCAATACCCTTTACTGGGATTACCCTCGGCTTCCTTTCTCGCCAAAAACTAGATGCATTTTAAAGTCATTCATTATCTTAATACACAGTAACCTGACTTGCCTTTCTGTATTATTCTACTGGAGAAAAACCTAATTTGAGACTAAATATAAGCTGTAAGCTAGCCCAGAAACCAATTTAATATCTTCTTTTATTTTTTTACTGAATTTAGCGTTATCAATGGAAGGGAAGGGGAGAAATGGGTGTATTTCAGTGGTGCACAGGGAAAGGATGGTGAAGGAACAATATGATTATTAAATAAGGGGGCAGGGTGGTCGCAAGATCAGTTACCTAAAAATTGATATTTCAACATTCATGCTGTTAGGTTTTACGTTTCCAAGCAGAATATGAGGTGCAGTTCCTCCTATTTACACATGGCTTCACTATAGTAATGGAGGAGGCCCAGGACAGAAAGGTCAATATGGGAAGGGTAGATGAGTTAAAATGATTAGCAATCAATAGATGCAGAAGACCTTGGTGGACCAAGTGCAAGTTTTTGTCGAGATGATTGCTGAATCTGCGCTTGCTCTCGAAAATCTAGTGTGGCCTCCAGAGATCCTGCCTGGCCTGCTGAGTTACTCCAGCACTTTGTGCCTTTTTTTCCTCTTCAATAATGTCTTTTATTTTTATGGAGATTCCTCTCTTCACCTGCCCATTTTACCCATTAAGAGTTAGTAATGAGATGATGATGCCGAATGTCCAGGTAGTTGTGGAAGATGGCGTGGTGGAAAATGTTTCGGGTTGTTAGTGAGGGAATTACAACAAAGTATTCTAGTATTGGGAACAACCATTTAGAATTTGAAACATAGTCAGCTAACTTCACACAATCACCGACAGTTTGTACGTTTTATTACTGAATCATCCAATAATTGATGCAGCTGAGTTTAGTCTACACAAACACATTTTAACCAACTGGCAAAAAACATAAGAATATAAGAACTGGAGTTGGTCACTAACAATCCATCACTGGCTCTTTTTTATTCTATGCTTTCATTCCTATTACATATTCTTCCAACAAACATAATTTCATTGGCAGACTTAGCAAACTCTGTTAAGTTATTGGTCATTAATAAATATGGTGAAAGGTGGAATAGAATGTTGTGTTGCAACATCAATCATTTGTGACAAGATTGAGTGGGATGGCTTTTATTCGTTGGTGTGAGAACTCCTTTCTCACTAAATCTGCTACTCCTGACTGTGCCACACATCCTGAGGGCTTCTCACTTCACTGGATGGACTGTACGGCATTCTTAGGCAAGGTCAAGAGAGCAGAGGCCTCTGCTTCCTAATCAACGTCTTGTGTGACAATTCTGTCGACCTCCTGCGCCCGTTGCTGGAATACCTAATGTTGATGTGTCATCCTGACTACCTGCCTTTGGAATTCACTTCAGCTCTCCTGACAGCAGTCTGCCCCATGCTGATGCTAAGCGTACTGGATGAACTATACATCACTACTTTGAAAGGGAAAACCCTGAGGCCTTATTCATAACAATTGAGGACTTCAAACAGGCCAACGGTGAGAGTGTGCTACCAAAAATCAATCTGCATGTCTTCTGTCCCACTAAAGGTCCAAACCTTCTCAACCACTGCTACAGAATCATCAAAGGAGCCTACTGCTCCATCCCCCAGCAGCATTTTGAAAAATTGCCCTCCTGGCTGTGCTCAACTCCCTGCAAACAAGCAGAAATTGAAGCGCGAGGATCTGGTATAGAAAGCCGTACTATGTTGATCCGAGGAAATAGATCCGATCTTTCGCGCCTGCTTTGAGTCAGTGGACTGATCCATATCTAAGGACTCTGTGACCAACCTAAATGAGCACACCGCTACATTCAATGTAACATAACTGTGTAAAATAACAGGTAAACATAAAGTGCAATTTTCCTTGCATTTGAAGTTAGAACTTGAAGTGAAGATGGATTTCTTTACTCGGTGGGTAGTGAATCTTTGAAATTCTCTACCCCAGTGGGCTATGGATATTTCGTCAAATAATCTATTCAGGGCTGTAACTGATTGATTTTTATGTATCAATGGAATAAGGGCAGACAAAAGGCCGTGGGGGTAAAAAAGGAGGCATTGAAGTAACACATGGGAGACAACTTGAATATGTGAATATCAAAGTAAATATGTGACTGACCTGTTATATTTTAAAGCTTCATAGATTCCTAAAATTACACAGCATGAAAACAGGCCCTTCAACCCAAATCATCCATATTGATCAAGGTGCCTATCTAAACTAATTCCATTTACCCACATTTTGGCCCTTTTTCCTCTACATATTTCCTATCCATATTTCTTTTAATGTTGTTATTCTGCCTGCCTCTACCACCTTCTCATGCAGCTCATTATCTTTCCATTGCAATAATTGCTCTTATACTCATTATCCCAACCCTCCCTTCCACATTTGACCACATCCCATCTTGGTTAATAATTTGCCTTCAATTTTTTTTTTTGTTTCTGAAAACCTTCTCAAAACCTTTCAGTAAGGAGATATAAATCACATCCCTGGACAATATGTGTCGAAAATTTTAATAACTTCCTCAAAAATTTCAATTTCAATCAGATTTGTTGGACAAGATATGCCCTTTAAAATTCTAGGTTAGATCTCTCTAATTGGTTCAAATATCTTGAAGTGCTCCGACGATCGCTCCTTAATTATGCAGTAGATTCTAATATCTTCCTCACAACAGGTGCCAAATTAACAGGTCTATAATTCTGTGTTTACTCTCTTCTTTCTGTCACTTTATGCCAGTTACATTAGTGTAATCTTGCCAGTAAACCCAGCACAAAGCATTATCAGGGAGTTTTAAAAACAAATTAGTTGGAATCAAAGACAAATATGTTCATGTTTTACTGGACAAATATATTCAGGCCAGGACAGAGTGGATGTGGAGAGGATGTTTCCACTGGTGGGAGAATCCAGGTCCAGAGGTACTAGCCTCCAAATTAAAGGATGTTCCTTGAGAAAGGAGATGAGGAGGATTTTCTTTAGGCAGAGGGTGGTGAATCTGTGGAATTTATTGTTACAGAAGGCTTTGGAGGCGAACTCAATGGATACTTTTAAGGCAGGGATAGATTGGTTCTTGATTAGTACAGGTGTCAAGGTTTATGGGGAGAAGACAGAATGGGGTTAAGAGGGAAAGATAGATCAGCCATGCTTGAATGGCAGAGTAGACTTCTTCTGCTCCTATCACTTATGAACTTGTGAACTTATAAACTTAAGTTCAGGATTCAGACAAATTTGGGTACCATCCTCCTCCACCCCAAACCCCACAAAATGTAACTGATCGCAAGGTTAAAATAAAAATTAATGACCTGATTTGCAGACACTCTTCAAATTTTATTAAAGCTTTTCACTGTACCTCAGACCAAGTGATAATAAACTAAAGTAAACCAACTAAATTAAATTAAACTAAACTGAAAAACAGTGATGAGGAAGCACTTTCCTTATATTTTCTTACCAAAAAAAATGTGCTAAAACACTGACAAATGCAGACTTTTTAATATATTAAATGGTTTAAGGTCCTTTCTTTAAATGCATTTTCAGTAGTTTCTCATTGCTGGAGATTTTGCCATCTTTAATAAAAATCTTGTTTTTGCTGAAACACATTTTCAGTGGATTAATGACTGCATTAGGATTCCACCCTTTATTACATAAAGAAGCCATATTCAATTGAAAGAGCCTGAATGAAAGAACTGCATTCCATTATGCTGCCCAGTTGTGGTGTTGCAGGAGAGCTTTTACATTGTAACTCCGCACTTTCGGTGGAAGCTTAAATTGTAGAAGCCAATTTCAATAATATTTGGGGAGCATTTATTTTGATTATTGGCAATCTTATTACCACTTACATTTCACAAAAAATGTAAGTTATGGGCTATTTCTAGTTTTTAATCTTTTACAAAAAAGATACAGCTTTAAATTTGTACAGATTTATACTCGACAACGAAGCATTATTTTTGCGCAATAGTGTCATAGTTTTAAGTTTAGGGAACAACTCTGAATTATTTATGAACGAACTGCTCATTTATGAAATTAACTATTGTATAGTCCTTTGTCAATCTCTAATATTGAAATGCTGTGAAATATTTTGTGACCTTTATGAGTCTTGCATAAGATTTTCCATGATATACAATATTCGCCATTGGGACTTCATGGCTGGAATCATAGAGTCATTGAGTGATACAGCATGGAAGCAGGCCCTACAGGCCAATTTGCCCAAGATGCCCCATCGACACTAATCCCACTTGCCCGAATTCAGCCCATATCCCTCTAAACCTTTTCTATCTACAGTATGTGCCTGTCCAAATGCCTTTAAAATGTACTTATAATACCCACACTAAATCACAATACTATTTTTATTGGTGTGAAATATCGATTGTGGTGTCCTTGGAAAAAATCTAAAGCAGATTTCTACTTATTTTTAATTAAAAGAAGACTTTTGAAGAATCATTATATGCCATGTGACTTAACAATGAATGAATTCATTTCTTATTGTCATGGACATAGATTACAAAATAGGAATATTATTGTTTGTCTTTTTATCAACAAATTAAAGTTGCAGCACCCAGCACATATAAATACAGATATATGCATGAAAAGTTAGGAATCCAAGTACAATTCAGCCTTGGGAGTGATATAAGCACTAAGAACTACACTGCTTTTCGTCTTTAATCTAGCAGAGGCTGGAAAGATGATAATCCTTATCTCTGCTACCTGTAAAAGACTTAATTATGACAATATAGCAGATGGATAAAATGTTGCTGAAGACATAAAATATTTTAAATGGACAATAGGGGGAGGATAAGATATGTTGTAATCCCATTTTAGATACCCTTTTAAATGCATTTTGTAGATTTTGCTTGTATTCGGGTTCATTGAATAAGGAAGACTTGTTGGTACATCCACATTTATTTCTCTTTCAGGAATTCCCAAAGTGCAATAGGGTCCTTAAAATGATTGATTAAAGGACACAATGTGCTGTAGTAGGGTCAGGCTCATCGGTTGTAGCGGGTCAAGCACCATCCCTGGAGAACATGGATAGATGATATTTTGAGTCGGACATTTCTTCAGGCTTATTGTAGTGGGGGGTTGTTGATAGTTGGAACAAAGGCCAGAAATTAAAGCAGAAAGTGTGAAACAAAGAGTTGCGAATTGCAAAGCCAGAGGAAAGAATCATTATATGCCATGTGACTTAACAATGAATGAATCGGATTTTATAGAAACATACAAAATTATTAAGGGTTGGATAGGCTAGATGCAGGAAGATTGTTCCCGATGTTGGGGAGGTCCAGAACAAGGAGTCACAGTCTAAGGATAAGGGGGAATTCCTTTAGGACTGAGATGAGGAAAACATTTTTCACACAGACAGTGGTGAGTCTCTGGAATTCTCTGCCACAGAAGGTAGTTGAGGCCAGTTCATTGGCTAAATTTAAGAGGGAGTTAGATGCGGCCCTTGTGGCTAAAGGGATCAGGGGGTATGGAGAGAAGGCAGGTACAGGAAACTGAGTTGGATGATCAGCCATGATCATATTGAATGGCGGTGCAGGCTCGAAGGGCCTAATGGCCTACTCCTGCACCTATTTTGTATGTTTCTATGTTTCTATGTTTCTATGTAAGTGGAGGGAGTTGGTGTGAGTCCAGGTAGGGCACAGGGGAAATGGCAGGAGGGAAGGAAGGGGCGATTAGGGAAGATTGGGGAGGGGTGAGGATGGTGTAAGAGGTTACCTAAACTTGGAGAATACGATGTTTATACCGTTGAATTGTAAACTACCCATGCAGAATATGAGGTGTTGCCCTTCCAGTTTGCATATGGCCTCACTCTGCCAATGGAGGAGGCCCAGGACAGAGAGGTCAGTCTGGGAATGGGAGGAGGAGTTGAGGGCCTGTCACACTTGGGCGTGAATGATGCCCAAGTGGGACAGGCCCTTTAAAATGGGAGATCCAGTAGGACTTGGTGGACCGAATGCAAGATAAAAGACTGATCAGAATACTATGAACAAAACCCATTATTGAAATACAATTTTACTGAAGTAACAATGTGGAATTGTTAAGATGACACTAGGAATTGTTGGTATCCTATTTTAATAATCCACGATTACCATTCAAATATTTTATTTGATCTTATATGCCTTCTGAAGATTTTTTTTTAAAGGATTATTTAATATACTGTCTAAGGGTCACCTTTTCCAGTTGTAGAATTGAGCATCAAGATCACCTCAGGCTGTTGTGGCCAAGTTCTTGAAGTGAGACTTCAAACGATAACTGTCTCAGAAGCAACGCAGTTACCTACTGAGCCATAGCAGACTATACAGTGGACTGAAGGAACTAGGCAGAGAATTAAGAACTGGCTTCCAATCTAACTGTGCAGAGGAAAGGCATAAACAGTACAAGGATTTGTTAGTGAAATAAATAGGGAAAAGAGCAAAGGTGTAGTCAATGGTTTACAATTCCAGATTTATTATGCTGATATATTTTCTCATTAGCTTCCCTCAAAGAAAAATAAACAGAAATTATAGTCACATTTCTTCTTAACACACTAAACATACATTTATCCTGGAACAATTAGAATTCATAGCTCTCAACTTCAGTGTCAAAATACTATGAAATCTGTGAACCAAATGAAAACCAGATTTGTAATGTTAATAGACACAAAATGCTGGAATAACTTAGCGGGTCAGGCAGCATCTCTGGCGAAAAGGAATAGACGATGTTCCAGGTTGAGACCCTTCTTCAGACTGAGAGTCAGGGTAGAGGGAAAGCAGAGGTATGAAAGGTTTGAGAACAAAACAGCACAGAGGGGGAGCAGCAAGAGAGGGTGTTGCAGAACTCCTGTCGGAGAGGGGAGGAGAACCTTTTTCAAAGTAGCCATACCTTGAGGATATATCGCAGTGGAGCAGACAAAATGTGTAGGAAGGAACTGCAGGTGCTGGTTTACATCAAAGATAAACAAAATGCAGGACTAACTCAGTGGGTCAGGGAGCATCTCTGGAGAAAAGGAATAGGTGAAATTTTGTGTCAAGACTGTTCTTCGATGTTGCCTCCTTGTGCATAGTCGCCTAGATAGATTGAACAGTTTCCAACTTTAGTTCGTATAAAGAGCAGAGGTTTACACAATAGCACTTTATAAAAACTATTGTTTTGCACTCTTTGGGAATGTTTGTTGATAGTGATATCTGGCTGGTATTTAACTTTGTACCTTGCGCTGTGAATGGTCTTCAATTGTAGCGTAGACCTTCTAGGGAAGAACTTCACTTGGTCACTTGCACAACACACAAAAGTAATATAAAGGCTTAAGTCCCTGTCCCACTTAGGAGACCTAAACAGCAATCTCTGGTGACCTTGTCCGTCACCCAAGGTTTCCATGAGGTCACCGGAGGTTTTGGTAATTCTCCCTAATGGTCAAAAGTGGTTTCCGCATGGTCGAGGCTTCATCTGGGCTGCTGCTATTTTTTCATCATGATTAAAACCGGCCTCAACGAAAAATAGGTTGCCGTTTTGGAAATCGATAATTTATTAGTTGCAGGTCTAGTCGAAGCTGGTTTTCTTCATAGTCGAGGAAGGTTTTCAACATATGCGTGGGAGGTGGTAGGAGGTTGCAGGTTCCCTCGACCTTGATTTTTTTTTGGGGGGCGGGCAAGGTCACCTGAGGTTGCTGTTTAGGTCTCCTAAGTGGGACAGGGGCTTTATACTTCTATATTACAGTCTCATTGATTTCAAAGGAATTGAATTTTGGAAGCAGAGCACAAGATGCGGCATGTTTACTAATACTAACCAAGCATACATTTCTATCTGAATGGTTTCCCATTGGTAATGTATTTATTTTGGTGTTGTTTCTGCTCTGACTATTTTGGTAGCTCTAATGGGGCATATATCCTGGATGCCAATAATGAGATTCCAGTATATAGAAGTACTCCTCTCCTTAATTTTCCCAAGTACAAATAGAAAGCTATTGATAAATTATGGCAGAGACTGTAATGCAATCTACACCCAGTTTTCACTATTGCAATGGCTCAGAGATATAACTTGAGGCTTTTGTTTGGAACATGACTCAATTACAGAAATAATACATCAGGGGGAATGTTATTAGGTCCAAATACCTGCTCCATATGGAACCCCATAAATGTAACTTTCCACTTAGTACTTCATTCCATCTATTTCTATCCAAGTCTCTCAACATATTGTTCCATTACTTTTTCCCTCCCAAACATGTTAGCGTTCTCCGAAATGCATCATCGCCATTTGCTTCCATTTATTCTTCTGGTGAAAATAATTGCTTTTTGCCTAGAATTCACTTATTGTTGCTATGCTGTGCTTTGCAGGCACCTGTTCAACTTTGCTAAATTAGTGAGATTGAATGTTCAGAAAAAGTAATTATTTACCCCCTTTTATCATGAACTAGACTCTATTCTGCAATGCCCAATGCTAGATGGCTTACATTGCTACTCTGTTGGGAGAGAAATGGATCAGAACCTTAAAGAAGCAGAAGGGGCGGCACAGCGGTAGAGCTGTTGCATTACAGCGCCTGAGAACCAAGTTCGATCCTGGCCGTGAGTGCAGTCAGTCCGGAGTTGGTACGTTGCAGTCCATGAGCAGTAAAAGACTATGTAGATAGTCACACAAAAATTAAGGCATCTGCAGCATTAGCAGTGCAGATATCAATGTCATTCAAACAATGATGGCTGATCAGAAGGGTTTATATTCACAGATGATTGCAAAGGGGACACTATTTTCTCATTGATTTTACTGTGAGCAAAATTGCACATTGTTGGTTGCATACTTCTATACTAAATTTTAATGTTAATTGAGAAATGCACCTAAAGTATGCCGATTAATTACATCTGCAAAAATACCTGGGATATGGCACCACAGAGGCAGGTCCAGGTTGCTCATGGATAGAGACAAAGTGCTGGAGTAACTCTATGGGTGGGGCAGCATTTGGGGAGAGAATTGGCAGGCAACATTTCAGATCATGACACCTATTTAATTTCTGATTACTTGTTTAGTTTAAACTTATTTTACATCTTCAAGTCTTCTATTGGGTCCTCCCTCAACCTTCTTCTTGCTAGAAATGGCAATTCCAGCCTGTTCATTGTTTCCCAACGTCCATCAGAAGAATATCAGAAATATAACAGGGAATTTGGCCCCTTGTGCCTTTTCTGCCATTCAAGAGAATAGTGTCTGATCTCCTACTTCAGTTACACACTCCTGCTGTATCCCTTGATTTCCTTAATAACCTTCACTCACCATTATGACAATACTGTCAAGGTAATGAATCACCACGGCCTTCTCAGGGCGAGAATTCTGAGGCTTCACTACCACTCGAATGAAGACATTTTTTCTTATCTCTGTCCTGAGTGACTGAACTTTTATTTTCAGACAATGACTCCTGGTTCTAGAAATCCCAGCTAGTAAAAACACTGACTCCAGACCTCTTCTGTGCAGAACTTTATATATTTCAATTACATCACTTTTCATTCTTCTGGATTCCAGAGAGCATAGATCAAATCTGCTTAATCACTTCTCAAATGATCAATCTGCAATTCCAGAAAAAAATGTTGTGAATGTTAATAGACTTTGCAAGTGTATCCTGCACTCAATATGATCAGTGCAATTCTCAGCTGGTCCCTATGTAATTGGAGCAAGTTGTCTCCACTCTTGTACTCAAATCCTCTGGTGATAAAGGCTGATGTACCATTTGCCCTACTAATTGCTGGCTTTACCTGCATATTTATTTTCTATGATTCATGAAGGAGGATACCCAGGTCTGTCATCTAATCTCTCACTACTTAAAAATATACTTTGCTTTTCTATTTATTCTACAAAATCACATATTTCCACATTATATTCCATCTGCTATGAATCGCTTCCCTCTGGAAGGTGACTCTGGATTGTCAAAGCTTCCACAGCCAATCATAGAAACAGTTTTTTTCCCACGAGTAGTAGCTCAACTCAATAACCAAAAAACTGTTGCCTCCTTTTGCACTGGTATTTTATTTAATTCACATGTTTAATCAATGATGTTTTATTATTAACGTTTAATGTTTTATGTGTCATTCCTAACTGTCACTGTATGTCATGTTGTCACTTGCGGGCGGAGCACCAAGGGAAATTCCTTGTATATGAATACTTGGCCAATAAACTTATTCATTCATTCATTCATTCATGCCCTTGCTCATTCGCTTATCTATATCCAGAACTGCCCGGTATGCTCCTCACAGCCCATAATACTACCCATCCTTTGTATCAGCAGCCAATGTGCAAATATTACACTTTATCCTTTCATACAAATCATAGATATAAATAGTGAACGGTTTTGACACAGCATGATCCTGATCATACCCAATCTGGTTACAATACTCCAAACCAAAATAAATGACATTTATTTCCATGACGATCAGAGTGAAGACATCAAAACCTATAGATAGCAAAGCTAAATGTGAATGGCACTTAGTGTTAGGCTTCAGACACAGGTGCTTTGATTTTCTCATTTTTGTTTTTATCTTTTGCTATAGGTGACTCTGAATATACGAACACTGTTGAAATGCATCTGTATTCCTTTGTAATAAGGAACACTAGTTTCACAGCTATTGGCATTGCTGCAGCTTTCCTGTCAGGTTAGAGAGGTTGCTGATGAACCTTTACACTTTACAACAACTCAATGAGTCTTTAGACTTTAGAGATACAGGCCCTTCAGTCCACCAAGTCTGTGCTGACCAGCAATCACCCCGTACACTTGCACCATCCTACACACTCGGGACAATTTACAATGTTTTTACCGAACCAATTAACCTTCAAATCTGTACGTCATTGGTGTGTGGGAGGATACCGGAGCACCTGGAGGAAGCCCACGCGGTCACAGGGAGAAAGGACAAATTCTGTACAGACACCACCCGTAGTCAGGATCGAGCACGGATCTCTTGTGCTGGAAGGCAGCAACTCTACCGTTGCGCCACTGTGCCACTCCATGAGCCAAATAGTGGAGGAAGCATAGAAATTAGGTGCAGGAGTAGGCCATTCGGCCCTTCGAGCCTGCACCACCATTCAATATGATCATGGCTGATCATACAACTCAGTATCCTGTACCTGCCTTCTCTCCATACCCTCTGATCCCCTTAGCCACAAGGGCCACATCTAACTCCCTCTTAAATATAGCCAATGAACTGGCCTCAACTACCCCCTGTAGCAGAGAGTTCCAGAGACTCACCACTTTCTGTGTGAAAAAAGTCTTTCTCATCTCGGTCTTAAAGGATTTCCCCCTTATCCTTGCAAACTGCATCACACTCGGTGAACTTTGGAAGATGTCTCGGCAGCTCTCAAGGACTCCTGGCAATGGACAATCAGGTCTTCCACAGAAAAGCCTTTGAGTATGAAAGTAAACAATAAAGTAGCGCATTCCCCCTAATTTTACCGGGACTGAGGCTTAAAGAAAGTTGGTTTCACATCTGAGCTCTAATATAAATCCTCCAAATGGACATTGAGTGAATAATATCATCCTTAAGCTCACATCTGACACCTGAAAAATATTTCAGGAATACTAGTATCAATCACATGAAGAAGAAACAAGTCTAATTGGTAATTGGCATAATATGACTAAGAAATGAGTCTACTCCAGGGTAAATGGGTTGTAACATTATTTACACATGAAAAGTGGCTACTAAATGATTCAAAATGCAGGCCCCAGCCTCCCATTACCTGGACCTGATTTACTCTCCGTTTTAAACCTGGGTACAGCATCACCAACTGTTGTCTGGCATTATCCCCCTTAGTCATTCATTTTTACATTAATATAATAAAGCTTCTGCTGTCGCCTCTCTAGCCTTTTAATATACATGGAAGAAATCCATCAGGATAAGAGATTTTATCCTCTCTAAGTTTAATTAGTTTATCAATTATCTTCCTATCATTAACATAACCCAGTCGGCACTGATTGCCAGAAAAAGCGAAGATGCATTATTTGATATGGCAAACTATTCCACCCATTTTCCCAATAGATGCAGGCAGTCAGATTTATATACTTTAACATATAGCATGTTTTCTTTCAATCATAGACAGTTGTTATTTGGAGTATAGGCTGCCTTGATTATTAACATTACTTATGGAAGACCAGTTTGTCTTCCCAAGTTATAAGAAACAGATTGAGACCACTTATTTGAAACCAGCTGCCCCTGATGTTCACTTCCACACTCCAATCATTCAAAGGCCTCCTCCATTGGCTTAGTGAAGCCAAATGCAAGCTGGAGGAAGAGCACCTGGTATTCTGTTTGGGAAGCTTACAACCCAATGGTGTGAACATTGGATTCTCCCATTTTAGATAACTATATAGCCCTTCTCAACTCCCTTCTTCCTCAATATAGGCCAGCCACCTCCCTTGTGCCCCAACTGGACTCACATCTATTTCTCCCATTGCAACCAACACGATTACGTACTCACACTCCAGTCTTCCTCTCATCTCCACCCTCCCAAGCATAAAATTCAAATAGCATGAATGTCACCAGATTCATGAACAGCATCTTCAATGAAGAACTTTCAGACTTGCGAATGGACCTCTCATGGGCTAAGGATGAATTGCCAATCTTCCAATCTACTTCATTATGGCCCTTGCCCTTTTTTACCTGCACTTTCTCTGTAGCTGTAACACTATATTCTGCACTCTGTTTACCTGCCCTTCTGCATCACCTGATGTACACACGTCTGGTATGATTAGTCTGGATAGCAGGCAAAACAAAGTTTTTCACTGTATCTCGGTAGCTGTGACAATCATAAACCAATACCAATACGAAACCCCTGCTGATTTTGTTCTCCTTTGTGCTTGTGCTCAAAGCCAACCAGTACATTCATCTCCTCGAGCTATCTGGACCTCGGGGGAATTAGAAGTCTTTGGTGGAATGTGATCAGACGAGCCCTCAGGCCCTGGGATTTTTAAAAGCTGCAGCATTGTCTTTGTTCATAACTCTGTTCCCAGCCAGGTTTTTATCAACTGTCTACACCGGTAACAATAGTAGAAGGGGAAATGTTATCTTTGATCTAATGCAGTCTTGCCACAGGTGGGTAACTGTAGCTGGCCCAAATAGAGGAGTCTTTTACATTTACCTGCAATTCAATGGAATTGCCAACTCGCTGCCCTTCTGGCAGGTCCGCAGTTGTGTGTTTATTGTGGGCTGGCAGTTTTCCTGTGTAAAGCTAACCCCCAATCATGCCAGAATGACATTTGTGAAGCATCTTTAACTTGTGTGTGTGCACCTTCTCATCCAATCCGGAAATCGTCCGTTTGTGTATCTACTGTATTGTAACATGAAATATTACATGAAGTCACAAGAGTCTGCAGATGCTGGAATCTTGAGCAGAAAGCATTGGAGGAACTCACTAGGTCAGACAGTATATGTGGAAGGAAATGGATTGACGGCATTTCGGATTGGCATCCTTCTCCAGTCTCTTCCATTCATTGGATGACAGAAGTGGAAGTGATAAGATTCAAAGGGCAGACAGATTGATGTCACAGAGTCACACAGCATGGAAATAGGCCCTTTGGTCCATTAATTCCACACCGATAAACATGTCCCATCTACACTAGTCCCGCCTGCCTGCATTGGTCCCATATCACTCTCAACCTGTCTTATCCATATACCTGTCCAAATTTTTCTTAAACATTATGATAATACCTAACTCAACTAACTCCTCTGGCAGCTTGTTCCATACACCCACCACCCTTTGCATGAAAAGTTTACCCCTCAGGTTCCCATTAAATCATTTCCCTCTCACCTTATGCCAATGTCCTCTGGTTCTCGATTTCCCTATTCTTGGCAAGAGACTCTGTGCATCTACCCGATCTATTCCTCTCATGGTTTTGTACAACTCCATAAGATCACCCCTCATTCTTCTGTGCTCCAAGGAATAGAGTCCTCACCTGCTCAATGTCTTCCTATAACTCAGGCCCTCTACTCCTGGCAATATCCTCATAATTCTTCTATGCACCCTTTCCAGCTTGACATCTTTCCTATAATATGGTGCCCAGAACTGAACCCAATACTCTTATACGTTGTATAATGTCTTATACAACTGGAACATGACCTCCCAACTTCTATACTCAGGTGAATGTGGTGTGGAGAGGAGGTGTTTTGAGTTGGGACCCATCTTCATTCCCTCAATTTCCCTCTTCATTGATTACTTAAAAGGGTAGAATGGTTCGGCAGGGAACCCTAACTGAAACTTGGATTTAGGAATAGATGAAAAGATATCTTATATTCTTTGATCTTATCTCCTACGATATATTAATAGTAAATTATTCCTTTCTTTATGATTTTCTTCTTTGATATAGATTATTATTCTATTTTTCTTACTGTTCTCTATAAAAAAAAACTATTAGAGTCAAAATGATACAACTGATAATATTAATAATGTATGATTGTTGAACATGAAATATCTCTATCATAATATATGTTTGCTAATCCACTGTCTAAATATCTAATAAAAAAATATATATTCGGAAAAAAAAAAAAATCATTCCATCAATTTCCCTCCACAGATGCTGCCTGACTCTTCAGTTCATCCAGCAGTTTCAAGCACTATATCTAATCTCCATGTTTCTTACCATGCAAAGTTCATATTAGAGTTAATAACCTGAAGCAGGAACCTTGCTAGATATTTTTACCGCTGATTCAATGATATTAAAATCAGACGTAACAGGAGATACAAGAAACTGCAGATGCTGGTTTACCAAAAAAGACACAAAGTTCTGGAGGAACTTGGCAGCATCTCGGGAGAATATGGATAGATGACGTTTTGTGTTGGAACCCCTCTTCAGACTGATTGTGGTGATGGTGGGGGAAGGGGTGGGGAGAGATGTGGAAGAGAGGTGGGGACAGGACAAAGTCTGGCAAATGATAACATGGTCAAAGAGCTGTTGAGCTGCTGGAATCACAGAGAATGGGAGCAGTGAGGGAAGGTCTCACAAAATGTATATAGAAGAGAGGAGGAGGACCTCTTGAAAGTAGACATTCTTGGAGGAGATTTTGCAGTGGAGCAACAAAATAGAAACACAAGGATACATCCCTTTTTAACCATATAATAGTAAAAAATATTCTAGCACCCAGGAGTAAAATATGTAATGGAAAGAGGAAAATACTTCCATTGGCAATCACCATTGGTGAACTGGCATCTTTCCATGTCATTGTAATGTCCGATGGATAAATATGGATTATTCACGTTGATTAACATTTTCTTGTCTTTGGCAAGAAAGTAAATTATTCTTAGTGAGCGTTTCATGTGGGACAATTTTGCAGCAGTTAATTTTAGCTCTCACAGTCTGAATTTAGGGTGGCATTTTCCCCTTGTGAATGGATCACATATGGTTTAATTTATTTTAGTTTTGTTTAGTTTAGAGATACAGTATACAACTAGGTCCATTGGGCCACCATGTCCATACCGACCAGAGATTACCCGTTTAGACGACTTCTCTGTTATCCCACTATCACATCCTACACACGAGGCCAATCAACCTACAAGCCTGCACACCTTTGGAATGTGCGGAGAAACTTGGCCAAGGGAGGAAACCCACACAGTCACAGAGCGAATGTCCAAACTTACACATACAGCATCCGAGGTTGGGATCAAACCCTGGTCTCCCGCGCTGTGAAGCAGTAATTCTACCTCTGCACCACTGTGCAGGATTCAAT
The DNA here is from genome assembly GCA_035221665.1 of Okamejei kenojei. NCBI lineage: Eukaryota > Metazoa > Chordata > Chondrichthyes > Rajiformes > Rajidae > Okamejei > Okamejei kenojei. Next base: position 16,234,327 of record CM069159.1, read on the forward strand.
ATAGTGTGAGCTCTCTGATCATGTCTCTTCATCCTCATCAATGTCCGTTTAATTAATTGAGAATCACAATGTAGTTTATAATCCCTGACAGCATCAAAGGTACCATAAGCAGTAACTCTTCAAACCAAAGTGACAGGATGAATATTATTTGCCTTCTGCATTAATGTGTTGCTTCCTGCTTTGCCTTTTGTATGTGTCTGCTAATACTTACAGCATGAAGATACCTTTATTTTAGTTCCTTATTCGGCTTCAGATAAAATGACGGACAAGAGATGAATTTTCAGCTCAGGTAAGATCAGATAAGATGCTGTACCTTAATCAATATCCTCCTCTCATTCTGATTTTCTGGCATCTGGAAATTCATGGTGCACATGCTAAATTTAAAACTGCTGCAGTATCATGAAGAATTTGTTAATTTTCTTCTGTAGAGAAAATATACCCTCATATGGCAGCATGGTGGCGCAGTGGTAGAGTTGCTGCCTTACAACACCAGCGACCCGGGTTCAATCCTAATCACGGTGCTGTCTTATGGAGTTTGCACTTTCTCCCCGTGACCTGCGTGGGTTTTCTCTGGGTGCTCCCGTTTCCTCCCACACTCCAAAGACATACAGGTTTGCAGGTTAATAGGCTTGGGTAAAATTGTAAATTGTCCCTGCTGCATGTAGGATAGTGTTGGTGTGCAGGGATCATTGGTTGGCACTGACTTGATGGGCCGAAGGGCCTGTTTCCGCGCTGTATCTCTAAACTAAACTAAGTCAAAGTTACATCAAGCAAACCCTTTCCCACCATTAAGCCTGAAAGCATCGGTGAGAATTACGATTGTCTGCACAGTGTAGTTCATTATAAATGACTGAACAAATGTTTTGTCTTGTTGTAAAATAATGTTTCTTTCCATTTGGTTCCCATTGTTCTACTCTTTGCAAGTGCGGCAATATATAGTTCTGCTTCCTAGTTTGCACTTGTTCTATTTTATCCTCACATTATCCCCTTGCTCACTGAACCACTTTTGCTCTTAATTTATCAATACTGCGATTTATTTTTCAAATCTCTACCTTTTGTTCCAAAGCTCACTACAGCCTCTCTCCGTCCTGACCCTATAATCTTCCCAAGCCCCATAAGCCATCGAGATATTAATCCTTCACTGTCAGCAGACTTGATTTTATCTGCTCTAAGACCATTTTATTTAATGTCAAAATCAATCTATCTCCGTATTTATTTTTTTCCGTTTATGGGATTCTTTAAAAATTTGAAAAGCTCGAACCTCCAGCTGCTGGAAATCAGAAATCTACACAGGAAATACTTGGAATACTCAGCAGGTTTGATCGAAACCATCAGACAAAATCAGAGTTAACTCTTCATCATATCATCACAAGGCGTGGCACAGCGGTGCAGCTGGTAGAGCTGCTATCTCACTGCGCCAGAGACCCAGGTTCGATCCTGACATTGGTTGCTGGCTGTGTAGAGTTCTCACATTTTCTCTGACACTCATGGCTTTTCTCCGAGTGCTCAAGTTTCCTTCCCATATCCCAAATGCATCCAGGTTTATAGATTAATTGGCCTGTAAATTGTCCCTAGTGTGCAGGGAGTGGACGTATATGTGGGACAACATCAAACTACTATGAACGGGTGATCTATGGTTAGCCTGGAGTTGGTAAACCAAGGGCCTGTTTCCAATGCTGCATCTTACAATCAACCAATCTATCAATCAATCAATTCATCATAGTTTCCTCTGTTATAAATCTTTGGTGATCTGTCCTTGTGGTATCTCATGTGGACTATCTCCCATGAGTTATTACAGGATAACGGTATGCAAAGATTATTTGTGAAATCTAAGACACAATTTTTGTTATAGTGGTTATATGGAATCTCCAAATTTCTGTGGAATTAATTATTTTACTTATAGATCCTTTCTTACAAATCTGTTCTTCAAATATAAAATTTTAAGCAACTAATCGATTTACAAATTCAATACCTTCACAACATGAAATAATCTTTCATAATTTCCCTTTTGTGAAGCTAAAATTGGTTTCCATTACGTTTTGGACAAATATGTCCTGACTTTAGTGAAGCCAACAGTGCGAGTCTTTGCCAAGAAGTCAAGTTTTAACAAAGGAATTATTTTGGTTTTCAAAAAAAAAAAATCAACAAACAACATCCTTTCAGTTCAAATACGAGAAACTTGGCAACAAGAAACCTCAAAGACTGCCCAACTTTGAGATTTCAACTAGGACAAGAATAATGTCTGACAAATAATACACAGGAGAGCAATTAGCAATTGTAAACAGAACATGCACAATGTTTTGCCTTCACGCGTCCTTCAGATTTAATTTTATTGTTCTTGCTCTCTAATTGCCCACTCAGCAACTGTATGCTAGTTTATAGATAATGTAGGATTCTTGTTTCCTTCCTGAGACCCTCATCACTAGTATCTATGTTAATGCAGCACAGGGGAAGTCAAAAACAGAATAAAATAGAAGTAAGCTATCACCTTCAAGCATGATCCTCCACTCGTGGCCTCAATTCATCTTCTGACACAATTCTCTGATCTTCCAAAATGTTGTCAAGCACCACCTTAAATACCAACCTCCACAACCTTCTGGGGTAGAAAATGCTGAAGATTCAGCATCTTCTGTGAAATCACATTTCCGTCCATTTCCATTTTAAATAATCAGCCTCTTATCATTTAACTATTTGCTCTTGTTTGATACTGTTCCACGAAGTGGAAATATCTACCATGTCATGACCTTTCAGGATCTTATCTTCCTCAACAAGGTCACTGCTCATCCTTTAAAACCGAAGAATACGGACACAATCTATTTAGCATCCCTTGGGGGCGAAATCTCAGGACTTAATGTTGAATCTCCATTGGACTGCAAGCTCTGTCACATTAGAATCTTCCCTTTCCAATTACGCCTTCTTGAACCAATGCGTCCTGAAAACATTTGGCATAAAGTTGTATTGCCCTTATTGCTGCACCCGCTGAGTTTCTCCAGCATTTTTGTCTCCCTTCGATTTTCCAGCATCTGCAGTTCCTTCTGAAACACCTTTACAGAAAAGTTCTAAATGTACTTTTCTGAAAGTGCATTTACAATTTTACTTCGGAGTCACGTGAGTGATTCCGTGAATAACCCCGCCAGTGTGCATGCTCGTAATTATGCCGTTTCTAATGGCTCAGCGACTGACTGGCAGGCGCAACGGTCCTGCCAGCTGTAAGTTTAAACATGCAGGTAAGTTTCTATTTCTTATCAGGTTTTGTTTTCTCTTGCAGGAACCTCTTCTTATAGAGGTTTCCTCCTGGATGTTGTCTCGAAGTCCGGCGAGCAGCAGGCAAACCGGCTTGGGCTGTGGGGAGACTTCGGTCCTAACCGCGGAATCGCGGGAGCCTGCGGCCGTTGGGTTTGCGACTCCAGTCGCTGACAAAGCGGTCAGCGGCTTCCAGACCGCTGTGGTTCCCATGGAGGGTTAAATCCAGAAGCAAGGCGGTATCACCACCAGAGGTGCTGACAGTATGGTCAGTGGCTCCCACACCGCTGTGGTCCCCAGGACATGGGGTATAACCAACGATAAAGTGGTCAGGCCTCTGGATTCGGGACGAGTCGGGTCGGGAGGGTTCCCCTCTGGTGATACTTAACAGTTTGGAGACTGGATGGAGCTCCTAATGGAGAGGATGTTCCACCAAGACACACTTCAACAGGAGGAGTAGTGTCAGCGCCGGCCTATGGGAGAGCCCGCACCAGCAGCGCCTAGTCAGGGCTGCATAATTGGACAGTTGTCCAGGATGGAGCTCCTAATGGAGTGGATGTTCCACCAAGACACACTCCAACAGGAGGAGTAGTGTCAACGCCGGCCTATGGGAGAGCCCGCGCCAGCAGCACCTATTCAGGGATGCTTAATATCTCCCTCTTGGAGGAGGAGAGCATGCGGGGCCAGAATTATTCTGCCGCCAAGTATGTTCCATTCTGGTATAGGTCTCTTGGGAGGCCATATCAGTGCAGGTACCCTTAGGGGCCTGAGCCAGCACCTGTTAAGGGCTGCCTACGTTCTTCCCCTTTATGGAGTGGAGTGCGAATGGTCAGTAGGTAACTGACTTCAAATTCTAAAATATGTCCGTGGAACATACTGGAGCACATGTGTATGGGTTCAAGGCAATCCTCACAGATGAAGATGTTGCTGCCAGAAGATTTGGTTATCAACCGTTGGCAGAATACCTGGAAGGGGTCAGAGTTCCCCTCATGCTACCAGTGCCGGCAGTGAACAGAGCTCTAGCCGCCGAATCTTCTATTCAGGTAAGACCTATTCAACAGGCAAAACCTGGATGCGGAAGCAAAAGCTGTCGGACCAATCAAGGTACCAACGACAAGCCACGCTTCATCGGGTTTGGCGACAATACACTCCACGCCTCCATTGGCAGTGAGCGGTTCACTGAAGCTATGGCAGCGTGAAAACTGGACAGAGACATTCCACACACCCTACCAGTCCTACTCTATAACCAGGCATGGGGTTAGTGGACCACTTACAAGTTGGTAATTTTACACTTGTTTGTACAACACACGTATGGTTAAGGCATTGTCACCTAACCATGTAAAACTGCACAATACTAATATTCCAAGCAGGTTTGGAATCAGGGCCAGTATTGTCTTTTAAGGCAGGCTCAGTACTATCGCCAGGATCGCTTCGAGACAAGATCGAAATATGGCCATAGTTGTTTTTCATGGCAGGCTTAGAATTATGGCCAGAGTTACCTTTAGAGGCAGCTTCGGAATTATGAGGTAGGTTCATTTTTATGGTCAGGATTGTCTTCCAAGACAGGCTCGGAAATCGGGCCAGAGTTGTCGCTCCAGGCATGGAATGATGGCAGACGTGGACGTTCATTGTTAAGATGGAGAAGGTCATGTAATGCGTATGTGCAGTATAAACCTTACGAATAGGAAACTTCGTTACTGACTAACAACTGATTTTCATAAAGATCTCAAAGATACATTCTATTCACTTCCCATTTACAGGGATCATCAGAGACATTTGAAATTATCAGGAGAATGATCACAGTAATGATAATTTGCTAATGATGAGGCAATAATTTTACTCTGATATTTACCAAATTATTAAAATCTGTACTCACAGTCTAAATTTGTTATGTCTAGTCTGAATGATATTCTAACGCTCTATTTTGCAAAAATCAATTGTTCAGCTTCAAACTATATTTGAGAAATTAAAAGATGGGAAGGGCTTTGTAGGATCCCTCATCCATCCAGTTAAAATTAAGTAGTTACCAATATACTTGTTCGTCATTGGGATTTACCTTCAACCATTAATTAGCCTGTGACTCCCACCCTCAGTTGCCAATTCTTCAGTTATTGCTATCAACTATCAATAAACCCTAAGGTAAAGGGTTATGGACCAAATATGCATAATTTGCATGCTCAACTGCAGGTTGATACACAATGATGGTGGCATATGTTAGTCACGTTGGTGCAATCAATTAAAATCATCCTATACTAATTTACATAATCTCATTTACCACTGGTGTATCATCAAGTACAGATCAATGACAACACAGAATGAGTGTTGGATTTATGAAATTATGGTTCAATGGAACACCGAATGTTGATAGTAAGATTAAATGAGAACTTACCAGTTTGAAGTTTGATCCTTATTTTATGAGGAGTTACGATGAGGGATTACATGAAGACCCCGCCAGGCACGCATGCGCGACATTCTTCAAAGCAGCAGTGTGAAATCACAGAACACAGAAGTTGACTGAATGTATAGTAAGATAAGAGAACTAAAATACCAGTTGATCCTTATATAGAGGGTTGGGAGTGGAGGGCACGTAATCCCTCATCGTAACTCCTCATAAAATAAGGATCAAATTTCAAACTGGTAAGTTCTCGTTTAATCTTACTATTTTACTTCGGAGTCACGTGAGTGACTACGTGAAGATTTCAAAGCTCTGTGATTTCATGCCATGGAGACGTCCATGCATCACACACTGCATCAGTGAAGAGCTAATTTTAATAATGCATTCAGACATGACATAGGTATAGACATGTTGATGCTATTAATGTACACATAGTGATAATAGTACCTCCTCCACCCGGGAGGAACTATAACACAGACCTAAAAAGAGTCGGCAAATACCCTCGGTCTGGCAAGGGTATTTCTAATGTTTGGAATCGTTCGTTAGACCATCCTGCAGCCGCTGGGATGTGGTCCCGTGAACGTCCATCCCCTGCTGCTGAAATAGTTGCAGCCTGGGTGGAGTGAGACTTGTATGTCAGTGTTTACTCCTGAATCTCAGAACCCATATTAACCACCGGCCGATGGTCTGTAGTGATTCTCTAGTGAGGCTTCATGTGACTAACAATCATTGCTAGTTCAGAGTCCCTAAGGCTCTAGTGACCTTAACATACTGGTGTAGATGTGTGGCCACATACAACCGAAGGTCCATGGGATACGCAATTCTAGTATGAGACCTAATGTCCCTGGTGATTTCTGCTGTTAAGTGATAACATAAATGTAATTCCCTGCAGAATAATCATCTTGTCCAGTCACAGCTATGCAAACTGGATCCGTTGTGCTGACTCAGCGTCATGAGCATAACCACTTGGTTTAGTGAGCCAAGGGCAGGACTGTTCCAATGTTAGCATCCCATATCTCTGCGTACCTGGCCTAGGGGGGTGTCGAGTTGAAGATACCCTTCATGATCTCAATAACAGAAAGTGACCCGTCAGAGTGGATTCTGCTCCTCGCAGCCAATATGCTGAGAAGGCACGTGCAGCACAGTAATGGCACTCTTGAAATGATTGTCAACCCCATATGGAACTGAACTAAAGACATCAGTCAATCGTGTCAACTTTGTGTTAACAAAAAATCCTCCCCATCCCTACGAGGGAAGCACTGTTTGTTTGGTGCTATCCCTGCAATTGCAGTGAGCATGTCCATAGTTTGGTTTGACAATTCTAAGCCGCAGGAAGCGGTCTTCCCGGTCTGCAAGTCAATGTATAGATTTAAGCATGCAGAGGATGGTTCCCCGGTCACGGCTAACCAGCCATTTAGTGCCTGGAATCCATATAAGGTTCTATCATCATTCCCAACATCAGCGGGAATCATGGCTGCATTGGCCAGTCAGACACTCCGAAGATGCCTGAAGCGGGGCACAATGAACATACTTCCTCAGTGTAGCGAGAATGCATCCATCGCCACTATTTTGCAACTGCCGTTTGAGCCTGGATGCAACATTTTGATCTTTAGGTGTATTCATCGAGCCTTAATGTCCTTGAATCCTTGCGATTCCACATCCATTCTCGTTTTCCTGCTGCGCCAATGCCAATGAAGTTAGGTAAACTATTACCGGATACTTTGACTTGATTGCACGCATGTGATTTACATATTATAGCACTAGAGTGTATCAAGTTAGACTTGAGCATGCAGATATGCATATTTGCACAAACCTTTATCCACAGAATGCACCTTATGTGAATAGGTAGTTGATACCATATAACTGAATAATTGGTAACTCATGCAAACCCCATCCGCCTCCATACTAAAATTGGTATATAGTAATTATCTTTCTTTAGCATAGCATCAGTTAGTAATTAACTGACGAGTGCTGATGAAGGTTAGTGGGGCAATGCTGAATACTGTTTGTCCACCATGGTGACTTTGATTTCAGCTGGGAATAGTCTGTGAGCTTGCTCCTTTGCACGCCGTAGAGCTCTGATGGTGCAGAAGGCGCAATAGCACAGCTGACCAATATATTGCCAATCCCGGACAATTTAATAATTTCAGTTGGTATCAATTTACATTTACTGGATGGATGAGAATACAATTTCTGCAGAATGGTTTGTGGCTGATACCGCTGATTTGGCAAAATACAGTGTTTTAGAACATCATCCAGATAGCCCATAATATAATATCTTAGGTGAGCCCAGTGGAAACTGTTCCCCTGTTGTTAGACAGTAATGAGGTTTTCTATTCAAAAAAGTCTATACTGCATATGCGAGTTGAAACCGGTATCTTTCATAGTGACAATGAGCGGCCCGCAACTGCGGCCTGTCTTGAAAGGCAACTCGTCTTGCATAAACAAGTGTAAATTTACCAACTTGTAAATGGTCCACATACCTCATTTTTCGGAAAGAACCAGACCCACCTACCTTCATGGTTATTAGTGGTCTTGTGGTAAGCCCAAAGGCCCCTGGCGCGGGTTCTAATTCCGTCCCAGATTTGGAGAGTCGGATTGCTGGGGTGCGTGCACCCAGTTCCCTGAGGACCGGTTTGGCCTTGGCCTGAAAAGCCAGCGCCCAGTTTTGAAGCTGCCACCAGCTTCAGTGAAAAGCTTGCTGCCGATAGAGGCGTGGGGTGTGTTGCCGTGGTACCTTGAGCCGGACAGCTTTAATTCTTCATCCGGGTCTTACCTGTTTGTGCAGGTTCCTGAGAGAGGATTCGGCGGCTAGACATTGCTGGCCTCACTTGAACCTCCAGATTTGAAAATTTAAGGCAGGTCCGATGGAATTCTTCTGGAAGCAGTTCATTTTGAAGTGCACAGTACCCCCATATAGCGCTGTTCACTGCTGGTCCTTTCAGGGACAATTTTGCAAATGTATGGTATTCCACCGCCGGCACCTGTGATGTGGCGTGAGGTGGCTGTTCCTTCACGAGGGAACTCTGGCCTTCAGGCTACATTTCGCGAAGGTCTTGATGCCACGCCAGAATTTCTGGAACCTCACGTTTGTACTCCAGTATGTTCCCTGGACATACTTCCAAGTCTTCCACTTCATGTGGGATACGTAGGGGGTGTACCTTCCAGCCCGGACCCATGCTGAGTCTCCGAGGTTATCCGCCGGCGGGAAATTCCTCCGCAGGTTGTAATCTTAGAGCCCGGACCCTCCGAGTCTATGGGATCATCCGCCGGTGGTATATACGCAGCCCGGACACTGCAGGTCTCTGGGCTTACCGTAGGCAGTATATCTCTACTGATATGCCATACATGGACCATATCAGGAGGGAGCATTAGTGGGATGAGTGCTCTCTGACGCTATCCATGCTCCACATGGGTAAACGGCCGAGGGCGTACCCACGTTGGAGGAGACCCTCCTGGCCTGCCCAGGCCTTTCAGACTCCATTGACCCTCTCTGGGCCGCTGGTGTCTGAAAAATGCCGCCGGCTATCCGCACTTCTGCGGTCCACAGCCGTGTCTTCACACGGTCCCCTCATGCGGTCTCTGCAGCCGGGTTTTCCCCGAGCCGGGTTCATTCTGTGGTCTTCCCGTGGTCCCCGCAGCCGGGTTTTCCCCGAGCCGGGTTCATTCTGTGGTCTTCCCGTGGTCCCCGCAGCCGTGTTTTCCCTCCAGCCGGGTTCACCCCACGGCCAGAATCTTCCCGCGGTCACTGTGGCCGGGTTTTCCCTCCAGCCGGGTTCACCCTGCGGCCAGAATCTTCCCGCGGTCACTGTGGCCGGGTTTTCCCCGAGTCGGGTTCACCTCGCGGCTTGATTCTCTTGTTGTCCCGGGTATCCCCGCGGAATCCAGTCCGCGGTTTACCACAGCCGGGATTCCCTCACGGTCCCTGGAGATGGGATTCCCCGCGAAGTCTGTGGTGGTGTTCCCCCTCCAGCTGGGCATCCCCGCGATTCTCGCAGCCGGGATTTCCCCGCGGTGTAGGGGAACGCAATATCTCCAGCAGGAACTCTGTGCACAGAGCTTCCTGCAAGGAGAAAAACAGACCTGGAATTAAGTTGAAAATTTACCTTCAGGTTTCAAACTTACCGCTGGTGGGGCAGCGCTTCCGCAGCCTGTCGATGCGCAATGCGGTAGACGATATGTCGCGCATGCGTGCTGGCGGGGTCTTCACTTAATCACTCGCATGAGTCCGAAGTAAAATGTAATGTTTCATGCCTATTCATGGCTGCAAAACTATGTGGCATAACAATGGCGAGAGATACATCATTGCTACAACAAGGAGGAATGTTCGTTATGTCTTCCTCCATTTTGCCCATCAGTCGGATCTTGAAATAAAGTCAGCAAGATTCCGCTTAGGCTTTTGTACTTGCTGTCTGGATTATGCAGCATTGATTCCTGTTGTCAGGAATATTAGTAGTACCTTATATGATTATTCTACATGTAATGCTTTGCTGGTCAGCATGTGGCTCGAAAAACCAGCCTCTGCATGATAAAATCAATTTATTATTTTGCCGATTCTGAGTAGACTGCTCCTACGGCTCGGGTTGTCACACCGACCCATATATTGACTCACTGCAGAGGGCAGGGATAGCATCCCAAAAAAACAGTACAGTTTCTCCAGGAGATGGGAAGAGCTTTGTTTAATACTATGTTACATTTAATACGGTACAGATACTGACGACTTGAAGTTCATTTTCCAATAGGTCTTTTGACAATAATTGAGTTATAGGGCCATTAACTGTGCTTAATATGCCTTCCCGTCATATTTGCTGCAACGAATTGGATCCACTCTGTTGGGCTCACCCCGGATATTGAGTTTCTAAAGGATCATTAACACAAGCTCCCCCAGGACAAGTACAGGGCAATATGGATACTGACATTGTGTTGGCACTGCTTCGCCGGGGGCTCCTGCTACATCCTACGTTTGGCCGTCTCATAAGGTGGTTATCCTCATGGCGCTGGTCCCAGCGCAACGGGTCCAGTCACTACATAATTGTGACTAGACAGGATAGTTACATCTGCAAATAATATTATATATATGTTTTATTTAAGTAGAGCAGAAGGGGAGTCAGGTCCCAAATTAGTTTCATGACATATTCAGGGACCTTCGGTTCTGTGAGGTCACACATTTACAACAATATGTCAAGGTCACCAAGAGCCTAGAGGCTCTGAACTAGCAATGTTGTTAGTTCCAAAAAAGCTTTATAAGAAGGTGTCAGTTCAGACCATCCCCAGGCGGTGAAACATTGGTTTATATGGGAGTAGATACGAATTAAATCACTCCACCAGGTCTGCTACAACATCAGTAGCTAGGATTATTTACATTCCGCTGGACCACATCCTAGCAGCTGCAGGACGGTCGAATGAGTGAACCTTCCAAACACTTATAATAACCCATTGTCAGACCAGGGGTTTTTTGCCAACTGTATTTTACATTCAGTTGTATAGTCCCTCTCGGATGAGAGTGGTTACTATTATGATTGTTTATTCATTATAAATGTTTCCCTCGTACTGTCAATGAAGCAGCTGTGGTTGTGTAGACTTGTTTCTCACAGCATTAAATCACAGTGCTTTGAAATCTTCACGGAATCACTCACATGACTCCGAAGTAAAATATTAAGATTAAATGAGAACTTACCAGTTTGAAGTTTGATCTTTGTTTTATGAGGAGTTATGTTGGTGATTACGTGCCCTCCGCTCCCAACCCTCATATCACAAAGGTCATTTGGTAGTTCTAGGTTTATAATCTTAGTATGTCACTTAAATTACTGTTATCTGTGATTTCACACCGTTGCTTTGAAGATTGACGAGCATGTGCGCTGGCGGGGTTCTTCACGTAATCACCAATATAACTCCTCATAAAATAAAGATCAAACTTCAAACTGGTAAGTTCTCATTTAATCTTACTATTACCCTGCTGTCGGAGTGGGAGATTGCAACCTTCACGTGGTCCGCCCTGTTATGATGAATGCAATCAACCTGGCATTCACAATCAAGTAAAATCAAATAAAACAAGTTGTCCTGCAACTTTAGGCTGTGCACGCCATATGCAAGAAGAAGAAGACCCTTCTGACAATGCAGTTAAAGACATAAACTTCCACCAAATACTAAGGAAAGACTAAACATTGGTTTACATAATTTGTCCATAGAGTCATGGAGTCATACATCACAGAAATAATCATTTAGACAATCGAGTCCACGCTAACAATGAAACACTCATTGACACCAAATTTCATGTAACCCCATTTTATTCTCCGCACATTCCCAAAAGGTCCTCCCCACTACATCCCAAGATTCTACCACTCACCTGCCAATAATTAAAGATAATTTACAGTGACTAATTATCCTACCAACCCGCAATAACTGATGTATGGGAGGAAACTGCAGTACCCAGATGAGATCCATGTAATCATAGGGAGAACGTGCAAACTCCACACAGACAGCACCAGAGGTCACGACTGAATTGGGATCACTGGAATTGTGAGACAACTGTTCTACTAACTGCACTAACACCCCAATGCATGAGCTCTGATCGAAAAATACGTTAAATTAAAAGGAGGTACACCCAAACTAGTTGTAGGCACAAGAGGGGTAAGATTATGTGCAGCAACATTCAAAGTCACAGAGAGGAGGTTTACCAGAATGCTACTGGATTAGAGGATTTAAGCTGCAGGGAAAGGTTGGATATCCTTGGATTGTTTTCGCTGGAATGCCAGAGATTGAGGGGAGACTTAAAAGAAGTATATAAAATAATGAGATGCATTGAAAGGGTAGGCCTTTCAATGCATTAAAAAAAAAAGAATAATAATAAAAAATAAATTTAAAATACATAAATAAATAAAAAATAAAATATATATATATATTAAATAAATAAATAAATAAAAATTTAAAAACATTTTTAAAAAAATTTAAATTTAAAAAAAAACTTTAAAAAAAAAAAAAGAAAAAAAAGAAAAAAAAGAAAAAAAAAGGGTAGGCCAGTCAGAACATTTTTCCCAGGGTGGATCTTCCCATCACTAGAGGCATAACTGTAAGGTGAGAGGGAGGAGTCAATTGAGGTGTGCGAGGCATGTTTTTTTTTACACAACGAGTGGTTGGGGCCAGGACTGCACTTCCAGGGATGGTGGGGGAAGCAAATACAATAGTGGTGTTTTAGAAGCTTTTGGATAGCCACACAGATGTGTAGGGAACATAGCAATATGGATCATGTACAGGCAGATGAGATCAGTTCAACTTGGCATCATGTTCAGCATAATCGTTGTGTGTCTAAGGGTCCATTTCTGCACTGTACTGTTCTATGTTCTAATTCTTTTTTTAATCACTTTTTTTAAGCAAAATGTACCTTTATTTAAAAGCCAGTGAGGAGAAGGATTACGTTGTTTTTCAGTCAGAGAGGGAACATCACCAGGAGAAAGATCAAGCGAAGCAATACGCAGAAACATCAGTCTGAAGAAGGGCCTCGACCCGCAACGTCACCCATTCCTTCTCTCCAGAGATGCTGCCTGTCTTGCTGTGTTACTCTGCATTTTATGTCTATCTTCGGTTTAATCCAGCATCTGCAGTTCCTTCCTACACATGCAGAGACATTATCATTCTGTCAAAACACCTGCTAATTAGAAAAGACTGTGCAGAATCCATGATAAACCTCTTGCTGTGAACATTTCCATTATGCAGACGTTATGTGTGGTGCTGAATCAAGACCATCTTCGAGTTCAAAGACAATCACCAAGGAGTATATCTTCAGCGTTTTATTTCCTTGGAGATTGTAAACTGCAAGAACTTCATAAATGTTCTTTCTGTCACATGCAATATTATGGGGACATAAAGTGCTGGAGTAACTCAGCAGGTGGAGCATGTGTAATATATACACAACAAATTTGACAATGCAGTTGCTTACGTGACAAATGAAGCACCATTGAACCATTCAACCATTGAGGATAGGTAGCATCTTTGAAGAACATGGATAGGTGACGTTTCAGATTGAGACCCAACCTGTGACTGACTATAGGGCCAATATTCAGTCTGAAGCAGCATCTTGACCCAAAACATCCCCTATCTACGTTCCCTCCAACTCTACGCAACCTCCCATCCCCTATCTACGTTCTCCAGAGATGCTGCCTGACCCGTTGAGTCACTCCAGCACTTGGCGTCCTTTTTTACGTTAACCAGCATCTGCAGTTCTTTGCTTTTACAATATTACAGAGGCATGGCAACCGAAGGAGCCACTGATAGAGACAGTACTAGAGGCGAGTTAAATGTTGTAGAAGACAGATAACAACAGGGAGTGTAATGAAGCGATATTGGGTATAAAGGAATGGGTACTGGAGGAGAGTAAGGAGATAAATAGCTGGGTTTATTATGAATGCAGGGTGGGAATGACATTGTTTCGATGAATTAAGAGATTGGATTTGGTTGATGAACATGAGGTGCTGACGTTGATAATAAAAGTACTGAGGTAAAGATCCCTTTAGAAGATGCTATCATGTTCTCAAGGGGATGCTATCATGTTCTCAAGGAGAAAAAGATAGCAAAGAGAAATGACATAACAGTAAATGCAGAGCCTCCTGGATTTGAGCCCTTGTATAAGAAGTTTATCACCAATACAATGTTCATGTATTGAAATGTGTACGCATTGAATTGGGAATGATACATTATTCATCTCTGTGTTTTGCCGCTTTCTGGAAACAAAGGACCAACATGAAAGTGAGAAGATGTGATCTCATTAGTCACTCACTGCATTTGTTAACATTTACACTGTTAACATATCTGGACTGCTATTACTGTGGAAACAAAGAGTCAGGGCTGGTGGGAATTCAAGCTAACAATCCGGAACAATTTTATTTTAAGCAGAGATTTTTTATTATAGTAGTGGCATATTAAACTGGCTGAATTATTGAATCGCAACCTCACATTAAAATAAGATCTCATACCATAGTGGAAACCAAAATCTGGCAATTTCTTCTCCTGGAGTTATGGTGTATGGCCTCTAGTCTTCTGCACTTTTTTTGAAAATAAGTGTAATAGACATCGTCAGTAAAAGATCCAAGGTGGCAAATCACAAATGTTTTGTACACCTCAGGATTTTCTCTTCTCCATGTAGCTCCCTTCTCACACATCACTGGTAAGGAACTTGACTCTATGCTTCTTGCTAACTATGATGAAGGTATCGTTGGCCGCTCACTTATTTGAGAACATGGGGTCGTTTGCAGGGGCAATAATGTTGGATTTCTTTAAGCTGCTTACCGAGTCTTGTGAGCTCAAGGAGTGGTTATTAGACTCCACACAACCACTCAATGCACTGCTGATGTTTAGAGAAACAACCTGTCAAGTCTAGTCAAGTCAAGAGAGTTTATTGTCATGTGTCCCAGATAGAACAATTAAATTCTTGCTTGCTGCAGCACAACAGAGTATTGTATGCATAAATACAGAACAGTTCAGTGTGTCTATATAGCACAGACCATATATATACACACATAAATAAATAGATAAAGTGCAATAGGCTGTTATAGTTCAGAGTTTGTTTGAAGTTGTGTTTAATAGTCTGATGGCTGTGGGGAAGCAGCTGTTCCTGAACCTGAATGTACCAGATTTCAGGCTCCTGTACCTTCTACCTGATGACAGCAGAGCGATGAGTGTGTGGCCAGGATGGTGTGGGTCCTTGATGATGTGGGCAGCCTTTTGAGGCAGTGACTGTGATAGATCGCTTCGAATGGTGGGGGGGTCAGAGCTGATGATGGACTGGGCAGTGGTCACAACTTACTGCATTCGTCTCCGCTCCTGGATGCTCAAGTTGCTGAACTAAGCCACAATGCAGCCCAGTCAGTATGCTCTCTACTGCACCTGTAGAAGTTTGAGAGAGTCCTCTTTGACGTAACGATTCTCCGTAATCTTCTTAGGAAGTAGAGGCGCTGATGTGCTTTCTTTATAATTAAATCAATGTGTTGGGACCAGGAAAGATCTTCAGAAATATGCACGCCAGGAATTTGAAGATTTTGACCCTTTCCACCATCATCCTGTTGATATAAATGGGATTGTGGGTCTTTATCCTACCCCTTCCAAAGTCCACAATCAGTTCCTTGGTTTTGCTGGTGTTGAGAGCCAGGTTATTATGCTGGCACCATTTGGTCAATCAGTCGATCTCACTTCTATACTCTGACTCGTCACCAACAGTGGTTCGTCCCACAACAGTGGCGTCGTCGGCGAACTTGATGATGGAGTTCGCACTATGTCCAGCTACACAATCATGAGTATAGAGTGAGTACAGCAGGGGGCTCAGCACGCAGCCTTGAGGTGCCCCCGTGCTGATTGTTATAGAGGATGACACATTTCCACCAATACGGACAGACTACTATCTGTGGATGAGGAATTTTGGATCCAATTGCATAGGGGTGCGCAGACACCCAGATCTGAGAGTTTCTGTTGTCCAAGTGGTCCAGAGCGGAGTGGAGGGCCAGCGAGATCGCATCCACCGTTGATCTGTTGTGGCGGTAAGCGAACTGCAGTGGGTCCAGGTTCTTGTCGAGGTTGGAGTTGATTTGTGCCATGATCAACCTCTCAAAGCACTTCATCACCACTGATGTTAGTGCCACAAGTCGATAGTCATTAAGGCACCTTGCTCTTCTTGGGCACCGGTATAATTGATGGCCTTTTAAAACAGGTGGCAACCTCAGACCTCAGAAGTGAGATGTTGAAAATGTCCGTAAAAACTCCAGCCAGTTGGTCCGCACAGGTGTTTAGAACACGACCGGGTATGCCATCCGGTCCAGATTCTTTCCGACGGTTCATTCCCGCTGAAGGATCTTCTGACGTCAGCCTATGTGACTGTGACTGAAATACCATCACGGCGAATGGGGGCTCGAGAAGATACATCATTCTGGATTAAGGAAGATTCTCCCTATCAAAGCATGCGTAAAATGCATTGAGCTCGTCAGGGAGTGATGCTTCGCTGAAAATTGAGCTGCCTCCTGATTTTGCCTTGTAGGAGGTGATGGCATACAAGCCCTGCCACAGTTGCCGAACATCCGTCTCATCCTCCAGCTTGGAGCAGAAGTCCCTTTTGGCCTTTTTGATGGCCTTCCCAAGGTCGTACCTGGAATTCTTGTAGATCTCTGCATCTCCAAACCTGAATGCTCGGGATCTGGACTTCAGAAGAGTGCAGATCTCATTGTTCATCCAAGGCTTCTGGTTACGAAACACTTGGAAGGTTTTTGTTGGGATGCAGTCCACCACACATTTCTTTATGAAGTCTGTAACGACTGTGGCATATTCATTCAGGTCCGTTGCCGAGTTCCTGACCATTACCCAGTCTACAGACTCCAAACAGCCCTGGAGTTGTTCGTCTGCCCCCCAACCAGCTTTGTACAGTCCTCACCTCTGGGGGTGTGCGCTTCAATTGCTTCAAAAGCAGCAGGATCGCAGTACGATCGGATTTACCGAAGTGAGGGCGAGGGATATTGTGATAGGTGTCTTTGATTGTCGTGTAGCAGTGGTCAAGGGTGATTGATCCTCCGGTGCTGCAGGAGACATGTTGGTGGAAGTTAGGGAGCGATTTCTTCAGGTTGGCTTTGTTAAAGTCCCCGGCTATGGTGGTATATGCCTCGGGTTAAGCTGTCGGGTGCTTGTTGACCACAGCATGCAGCTCCCCCAGTGCCAGATGGACATCAGCCTGGGGTGGGATGTAGACCATGGTCAGGATGATGGAGGTGAATTTCCTTGGCAGGTAGAAGGGATTCAACTTGGAAGTAGACCCTTCGACCCACGAGATCAACACCAACCACCAATCGCCAGTTCACATAAGTTCCATGTTATTCCACTTTCTCATCTACTAGGGGCAATTTAAAGAGGCCAAATAACCTACAAAGCTGCACATCTTTGGGATGTGAGAGGAAACCGGGGCACCTAGTGGAAACCCACGTGGTCACAGGGAGAATGTGCAAATTCCACACAGACAACATCTGAGATTGGGATTGAACCCAGGACTCTGGCGCTGTGAGTCAGCAGCTCTGCCAGCTGCATCACTGCACCGACCCACATGTGGAGGCCTCTGTTTTCAAATCGAAGATGCAACCAGATACTTATTAATGAAAGGTGCATATTTTCTCTGCAAGGCTATGTGGCTCAGGGATTTGGCCATTGATGTTATCCCTCCACAAGAATAACTTGATTTGTGTTATTCACACGACCTACTTCACATCTGCTTCAGTGAGCAGTTTAACAAGACCCTGATGTATAAAATCATGAGAGGAATAGATCGGGTAGATGCACAGAATCTCTTGCCCAGAGTAGGGGAATTGAGGACCAGAGAATATAGGCTTAAGGTGAATGGGAAAAGATTTAATAGGAATCTGAGGGGTAACCTTTTCACACAAAGTGTGGTGGGTGTATGGAACAAGCTGCCAGAGGAGGTAGTTGAGGCTGGGACTATCCCAATGTTTAAGAAATAGTTAGACAGGTACATGGATAGTTAGGAGGGATATGGACCAAACACAGGCAGGTTGGACTAGTGTAGCTGGGGCATGTTGGCCGATGTGGGCAAGTTGGGCAGAAAGATCTGTTTCCACACTGTATCACTCTATGACTCTAGGATCCATCACTGACCACATTTAAGTTGGCGACTGGAATGATCAGCGTCAGGAAGGGGAAAAAAAGAACAGAAAATGTAGGAAACACTCAACATGTCCGGCTGCATCTGTAAGAGAAACAGAGTTAATAATTTAGATGTGAAAGCTGCTTCGTCAGACGCCTTGCTCAAACAATGTCACAAGGCTCAAACCTTATGGATTATGAAAAGCTAATTATTATTTCATCACATTGTAAAAAGCAATATTGGTGACCCACAGCACTTCCATGAATGTTTATGATTTTATTAAAATGATAATTCCATAAAGGGAGATTTAAGGAATTACAGCCTCTAAAATCTTGCACAAAGAATCCGTGCTGGAGCAACTCAAAGGCCCAGGCACCACACTTGAGGGAATTGGACAGTCAACGTTTCAGGTTGTCCCAATCCGAAGCTCTGCCTGTCCAATTCCCTCCATAGATGCTACCTGACCTGCTGAATCCCACACATGTCAGCACGGGGCCACAAGGGGCAGCACAGTGGCTCAGCATTAGTTGCTGCCTTACAGCGCCAGAAACCCAGGTTCGATCCTGACTATGGGTGCTGTGTGTATGGAGTTTGTACATTCTCACATGATCCTCGTGATCACGTGAGTTTTCTCCGGCTGATCCGGTTTCCTCCCATATTACAAAGATGTACAGGTTTTTAGGTTAATTGGCTCTGTAAATTGCCACTAATGTGTAGGATAGAATCAGTGAATGGGCGATCGCTGGTCGCGCAGACTCAGTGGGCCACAGGGCTTGGCTCCATGCTGCATCTTTAAACTAAAGTAAACATGGCCTGCCACATAACAACAAAGGAGATCATTTCAACCTAATTAGTCTATGCCAACTCATGGAGCAATTCCAATCTGCTACATCCTCCCTCTGACTAATCTCCTCACATTTCCATCAACTCTCTCCAGATTCTACCACTCACCTACACACAAGCAGGGATTTATAATAGTGAATCAATGTACCAACAACCCATCTTCCTTTGGAAGGAAATTTGGAGGGTGGCACAGTCGCACAGCTGGTAGAGCCGTTGCCTTGTATTGCCGGAGGTTTAGGTTTGATCCTGTCCTCGCGTGCTGTCTGCGTGAAGTGCAAATGACTCACCGGGAAGGACTGTTTGGGTCCCTGGATGATGAAAAGGAATGAGTGAAAGAAAGGTGGATAGCAAGGTACCACTGGGATTTGTAAGTGAAAAGCTGGTTGAGCCTCATTCAAGGTGGTGGAAACTACAGAGGAAATGACATGATCCATGTACAAACAGTAGGTTCAACTTTCTTTCTGATCTCTTTCCAACCTATGCTCATGGCCTGTGCAGCTATCCAGCAAAGATTTGGGATGCGTAGGGCAGCGCACCTGGTAGTGCTGCTGCCTCACAGCATTAGAGACCACGGTTCGATCCTGACCTCGGGTGCTGTCTGTGCTGTCACATGCTCCCCGTGATTGCGTGGCTTTCCTCCGGGTGTTCCAGTTTCCTTCCACATCCCAAGACATGAAGGTCGATTGGCCCTCTGTAAATTACCACTAGTGTGTAAGAAGTGGATGGGAAAGTGTAATGATAGAACTGGTGTGAACTTGTGATCAATGATAAGCGTGGACTGGGTGTGCCGAAGGCCATGTCTCCACACTGTGTCTCTCAGTGAGTGGACGTGAAAGTAGGATAACATAAAACTAGTGTGAATGGGTGATCGATGGTTGCTGTAAATTTGGTGGGCTGAAGGACCTGTTTCCATGGACCTGTTTGATCCATTCAATCAAAAAGGGTTTGGCCCAAATAGCCGTGGAAAGAGTAATTATCATCAATCATCAGGATGGGTAGCGGTCAGGTTGAAGAAATATATAGGTACATTGAAAACACTTTTCTGTGGATGTTACCGAGATAATAATTAAATTTTGAATGTTTGCAGTAAGCGACAATTTATGTTAAAAAGGAAGAAACTAAACATTATAAAAAATCTAATTGCTATTTAATCACTTTGCAACAAGCAATACTGATGATTTCTAACAATCTCAAATGAATGGTTATGATTACAGTAGAAAAATGATTAATATTACTATAAATCTGTCGCTGGAGTACAGTGTCTGGTTTATAAATATTAAATGTATTTCAGACTGCGTTGTTAATAATTCATAAATTCATAGGTCTTCTGTGTAAATGCTCATTGTGAGTCGGAGGATTACACCACCTCTCAGTGAGAGGAGTGTTCAATCACGTTGAGTCCTCTGTACAATCTTTGTGGTTGTCTAAAGGAGAGGAGATTGAGTGTACGATGGTTCAATAGCTCCTTTATTGTCACGTGTAGCAGGCATAGTGAATACATTTATTGCATACAGCTCAGCAAGATTATCCCCATACATAAGTACAATCACCCCGATCAGTGCAGTATGCACAGAACAGCCCACCGAGTCCATATGGAAGAGGCATGATTTTGGTGCCATTTTAATGTCTCAACAGCACAAGACCATTGTAGCCGTCACCTCCATTTCGGTCGTCCCTCTCCAAGCCTGGCCCTCTTCAGCCCTCGTTCTTCTTGTATTGTATGTGGCAGAGTTTTGAAGAATGATAGCTGATCTCACTGCAATGCATACAGTATTTAAAAGTGCATGGCAGGGGGATATGTGAAGAGTATATTTCCTTTGAACGATAGCGAAATCTCACAGTCACAGAAAATGGGCCAGGAGTGTGATGAGAGGGTAATGAATCTTTGGAAATGATTACACATAGAGCATTTACTACAAGAATCATGTGCTGCATAGATTATGTGGGAAGGCTGAATTAAGGTCAAAGATTAGCTGTGATAGTGAATGGTACAACATGCTTGAGAGAGAGAACAGCCAATACCTGCTCACATTTCTCAGCCACATCTCACGAAATTGAAAACTTTATTGTCACATGTGACAAGGCACAGTGAAATTATTGACACAATGTATACAAATAACGGCCACCTACGGCGCAGACAAGGTTACAAAGCAGGGCGGCTCCTCCTTTTGTTCCCCCCCCCCCCCCACCCCCAGGCCCACAATGTGTCCCCGGGTCCCCATTGTCCTTTGTTTCCTACCTCCTGTTGTCCATTGTTCACCCCCCAAGGCGATCCCCCCCCACGCCGGGTCCTCCATTGTTCTTCCCATCTCATCGACCGTGGGTTGACCCATGAGGCATCGTCGCCGCCGCGAGGCTCCACCACCGCCGAGGCCCCATCGTCACGAGGCTTCACCGCTGCCACCGCTTCACCGTCGCCGAAGCCCCACCGTTGCCGATGCCCCACTTCACGTGTCCGTCTCTTCCGTCGGTCCTCACTATCATTGGCCGCCTCACCGATCTCTCCATAACGCTGCCAAGTCCTCCCCTGAAGCCTCCGTGGTGCCGACCCAGGCCTCAGCCGTGGGCTCCATTGGCTGATCCGCCAACCCAGTATCAGTGGTGCCAACCCCATGCCCGGCTCCTCCGATCGACCCACGAGGCCCCGGCACAGGCTTGTTGAATGATGAATGCCATGGAAGTCACCACCACCACCACCACCACCTCACCTGGCTTTCAGTCCTCCAATACTTCTGAATGCCCCCCAACAATTCTGTAATCTTCTACCAACTATCTTAAATCTATGAGCAAAAAACGCAAAGTACTGGAGTAACTCAGTGGGTCAGGCAACATCTCTGGAGAACATAGATAAGTTTTGTTTTGGGTCAGAATCATTCTCCTGTCCGCAGAAGGGTTTGACCTGAAACGTCGCCTATCAATGTTCTGGAATACTGGATTACCTCCATGGGTTATGCAGCTTCTGGAGAACAGGGATAGGTGGCATTTCAGGCTGGGACCTTTCTTCGGACAGATTGTGGGAAGGGTGTGGGGGTGTTTAAGAAAGCTGGAAGAAAGGAGGGGCAGGACAAAGTCTGGCAGGTAACGGGGATGGGGGGGAGGGGTGTTGTAGGCAAGTGGTGGACAAAGACCAGGGATTAAAAGACAGAAAGTGTGAGGAAAAGTATTGAAGAGTTGCAAATTGTGAATCTAGAGGAAGGAATATAAGTGGAAGAGGAGGGGGAGGGAAGAAATATGTGTGAGTCTAGGTGGGGCACAGGAGCGAGGTGGGAGTGGAGGATAGTTAGAGGTGGAGTGGGGAGAAGATTTTGTAGTTACCTACAATTGGAGAATTCAATATTCATACCATGGATTGTAAACTAGCCATGCAGAATATAAAGTGCTGTTCCTCCAATTTGTTCTGGGCCTCACTCTAGCAATGGAGGAGGCCCAGGACACAAAGGTCATTATGAGAATGGGAAGAGGAGTTAAAATGATTAGCAACAAAAATGTCCCAATCCCAGATTTCCCTGGGATACCTGTCCTCCTTGCATTGTGACCTTCCCAACCTTCATTGATCTATTTTTTTTGCTGAGTCTTCAGCTGCAAGAGCCATCAACTCTGTGATTCCTTTCATGAACTATTCTGACTATGAAGTACTCCTTAAAATTTACCTTTTCAACCACACTTTTCATTGACTTTTCCATTGACTCTTCGTAGCAGAAATTACAGATATTGTTCGATAAAGCTCCTGTGGTGCACTTTGAAACATTCTAAATGGAAAAGAAATACAGAAGAGTTACCAAAGAGTATATCAGATTCATCGGAAAGTGACCCAGAGATGAACTGAGGTGAACCTCTTGGAGTAATTTGAAACACATTGATAAAAGGCAGGCTCATCTGTAACTTTTAAATGGAAATTACGTAAGGCGGAGAAAAGTGGTGAATTAGCACAGAAATTGCCCTAATTTGACACAGGAGCAAAAATACTCCAGAAATCAGAATAGAAAGCAGAGAACGCTAGAAATATTCATCACGTCAGGTATGGCCAGTGTAGAGACACTGTGCAAACCATAGGTTTAATACAATATGTTCTGACCTAATCCAATTCAGGGGTGGCACAGCGGTAGAGTTGCAGCCTATCAGTGCCAGATTCTGACTATGGGTGCTGTCTGTATGGAGTTTGTATATGCCAACTGTGACCACGCGTGGTTTCTCCGGGTGCTCCCGTTTCCTTCCACATTCCAAAGACGTACAGATTTGTAGGTTAATTGGCTTTGGTTAAATTGTAAATGATCTCCAGTGTGAAAGACATTGCTCGTGCAAGGGGTAATCGCTGGTCAGTGTGGACTCGGTCAGTTGAAGGGTCTGTTTCCACACTGTATCTCTCTAAAGTCTAGTCAAGTTGTTCAAGAAAATTGTGTAAGAAGGAACTGCTGATGTTAGTTTAAACTGAAGATAGACACAAAAAGCTGTAATAATTCAGCTGGACAGGCAGCATCTCTGGAGAGAAGGAATGGGCGATGTTTTGGGTCGAGATCCAATTGTTCTGTTAAACAATTGGCAACAAGTAAAAATATCAAAGATAGACACAAAAAGCTAGAATAACTCAACAAGTCAGGCAGTTTTTCTGGAGAATAGGAATAGGTGACGTTTTGGGTTGAGACCCTTCTTCAGACTGAGAGTCAGGGGAAAGGGAAACAAGAGATAAAGAAGGTAAATAGAACAAATGAATGAAAGATATGCAAAAATTAACAATGATCAATGAAAGGTGGATCCCACAATGGTTCAATGTTGGGCTGTGGGGTAGGTGATAATGAGTTATAAATAACGGGATTGAGAGTAAAAATATTAGTTTGCCCCATTTAAAGACATTTGAACAGGTACAAGGATAGGAAAGGTTTGGAGGGATATGGGCTGAACATGGCAGGTGGGACGTGTAAATGGGGCAACTGGGTCGGCATGTGCAAGTTGGGCCAAAGAGCTTGTTTCCATGCCGTATGACTATTAAGATATATACGATTTCATCTCTTCTGCAATCATGACAGCTGTCAACATCATTTATGAGAGATTTTAATATTTATGGTCATTGGCACCACAGACAATCTACGTCCAAATGCGAAATCCACACAATAAGTGTAAAATCTATTTTTATAAGCATGATTAAGCAACTTCATCTCACATGACAGGCAGCCATTGCATCCTTTATCAAGTAGCCATTGCATCCTTTATCTCTCCGCCCCTCCCCCACCCTAGTTGTTGTACGAGTTTCACTATCATCCTGTTGAGTTTCACTGTATAACTCATTATCACCTAGCCCACAGCCAGCAATGGACCACATTTTCTTGATCATCTTTACTTTTTGCATATCTTTCATTCATTTGTTCTCTATCTCTCCATAGCACCATCTCTATCTCAATTTTCCCTTTTCCCTGACTCAAGTCGGAAGAAGGGTCTTGACCCAAAACGTCACCTATTTTTTTTTTCTCCATAAATGCTGCCTGTCCCGCTGAGTTACTTCAACTTTTATTGTCTATCTTTGGCTTTAATTGAGCTGCTCACAACATTCTAGACACATTAACCATTATCAGTGTTTTTCAGCAATGATTGTTGCACATGTCACAAAAGTTTGATAAAGTAGAATGTACAACACTATTCTAAATTGATGACATAGTTCTCGCTGTCTTCTACATAATATTACAGAAACTGTTCATATTTCAATTATCTTTTACAAAAGCCTGATCTGTTAGTTTCTGTAGAAAACTTGCATCAGTGTAGATAGCACAGTATGCTGGAGTAACTCAGCAGGTCAGGCAGCATCTCTGGAGAGAAGGAACAGGTGATGTTTCAGATTGAGATCCGAAATGTCACCTATTCCTTTTCTCCAGAGATGCTGCCTGACCTGCTGAGTTACTCCAGCATGCAGCGTCTATCTTAGGCGTAAACCAGCAACTGCAGTTCCTTCTTGCACATTTTGTTCGCATCAGTGTAGATTGGAAAAAGTGAATAAACTTCAAAGGCTAATGCTGCAATGAGCTAAGAATGTTTCAGCATGGATTGTTAGCTGGGTTAACTGATCTCCAGAAAACCAGAGTGACCATGAACATGGGGCAGAAGCATCAGTGTCCCAGTTCACACATTAGCCGCTTGAGTAAAGCAAAGGAGGTTCTGTGGTTTCTGTTCAGCCTCACAGGAGAGAATAGAAAATTGAAAAAGGAAATGCACAATTAATTTAATTTTACATTTTGTCAGTTACAGTGGAACCCTGCTGCCTCATGCTGACCTTCTGACAAAGGCAATCTCATGGATTCTTAATGCCCATTTATCCAACTGTTCAATGTACAGCTGTTCCTCGACCTACGTTCCGATAAACCTAACATAAATTGAAAATATCGTCAGTCGTAAACGCATTTAATACAATGTGATTACGTGGCCAGAAATTACGTGTGGCTCACTGATGTTGCCCAGCGTTTGCACCATTGTAAAGTTGAGATATCGTAAGTCGAAGCATTATAAATCAGGAAACATCTGTAAATATATAAAGCGAGGATATGGAGCCAGGGAAATAGAAATATATTTTGAAAAGTTTCACAACCAGAGTCATTAGAAGTAATGCATGTCACACAGCGCTATTCAATATTAATTCAGTGATTTGCTGTATTTGAAGACTTACGTAAATATTACCAATGATAAAAACTCAGAAGCAGAGCAGCATTTCAATGCCAAAATCCTTTTTATTTAGCACTTAAAATAAGGCAGCACAGTGGTGCAGTGGTAGAGTTGCTGCCTTACGGCGCCAGGGACCTGGGTTTGACCTTAACTACGGGCACTTGTATGGAACATGTACATTTTCCCCGTGACCTGTATGGGTTCCCTCCATGATCTCCGGTTTCCTCCCACACTCAAAAGATGTACAGGCCTGTTGGCTAATTGGTTTGGTATCTACTACAACTAAACCTACGAGTAAAAAAGTATCAATTTTTTCCATGGTGACCTTTCTTTACTCACGGGCATTTTTTAACATATTGAAAAAAACGCTGCGACCTAGCTGAGGCCTCGAGTACGTGGAGACCCCTCTCGAGCATGAAGGAGAGTTATGAAGACCTCCTACGACCTCGTGTCGACCATGCTGTGAGTATGAGTCGAGGGCAAACTCGCCAGAACTCGCGGATTAGGTCACCCAAGTCTAAAAAATGTATTCAAAGGAATGTAATAGTTAGTCTTGGCATCGTGTTCAGCACATATATTGTGTGCTGAAAGACCTGTTCTCATGCTGTACTGTTCTAAATTATATGTTCTATGTAATATTAGAGCTGAGTTGTTGATTTTTTCACTGGGATGTGATGAGGAACAGGTACCTTACTGCTTGGAGCTGATTAGCAGGCGGTATTGTGCATTACTTTGTTGGCAAAGGTTCCACTTGCAAAGGGCATGCCATCATGCCATTATAAAGAAGGCAACACTGTTGTGCGCTGCAGGCTACCTTTTGGACTCACCTGTGTTTATATCAAGGTGAGCTGCACCTTAGTTGCAAACTGCTTCTTTTAGATTCTCGTTGCAGCTTCTCATTCACCACGTTCCCTTCTTTATTTCAGCTGGGAAGATACCTAAGCTGCCTCTATGGAAACCAGCATTTGGTCACTAACCATTTCCTTTAGCTGCCTCAGGAACCTTGATGCAAAGCAATTAATTTCCGTCTCAGCATATCACTCAAAAATAGGGGAAGGAAACATTTTCTCTGGGCAATATGTATTATTAATATTCTAAATATCAGTGCTATTTTCTTGCAGAAATCTGCACAGGTTACTGCATTAATAAAATAGATCTTCCCATTAATTATGACAGAATGGATTTTGCAGTGAAGATTGTACATGTTTGCATGACCTATATCTCTTGACCCTTCTATGGATTTTTCTGCAGCTACAACGGCAATTAGCTTTCGTCAAGAAGTTGTCATTTTGCTTGTCTGATCTCTGGCAAGGGTGCTGTTGGAGGCAGATACGACAGTGGTATTTAAGAGGGTTTTAGGTAGGCACATGGATATACAGGGAATGGAGGGACATTAATCATGTGCAGGCAGATGAGGTTAATTTATCTTGGCTTCATGTTCGGCACAGACATTGTGGGCAGAAGGGCCTCTTCCTGCGTTGTTCTGTACTATGTACTATCTATTTTTACTAAAGATTTGGTTAGCTGTTGTTTTATGATACAAAAGATTCCCTTTAAATGCATTTTGTAGTTGTAAAAAATCTCAGCATTTGCTCATCGGAGATTGGCAGATTCTGGATCAGTATGGGTGTCAGGGGTTATGGGGAGGAGGCAGGGTGATGGGGTTGAGAAGGAAAGATAGATCACCATGATTGAATGGCAGAGAGGATGATGGGCCACCAACTGTATAACTTATGAATTTATCTTTACTTAAAATGGCATACGTTTTGGAACTATTAAGTATTGTTCATATTGGTTGCTAAACTTGCTACTTGTAGATAACAATTGAGATCCTTGAGGCAAGGGGAGACATTTTGTTGTTGGCACTTCTGGAATTTTAAGCATCGCCCATTTTTTATCCATAGCAGCCCATGGACACAAAATGGAATTCGAGATACAACATTCCTAACAGGAAATGTATAGGATGCCAATCAGTTTTGGACATTGGCGCATCGACATCAGACATAATGAGCAGAACTATCTTGACATGAATCAGTAAATACCATTGATTGGAAGCCACCATGGTCAGTCCCAGAGTCAACTCCAGATATTACCCACAACACCCTGGCCAAACACTCATTTCCCTCCTGCCATTGGGAAGATGATATAGGAGCCTGAAAACGGTAACATCCAGGTTTAGAAACAGCTTCTTCCCTGCAACTATCAAGCTATTAAACACTACAACCTCCAAACAAACTCTGAAATACATAGACTTGGGGGGCATTGGTTTTGTATTTTTGCGCTATTATTATTTGTTTGTTTGTTTTATGCATATATGTATGCATGAATGTATGTATATATGTACACACACACACACACACACACACATACATATATGTATTTGTCATCAGAACTGAATCTGAATGTGGGTTGAAGTGAGACCTTGCAGAACCGGACACGTTGGAGGAGGTAGGAGGATGAGAAGGAGGGGAGCAGAGTTTTCAACATGAAGGTTAATTACCAAGATGTTTTCAGAGCAATTTTCTTTCTGCAACTACAATGTTCATGAGTTGGCTTCAGTTCAATAAAAGAGGTTGTTTATGAAACGGACCAAATGCAGCATCAAGCTGGTTTTGCTTGTGGTTGTCAGGTTAACCATCATCCTTAATTATTTTAAGCCTCTGGCACTGTTCAGACCACTGGTGGAGACACAAGCAGCATCTCTCAGTTAATAGCGTAGAGCCATATGAACGAGATCCCTGCGGCCTCGCATATCTCATTCCTTCTTGCAGAGACGAACAGATGGAGTAGATCGAGCATTTAGTTGAATTGCAGACTTCCCCACTGGTGCAGAATGGTGAAGTGTTGCTTGCACCTGATTGAACTTGGCCTTGCCGCTCAACAGATGTGCACTCCAGTGCCTCTGGAGTACTGCCTCGCTATGCAGGAGCGGTTCTGATAACCTGCCAGAAGTCACAATTCCTTCATTCTGTAGCAAGTCTCTTTCATAGTTGCATTTACGTGGCAATTGAAGATATTAAACTGGTTGTGAGAGGTTTTACTTGAATAATATCTCATTAGTATGGTGTCAAGTAATGGGGAGAAGGCAGGGGAATGGGGTTGAGAAGGAAAGAGAGATCAGCAATGATTGAATAGCTGAGTAGACTTGATGGGCCGAATGGCCTAATTTTGCTCCTATGACCTATTACCAGCCTCACACCAGTGCAAATAGCTGGTACAATAAGAGCAACTTAAAACTATTTGAGGATCTCAGAGAGTCAGGCAGCATCTGTGGAGAGAAATGGATAGATTATGTTGTATCTGCAGGCTCCTGCGAACCCACAATGCAAATAGTTCCACAAAGGCTCCCATTTGAGGAGCACTTCACAGTGAAGGCTGGCACAGTGGCATTGTTGGTAGAGCTGCTCTCTCACAGACCAAGAGACAAAGGTTCAATCCTGACCTCTGGTGTTGTTGGGATGCAGTTTGCCCATTCTCCCAGAGTGGGTTACCTCCAGGTTCTTAAGTTTGTAGGTTAATTGTAAAATGCCCCTGGCGTGTAGGGAGTGGATGGGAAAGTGAGATAATATATTATGAGATAATATAGGGCGATGCAGTGGCGCAGCAGTAGAGTTGCTGTCATACAGCGCCGGAGACCTGGGTTCAACCCTGACCACAGCTGCTGTCTGTACAGACTTTGTACGTTCCCGCTGTGACCGCGTGGGCTTTCTCTGGATGTACCGGTTCACTCCCAAATACAATGACTTACAGGTTTTTAAGGATAAGGGAAAGTAGAGATATGACTCTCTACATCATCGTCTATATCTCATTTCCCTTATCCCTAACCAGTCTGAAGAAGGGTCTCGACCTGAAACGTCACCCATTCCCTCTCTTCAGAGCAGCTACCTGTCCTGCTGAGTTACTCCAGCTTTTTGTGTCTATCTGCAGCTTATCATATAGTCTGATTATTTATTTTGTGGATTAATGTAAAATCCATCACATTTGACTCTTGGTGTGAACAATTCCTTCTGTAGCCCTTTCATTTAAGAGTTTGTTATCAAAAGTTAATTTCTAAGTCCAATCGTACCTCCTGACAGCAGGGATATGACCATAACGTGTAGCTCACAAAGATGCTTGCACTGTATCTGACCCTTTTAATGTCGGGTTTCTTCGAGTTAAAAGCATTCTTGCTGTGGGCCTGGTTACACTGGGGAAATAAACAAAAACACCACCAAATGCAAACTGAAATTAAAAAGAAAATTAAACTGTTAAATAATACAGTACATGCAAATATTTGTCTGCCTCTAAGGCATCAGAAAGCGAGTTGCAAAAGGAGGAATACTATCAGCCTGGTAGTAGATGGCAGGTCTTCATAAAATGGAGGCACCCTGAGGTGATGCCTCAACTATTGCGGCTGTGATTTCCAGGGAGACCTTTTCAAGTAACACTCCTCCCAATTCCCACCCACTGTGACACTCCAGCTGCTGAAACAGCGCTCTTCCCTGTTAAACAGCACTTGGAAAAAATTAATGGAAGTAGCAAGGAGAGCAGGAGATGCATCAATGTCCATCAATGAAAGTGACTTGGTAGCAGCAGCAATAATCAGCGAACTAAGTCCTGAAGGACATTCATGAGATCTAGGCGCAGAATTAGGCCATTTGGCCCATCGTCTACTCCACCATGGCTGATCTATCTTTCCCTCTCAACCCCATTCCCCTGTCTTCACCATCTAACTCCTGACACCCTCATTAATCAAGTATCTGACAATCTCCACCTTAAAATGATCCATCGAAGGCGTCCACAGCCATCTGTGTCAATGAGTTCCACAGACTCACAGCCCTCTGAGTAAATAAATTCCTCCTCATCTCCTTTCTAAAGGTACATTCTTTTATTCGGAGGCTATGGCCATTGGTCCTAGACTCTCCCACTTATGGAAGCATCCTCTCCACTCTATCCAGGCCTTTCATTATTTAGTAAGTTTCAATGAGGGGACCCCTCATCCTTCTAAACTCCAGCAAGTACAGGCCCAGTACAGTCAAACGCTCATCATATGTTAATCCAATAATTCCTGGGATCATTCAAAAACCTCCTCTAGATGCTCTCCAATGCCAGGACATCCATCCTTGGATATGGGGCCCAAAACTGCTCACAATACTCCAAATGCCGTCTGACTAGTGCTTTATCGGCATTATCAGTGCCTCTGCATTTCATCCCTTTGTTACATGACATTCATTCCAGTCTGAGTTTGCAGCATAGTAAGTCCATCAACACGTCTCATCTTCATCAATTGCAAATGCCAGTTACGGTTTTTGTGGAGACAAAGTCCACATCACATTGAGGACAAGCTCCACTGGGTCGTTCATACTGCCACTATATTTGATGGTTCGGTCTCAGATTGGAGCTGGCAGCTCAAAACAAGACATCTATTAGGGGCTGCGAACAATCAGAGGAGACAGAAATACTAACCACCACAAAATAAAACTTCACTAGAAAATTTAGAGCATCCACTGTTCCCCAGCAAATGATAAAGTGTTAACAATACTGCTACAAGAAGACTCACCTAATGAAGAAATGCTATCTAACTTTGAGGGTGATTACATTAAGATAGCCCTTAAACTATAATAGTGCAGGAACTGAATCCGATAACAGCAGTGAGATGGAAAGATGTAATGACCCTCTGATGATCGTAATGTAGAGCAATATGCATAAGAGTATTCTTCTGAGTATTTGCTAGACTATATTTAGGTTGAAAGGATATTACTGACATCTGGTAAGGAAAATAGAATGAATACAGCTCTTTACTGTTTGCATTCATTCTGGGTCATTTTTTTCTTGCTGTTGTCTGCCACAAATAGATTTATTATTGTTATTCTCTGCAGAGACTTGTGCAGAACCATTTAATCTGATTAAGGGCCTGAAGAATGGGGCGGCACAGAGGCGCAGAGATAGAGTTGCTGCCTTATGGCCCTGTCTCACGGTGCGAGTTGACCCACGAGGTACCCCGAGTGAAACTCGTGGTTGTGTACGAGACTTCAAGTTTATGTTCAAGTGTTTAACCGAGTTCCCACGGGTATGTCATTTCTGCGATGTTCCAAGTTCCTCCTCCGAGTTACCAAGTTCCTCTCCCGTTACTCTTGAGCCAACCGTGAATTAAGGTATGTTTTAATAAAGCAACAATGTTAAAAGACATCTCCATCCTGTGGCTTTAAGTTATTTCAGCGTGGCCGCATCTATTGATACGACCTACAAAGGGAAAATGCGCACCCTCCATGAACCAATAACGTGGTAAGTGCATTTCTTGGTGCTTTATGTTTTTAAATACTGTATTTTCCGGGGAGGGGGGAGAGCTCAGTTCATAGTATTTGGGGAGTCTGGCGTTGTGAAGGAGGGGATTGGGGTCAGTAACCCACTTGCCACGCTCCAGTCTGAGTGCAGGTAGATGGGACTAGGTGACAGTAAACGGCACGGAGTAAAAGGGCAGAGATGCCCTGTTTCCGTGCTGTCATTGCTATATGGTTTTATTGAGGCCAGGGAGTGAATTAGCTTGGGTGCCTGCCGCAGCGCTCCAGGCACGGACAGCAGAACTGGCCGCCACTTCCGAGGAAGGACGCAGCTCGGGTGACTGACTTTGAGCGGCCGCCGGGACCCGACAGCAGACACACACACACACAGATACACACAGACAGACAGAGAGACACATACACACACACAGATACACACACACACACACATATATATTTATATATATTTATATATATTTATATATATATATATTTATTTATTTCAAATGCAGGGGGATGATATTTCGCGGAGTTACCCAGCAGTAGGCAACCCAGGAACCACGCGGGACAGGCAGCATCTCTGGGTAGTGGTCTAAGGAAGGGTCTCGACCCGATACATCATTATTCCTTCTCTGGAGATGCTGCCTGTCCCACTGAGTTACTCCAGAATTTTGTGTGTGTGTGTGTGTGTGTGTGTGTGTGTTACCTTAGCATTGTGTGTGTGTGTGTGTGTGTGAGTTACTCCAACATTGTGTGTGTGTGAGTTACTGCAGCATTGTTCGTGTGTGTGAGTTACCTTAGCATTGTGTGTGTGTGTGAGTTACTCCAACATTGTGTGTGAGTGTGTGTGTGAGTTGCTCCAGCATTGTTCGTGTGTGTGTGTGAGAGAGTTACTCCAGCATTGTGTGTGTGTGTGTGTGTGTGAGAGAGAGAGAGTTACCCCAGCATTGTGTGTGTGTGTGTGTGTGTGTGAGTCACTCCAGCATTGTTCGTGTGTGTGTGTAAGAGAGTTACTCCAGCATTGTGTGTGTGTGTGTGTGTGTGTGAGAGTTACCCCAGCATTGTGTGTGTGTGTGAGTCACTCCAGCATTGTGTGTGCGTTACCCCAGCATTGTGTGTGTGCGTGTGCGAGTTACCCCAGCATTGTGTGTGTCACCCCAGCATTGTGTGTGTGCGAGTTACTCCAGCATTGTGTGTGTGCGTGTGTGCGAGTTACTCCAGCATTGTGTGTGTGTGTGTGTGAGTTACCCCAGCATTGTGTGTGTGTGTGTGTGTGTGTGAGAGTGAGAGTCACTCCAGCATTGCGTGTGTGTGTGTGTGTGTGTGTGTGTGTGTGTGTGTGTGTGTGTGTGTGTGTGTGTGTGTGTGTGTGTGTGTGTGTGTGTGTGTGTGACTCCAGCATTGTGTGTGTGTGTGAGAGAGTTATCCCAGCATTGTGTGTGTGTGTGTGTGAGTCACCCCAACATTGTGTGTGTGTGTGAATCATGAATTGCCAAGACACAAGGCACTGTAGATACAAATAATGTCATACACAAGAAAGGGCAGATGCTAGTTGAAAAAAGTGAACACATGGGGCTGGAGAAATTTGGAAATATCATCCCGTCACCCATTCCTTCTCTCCAGAGATGCTGCCTGCCCGCTGAGTTACAAGAGTTCCCACGGTAGACTCACGAATCACTAAGGTAAATGCACGGGCCACCACGTTATAAACGAGTTTAAAATGTTTCAATTTAACTTGAACTGTAAATTTGACTCGTGGAAAAAATCAAACATGTTTGATTTTTTTCACGAGTTACCAAGTTTCACGAGTACCTGCCGTTAGCGCCACGAGTCGCTAAGTTGATCGCAAGTGTTCCGACGTTCCCGCGACGTTTAATATACGTGAATACCGCGAGTGACAACTCGGGGTCACTCGTGTGTCAACTCACACCGTGAGACAGGGATTTTACAGTGCCAGAGACCCGAGTTCAATCCTGACTATGGGTGATGTCTGCACGGAGTTTGTACTTTCCCCTTCTGACTCGCGTGGGTTTTCTTCAGGTGCTCCAGTTTCCTTCCACATTCCAAACACGTGCAGGATTGTAGGTTAATTGGCTTTGGTAAAATTGTAAATTGTCCCCATTGCATAGGATAGAGCAAGTGTACGGGGATCGCTGGTTGGCATGGACGTGGTGTGCAAAGAGCCTGTTTCAATGCTGTATCTCCAAAGTCAAAAGTCTAAGAAAAGTTCTTAATGCTGAAACGTTGCCTATCCGTTTCTTCCACAGAAGCTTCCCGACCCACTGACCATTAATTAGAGTTTTACTCTATTTAAACTATGCTTTCCAGGAAATTACTGACCTAATCTATCAGAGAATGGACACAGTCTGATTGGCCATATTGTTAAACTCTTTGGAACATGCCTGTGAGAGAAAGCAGATTAAGGGAATTGGTAAAATGATTTCTTTTTAATTTTGTTTTGAACTTTGATTCAGCTTTCTTGAAGGTTCAACCAACTTCACATAGCGATGATCATGTTATTTCTTTAAGGATATATTCTTAGGTTTTCATGTCTTTTTTTGATATTTTAATTATATTTGGTGTAACTAATCTTTATTAAATTGCTACCCGTAGGATCTTGCTGAGAGAAAATTGGGTGTTTCATTTCTCACATTATATGAATCATCACACTGTAGAAATACTTCATGGGTTGCACTGCACTGTGGAACGCCAATGGATTGTGGGAGGTAGAGACACAATAACCTGCAGATGCTGGAATCTTGAGTGAAACACAAGTGCTCGAGTAACTCAACAGGTCAGGCCACATATGGAGGGAATCGACAGGTGGTATTTCGGGTCAGGTTCTTCAGAGTGAATAGGGGGCCAGAATCCTAAATCGGAGGTGGGTGAGACAATACCTGGTAAATTATAGCTTTATACAGGGTAAGGGTTATGGAGAATTGTTTAACAGATGGATGGGCAAAGGCTTGAGATGAAATGGAGACAAAATGGTGTCCGATAAGGAGAGGAGTGTAATATAAAGCCAGGGAGAGTGATATAGATGGAAAGGAACTGTGAGGTGGGGAAAAGGGAGAAAGTGGGGCAGGATAATGGGAGAAATAGGTGTTCCCCTGGATGGGGGGAGAACAGGAAAGAGAGTGGGGGAGGAAGGGGATGTTCATGCTGTTGGGTTGTGAACTAGCAAAGCAGATTGTGGAAGGTGATGCATAAATGGAACTTTCTTTCCAACTACGTTTTCTGCAAATCCAGAGTAATAGACGTGTGGCAAATATTATTTTAAATGCAAAATCTCATCGCATAGAGGATAAGGAGCTGTAATTTATAAGGATAAGGTCAAGCTGCCAGTCTGAAACTTTCTGTCACAACAAACTGGTGCCCCATTTGAAATTGATTTAATCTCAGTATTGATTTATAAGTATTTCAAAGACTCATTGGCACAAAGCTGGTCAAATCTCTCTCTCGTTACCATCTCCAAATCATTTGATCCGGGACAAAAAGACTTTTAGTGGGCAATTAAAGGATTCATTCCACATGAAGCAGTTTGTGAAGCAATTTCCAACTGAAAACATTTCCCCGCATTGATCAGTAAGCTTCTTTAGATTGTTTTCATGAAACAATAATAACTATAAGTAGATAGCAATTTGACTATAACAAAAGTAGACCATGATTTGTAAATCCAACACTGAGAAATACATTTTGTATGTCAGGTCAATATCATGTGTGCATTTTAGTCACCACGGCACGGCGGTGGAGTTGCTGCCTTAGAGTGCTTTCAGCGACAGGGACCCAGGTTTGATCCCGACTACGGGTGCTGACCGTCTGG
Source organism: Okamejei kenojei (assembly GCA_035221665.1). Taxonomy (NCBI): domain Eukaryota; kingdom Metazoa; phylum Chordata; class Chondrichthyes; order Rajiformes; family Rajidae; genus Okamejei; species Okamejei kenojei. The sequence continues at coordinate 16,270,161 of CM069159.1, forward strand.
AGTTTGTACGTTCTCCCCCGAGACCACATGAGTTTTCTCCGAGATCTTCGGTTTCCTCCCACATTCCAAAGATGTACAGGTTTGTAGGTTAATTGGCTTGGTAAATGTAAAATAGTCCCTAGTGTGCGTAGGATTGTGTTAATGCGTGGGGACTACTGGTCAATGCGGACTCAGTGGGCCGAATTGAACCTGTATCTCTCAACTAAATCTGAACTAAACTAAGTTGCACATTGATAGGGGTGGTGGTGAAGGCATGCTGCCTTACCCATCGAGGTCCTCCAGCACATTGTTTTTGCTCAACTTCCACAACAACAATACTTTCATGCCAAAAGAAAACCACACAGAGCTATTTCTGCCCTCTGCCCTCAATATTTACCTGAAATAGGCAGATTAGTGACCTATTTTAACATCATATTTGAAAGACAACATCAGCAGCAATGAATTGTCTATAATTCAGCAGAGGTCAAAACCCCCACTTAGAGGGGTCACAAGTTATGGATGGTGCTGGAAAAATTGCCCACTCTGGGGTTGGAACAACTCCTGGTTTAAATTTGATGCTCAGGAAACCTCATGAATAAAGCAACAGATACAAATCCTCACTACGCCCTCTCGGTCTATAACTCACCTGAATATATGCTCCCAATACTGGATGTCAATTAGCTCCATGGATCAAACACTGAATTCCTCTCTTCCTCTAAGGTATCTAACAGTGAGCGCACAACACTGACTGTGTAATAATATCAAGAGTTGAGTGGACCCAAGCACAGAGTCGACACAGGAATGTTTAAACTCAAAAAGGCTTTTACTAGCATCCTATTAGACAAGGCTCAGCATGGGACTGAGCAGACCAACCAGTACATAAATAGGGAACTCAAAAGATAACAGAAATGATAATGATGCATGGGTGAAAATACTTAAACATATTGAAAAAAAGGACAACACAGTCTGTGCTACCCCCAATGCTCAGCAGGCACAGTGATAAACTCGTCTTTCTGAAATTGGCCATTGTGCCATTGCTATTCATGGCGCTCTCTTCAGTTTAAACCAGCATCTGCATTTCCTTCCTAAACATTCAGAATATTAGCTCAGTTGTGCTGTCAATCCCTAAGGAGGAGAGGGGATCGGGGAGTGGGTGGTTGGAATGAGGCTTGGAGAAGGGGATGGGGGAGTGGGTGGAGGGGATGGGGGAGGGGTGGAGGGGATGGGGGAGTGGGTGGTTGTGGTGGAGGAGCTGGCGGAGAAGTTGTTTGGAGTTGAGGGGAGGTGTTTTCCTCGCTGCCTGCCATCTGCAAATAATCCTTTTTTTTTTACAATTATACCATTTATTCACAATTTTCTTCAAACATTTTCCCGACGGTGAGAAGGCTATTTTGACAGAAATGCAGAATGTAACCTTGTGTTGAACACAAAGTGCTGGAGTAACTCGTGCTGGAAAATCGAGGATTACACAAAATGCTGGAAAAACTCAGCGAGTGCAGCAGCATCTCTGGAGCGAAGATGATGGGCAACGTTTCGGGCCGAAACCCTTCTTCAGACCTGGAGTAACTCCATGGGTCTGGCAGCATCTTTGGAGGACATGGATAGATAACGTTTTGGATCAGGACACTTCTTTTGACTGATTGTAGTCGGGGTGAGAAAGCTGGAAAAGAGAGGTTAGGGGAGGACAAAGGTTTGCAAGTGATAGATGGATACAGGTGAGAGTGTTTTGATTGGCAAAGGGGACGAAAGAGGATGCAAGGAGACAAAAGAGTGTCAGATAAGGAGAGAAGAGGAGTGAAAGGTAAAGCCGGAGTGAGAGATATGGGTGGAAGAGGACAGGGGGAAAGCACGGAAATCGCTATCAAAACATGCGTGAGACACAATTTCTTGGCAGCCGTGCGCGCATGCACACATGCACACATGCACACACACACACAAACGCATGCGCACACACACAAATACATGCACACACACACACACACACACACACAAACACATGCACACATGCGCGAGGCTTCGGCTGCGGGCCCTGTGGACCGTAACATCGGAAGCTGACCTGGTTGGTGACTGACTCCGAACTTCAGCAACAGCAGCTTCATCTGCACCGAATCGTGGGGCTTGAATTGGCTCGATCACGGGGTCTTTCATCAGCCAGCGGGGGCTTCAACATCGGGAGCCTCGAATGCCTCATAGCAGCAGTTTGATTTTAAGCTGCGCCGGGCACTGAAAGGCCCTGCGAACGGGTCGATTCGGCCCTTAGAAAGCGTCTGATAAAGTCCGGATTTCAAAACATGGGGGAGATTGTCCCCCACCTCTCAAAGCAGAGGGGGGGGGGAGGGGGGACGTGTGTGTCCCCCGTCTCCCCCAGGATTTCCGCCCCCAACAGGGGGTGGGAGGCATGGTAACGTAGCAGTAGAGTTGCTGCCTTACAGCGCTTTCAGTGCCAGAGACACGGGTCTGGGAGAGTGGGTGGCACAAGTCACGTCTACAGTTTATTGATGTCATTCAAGCATCTCAATTAAATCACAGTCTTATTGCTCACCACCAAATTAATCACAAATCTGCTCATGAACATTGATGTAAAATTTTGTGATTCAAATAGGGGTTTCTCAAAGGTCAAGAGGGTTTACTTATTCCTTTTGACTGAAAAATGCTCAGTTCAAACTTAAATTTGCAGGAAAAATCTGAAGTGATTATGTGGGCCTGAACAGCTGTATTGTTATGATGCTATTAGACACCTGGAAGATAGCTGTGTTGATACGTTCAAGAATCAAGAGTATTTAATTGTCACATGTACAGACGATGAAACAATGAAATTCTTACTTGCAGCAATGGCACCAGTAAAATAGTAAGATTAAATGAGCTTAGCAGTTTGAAGTTTGATCTTTATTTTATGAGGAGTTACGATGAGCGATTACGTGAAGAACCCCGCCAGTCGGCATGCGCGTCAATCTTCAAAGCAGCGGTGTGAAATCACAGAAGAACAACAATTGAAGTATTATATTATAATAAGATTAGAAACGTAGAACTACCAGAGGAGCTTTGTGATATGAGGTTTGGGAGCGGTGGGCACGTAATCACTCATCGTAACTCCTCATAAAATAAAGATCAAACATCAAACTGGTAAGTTCTTCTTTAATCTTACTATTTTACTTCGGAGTCACGTGAGTGATTCCATCAAGATTTCAAAGATCTGTGATTTCACGCCGATTCAAATCCAGGCGTTTCACACTGCAATCAGTTGACTCAGGAGGAGTGAATATTAGCAATACATCTAAACATGATACTGATTAACAAGTTAAAGCTTTAATTCACAAATAAATATACAATAGCGACTCCTCTCTCCCAGGGAGAAACTACGAAACAGAACTTAAAACAGAATGGGCGAACACCCCGGCTTCAACTAGCAGCTTATTATAAAACCTTTGAAAAGTCAATTCATATGACCATTCTGCGGCTGCGAGGATATGGTCTAGAGGGACGTCCGTTGCCCTCGCCGCTGATGTTGATGCCCCCCTGGTGGAGTGAGATTTAAAATTGTCAGTATTAACTCCTGCACACCCCAACACAATTCAGCCATCGTGAAATGGTCTGAGCTGACACTTTCATATGTGGCTTTTCGTGGCTAATAAACAATGCTTGCTCAGAGCCTCTAAGGCTCTTTGTGACTTCAATATAACGTCACAAGTGCGCCACTACACACAGCCATAAATCCATGGGATAAGCTGACAGTACAAGCTTGAATCCAGGCATCCCTTGCCTGCTTTGTTTAATTAGGTCATAGATGTAAAATTTAACATCATTCTGTGATGACACCATCCTCTCCAGGCACAGTTTGTACAAGGTCTGAACCCTTTGCGCTGATACGAGCGCCAAAAGCATCACCAACTTAAGGGTAATCTTTGTTAAGGGCAAGGATGTGGCTGTACCCCATTGACGAAGCAGCGTCAGTACCATGCTTACATCCCAGATTTCAGAATACCTAGGCCTGGGAGGATTAGAATTAAAACACCCTTCATAAATCTGGAGATTAACGGATGAGATCCTATAGACTGAAGGTCTGACCCCCAGCATAGGTACGAGGACAAAGCACTCCTGGCACTGTTCATGGCACTATAGCTCAACCCTTCATCAAAATGTAACTTGGACAGAAATTCGAGCACATCTGGGATGGTAGGCTGTGTGGTATGTAATGTTCCCCTGTAAACAAAATTCCTCCCATTTCCTGACATGAGAGATGTACTGCTTTTTCATACTATCCCTCCAGGACACTGTGATGAGATCCACGGTCCGATTGGATAGTCCCAGTCCCAGATAATAAAATCTGCAAATCAACAAATTTAGTCGATCATACAATGGGTGTTGACCTCCAGTCACAGGGTGCACTAACAGATTATGTCATTTTGGAACCACCATAATAGGCTGTGACTAATACCCAAAATCAAAGGGAACTGGCTGTGTAGGCCAGTCGGGTACCACCAAAACCCCTGAAGCGGAGTCCTGTTTGATCTTAGTCAAGCAACGACTGATGAGGCAGAAGGGTGAAATGCATATAAAACATTCCGCTCCAGTGCAAGGAGAATGCATTCACTGCAACTGCCCCTGGGTCTGGTTCCCAAGAAACATATTTTGGTACCTGGTGATTAAGTCTGGATGCAAACAAATTGATATCTGGCATCCCATACCGGAGAACAATTTCATTAAGTACTGTACATCATGATTGAACATCCACTCAGTGTTGTCGTTGAATTTGCGTGACCTAGTGTCTGCCACCAAATTGAATCTGCCTGGCAAGTAGACAGCTGAAATCCAAATATTCTTTTTAATGCACCAGTGCCAAATAAGGTTAGCCAATCCATCACAAGATTTTGATTTGATTCCACCCATGTGATTGACTAACGCCACTGCCGTGGTGTTGTCAATCTGAAGCTGAACATGTAAGTGATGCTTAGTGGTACAGTATGCTTTGAGCCATATAATATGCTCCCAAATGATCTAAATAATTAATTCCATGTGATTGGAGAATCAACGCCTCATGCAATTTCCATCTGCCTCCACAGCGAGACCTGGTGTCAGTAGCACCCCAACCTAGGGCACCAACATCAGTCTGCAAAACAACTGAAGGTGTTGCGATCAAAATTTTGCTAGAACAATTTGAAACGTTTCTAATCCACCACTGTTCTTCAATAAATGCTTCAGATGGTAAGTGCATGGGCTGATTAAATTGACCTTCATGTATTCTCAGTGCCTGTACCTTTGCCCTCTGTAAATGTTGGTAATGCAAAGGTCCATATTGAACAGCTGGAAAGGCAGCTACCAATTTACCAATTAAGCTGGCCACCTGTGATTGAACGTGATAGCTCCCCCAAGAGCTTGATACAGCCTTCAATTAAATCTAATCTCTTGCCCTTGGGCAGAGTCACACATATGTGAATTGAATCTATTGTGAATCCCAAATAGTCAATTGTGTTAACTGGCACCAATTTGGATTTAGCTGGGTGAATAATGAACCCCAACCTCTCAACCATGAGTTTAACAGCTGAAAATGATAATTCAGCTGCCACAAAGGTATTTCCAATTATTAAGATGTCATCCAAATTGGCCATTACAATATGGCCCTGTGACCATAACACTGGTTTTAGCAATTTGGTAAATAAGCGAGGGGCTGAGGTTAACCGATTAGGTAGTGTACTAAACTGCCATAATTGCCCCATCCAGCTAAATTTCAAATATCTCCGATACTTTTTATGAACAGGCACTGAATAATATGCCTGTCAGTTACGCGACAGGCTGTTGGCGCGCGAAGATTTTGTTCGCTACAAAAATATCGGAGCCCCGCGCGATGTCGTGCACAAATGCATATCATCCAACTCAGTATCCCGTACCTGCCTTCTCTCCATACCCTCTGATCCCCTTAGCCACAAGGGCCACATCTAACTCCCTCTTAAATATAGCCATAATATATCTTAATATAGCCTTAAATATATCTTGCTGAACACATGCTTCACTGTGGTGATGCCAACTGTCCACATCTAATGAGCTTTATCTGGTCATTCATCAGCATGGACACTCATGGGCACTATATGTACATGAACTCTGGATGCTTAAGTATAAATGCCAATTTTGTATAATTGGCACCAACATCATCTGAAAAGTGCCAATCATGGAATCAGAGTCAGAGGTTATAAGTCTTGGGTTTTCTACAGTTTTTAAATATTCCGAAACCTTGATAAAGACAAAGCATAAAACAGTAAATTGCTTCTGGTCAATTATAAACCTCTCCTTAAAGCGAAGAGCGACATAAACAGAATTTGTCAACCCAAGGTTGAAGGAAGCCACTCACAATCGAGTGATTGTAAACCGTTACCTGCAGAGAGTAAAGGGCCTGTTCCACTGACGTGTCCTTGGCACGCAAATTACGCGAACTCGTTGTCGCGTTGATGTGCACGGGCATCGTATGGCCGCGCGGAGCCGGTCCTACTGAGAAGCGCGGAGGGTTATGTATTTGTGCGCGACATCGCGCGGGGCTCCGATATTTTTGTAGCGAACAAAATCTTCGCGCGCCAACGGCCTGTCGTGTAACTGACGGCCAAATTGTGACAGGCCCAAGACCCTGGCGCGACGCAATGTCTCACCTCCAACAGCAGCAAAAGCAGGCACACGATCGCCAAACTCGGCCTGGGACTGACGGGCGTCGCGGTCCGGATCCGCCCCCACTTCTACTCCCAGAGTGGGGCCAAGAAAATTGAAGATAGACTCAAAATGCAGGAGTAACTCAGCGGGACCGACAGCATCTCTGGAGAGAAGCAATGTGTGACGTTTCGGGTCAACACCCTTCTTTCAGACTGAAGAAGGGTCTTGACACGAAACATCATCCATTCCTTCTCTCCAAAGATGCTGCCTGTCCCACTGAGTTACTCCTGCATTTTGTGTCCATCTTCAAATGACGTCACGCACTCCAGACAGTTGTGCGGTCGAATGAAGTCACGCGCAACCTTCGCGGGACTGTTGTGGGTTAACGCGACCACGAGGTCGCGTAATTAGCGTGCCAAGGACACGTAAGTGGAACAGGGACTTAAGCAGCCATGCATAAAAAACAGATGCTGAATGCACAACCGCATGAACCCTCATTCCCTTTATTTTAAACAGCCTTTATTTTAGTTTAGTTACAGCGCAGAAACAGGCCCTTCGGCCCACCGAGTCCGCACCGAATAGCGGTCCACGCACACTAACAGTATCCTACACACACTAGGGACAATTTACACTTACACCAAGCCAATTAACCTACAAACTTGTACGTCTTTGGAGTGTGGGAGGAAACCGAAGGTCTCGGGGAAAACCCATGCGGTCACAGGGAGAATGTACAAACTCTGTACGGACAGTATTGCTAATGATTTGTTGAACCATCTGCAATGCCAATGAAAGGTACCTCTCTGGAGGTTTAAGGGAGTAGCTCAACTTGAATTAAAGTGAATAAATCTAAAATTCCTCACACTATTGATCGACAAGACTCAGCAAAGCCAAAAGTGTGCAGGTATTGATTAGTGGGTTATATGGAACCTAAACACTGATGGTGTAGTGCTTGCTGTGTTTCATTTTCTCCAGTTCCCTTCATAGAGTGATTCTCTTCTCTGGAATAATAAGTGAACATTCTGTGCAGAAGCTAAGAAGGCTTAAAAAGGTCACAAGTTACACACACTTGGAGTGTGGGAGGAAACCGGAGCACCTGGAGAAAACCCACGCGGTCACAGGGAGAATGTACTCCACACAGACAGCAACCCATAGTCAGGATCGAACACACATCTCTGGCACTGTAAGACAGCAACTCTACTGCTGTGCCACCGTGCCGCCCTTTGTTCTTTAGCAAATTTTAAACTCTCTCAGACTATGTAGTGAGAGTGCAGGGAATGATACGGCTAATTTTGTTTGTCTTTTTAAGTATCCTGGGACGAGAAGAAGCCCCGAGGGTGATTAATTCAGTCAGACCTGGGGGCACAGCCAAAGTTGAAGGAGGATTGTGCTTCCAGCGAAACATTATTAAAACCTAGGTATAAGATTGTGGAAACTCCAGTGACACTGCGCAACCTTTCATCCATCATTCTGGCAAAAGCGGGAATGTTTGTTGACAGTCGCACAACGTTTAATTCTGTTCAAAACTCTGCAGCAAATGCATGCAGTAAGACCTGGACAAATTCAGGCATGGACTGATAGGTGGTAAATAATGTTAACATTGCAGAAATGCCAGGTAGCCACCAACTCCAAGTGTGCGCTTAACAACATAGAATAGCACAGCACAGTAACAGGCCCTTCGGCCCACCTTGTCTGTGCTGAACATGATTCCAAAATAAATAGCGATTCTGCCTGTTCATGATTCAGATCCCTCCATTCCCTGCATATTCATGTGCCTACCTAAAAGCCTCATAATCTAACAACTTGACTGTATACTCTTAACATTCAATGGCATTGCCATTGCCAACCACCCACCATCAATGTTCTGGGACTCAACTTTGGTCAAAAACTCACCTGGACCAGCCACATAAATACAGTGGTTGCAAAAGCAGGTCAGAGGTTTATTATCCTGGAGCGACTGACTCAAGCCCTGACACCATCTTCAAGGCACAGGTCCAAAGTGTGATGGAATATTGTCTATTTGTTTGAATGAGTTCAGTTCCAACAATACACAGGCACAGCTGGTAGAGCCGGGTTTGATCCTGATCTTGGGTGCTGTCTCTGCGGAGTTTGCATGTTCACCCTGTGACCACGTGGGTTTCCTTCGAGTGCTCCTATTCCCTCCTACATCCCAAAGGAGTGCAGGTTTTTAGGTTAATTGACCTTTGTAAATTGCTCGTAGTTGGTGTGGATGCGGAAGTGGGAAAAATAGAGCTAATGTGTCAGAACAAGGAACTGCAGATGCTGGTTTACAAAAAATACAAAGTGCTGGAGTAACTCAATTGGTCAGGCAGCCTCTCAGGAGAACATTAGGTGTCATTTCTGATTGGCGGAGATGTGGGGAAGCTAAGAGGGACAAGATAAAGTCTGGAAGGTAATAGGTGGATACGGATGAGGGGAAATGGTTGGACAAAGGCCAGATTTAAAAAGACAGATGGTGTGAGAGCAAGGGATAGAATATTTACAAAATTGTGAAGCTAGAGGAAGGAAGTGGGGGAGCGGAGGTGGGAGAAATAGGTACGTTGAGGTGGGGTTTAGGGAAGAGAGGGGAGGGTGGTGAAATGGGGTAGGTTGGTGATTGTAGTAATGTAAAATCATCAAACCAGTGTGAATGGGTAATCATCGGTCAGCATGAATTCATTGGGCCGAGGGGCCTCTCTCCAAGCTCTATCTTTCAATCAATAAATCAATCAATCAACAATCTCAAAGCCATTCAAAATAAAGCAGCTTGGTGAAAAAGCTCCCCCATCCACCATGGCAAATATCCAGGATGAAACAACGGGCTGGATTGGTAACATATCAAACAACTAACCATTCATTCCCTTTAATCCTGGCGCACAGAGCTGTGTGCACTGTTTTGGAGTTGACTTCAGTTACTCACTGGAACCATTCTGACTGCAACTCCAAAACCTGTGATGGCTACCATCAGGAAGAATACACCTGACATGTGGTAAGCCCAATCTCTGCATGTACTCTCCAATTTGCAACCCATGATGACATGAAAATACTTTAACAGTTCTTGCATCATTCCCGCAACACCTTATCCAACAGCTCAGTTACAGTGATTCTCAGCTTAGGTTTATTACCGTCACATGTAACGAGGTGGAGTAAAAGACTTTGTTTTGCATGCTATCCAAACAGATCAAAAATACTATATACAACAAGGTCTGCAGAGACGTCATGAAGCATCTCACCAACTCCCTCATAAGGACAAGAAAAGTTGGGCAACAAATGCCGGCCTTGCCTACGACAATCGCATTCTAAAAAATATATTTAAAAGCAGCTCCTTGCACCCCTCTAAGTGTTTCTGCTCCTTGGGATCATGTGATGAACCAAACTTAATATCTCCACCTGCAGCTTGTGGGAGGATGTGGGATGTGAGAGGAAACTGGAGCAGCTGGAAAAAACCCACACCATCACAGGGAAAACGTACAAACTCCGTACAGACAGCACCCATAGTCAGGATTGAACCTGGGTCTCTGAAACTGTAAGGCAGCACGTCTACCACTGTGCCACCCTTAAATGTAACAATCATGTCAGCCATGAACTGGAAGGGCATACTTATAGTTTAGTTTAAGGCTACTGCGTGGAAACACGCCCTTTGGCCCACTGAGTCTGCACCAAACAGCGATCCCCGCACATTAACACTATCCTACACACACTAAGGGCAATTTTACATTTATACCAAGCCAATTAACCTACAAATCTGTACATCTTTGGAGCGTGGGTGGAAACTGAAGATCTCGGAGAAAATGTACGTGGTCACGGGGAGAATGTACAAACCACATATAGACAGCACCCACAGTCGAGAACGAACCCGAGTTTCTGGCACTGTAAGTGCTGTAAAGCAGCAACTCTACTGTTGTGCCGCCGTGCCACCCCTAGCCATACCTGAGTGATCAAGAACCTATCACGTCCCTACTGCCAGTACACTTATATGTATATATATTTGTGACTTTTACCCTCAAGCTGGGTGGCACGGTGGCGCAGCGTTAGAGTAGGCTTCGATCCTGACTAAGGGTGCTGTGTATACGGAGCTTGTACCTTCCCCCCGTGACCTGCATGGGTTTTCTCCAGGATCTCCGGTTTCTTCCCACACTCCAAAAACATACAGGTTAATTGGCTTGGTATAATTGTAAATTGTCCCTAGTGTGCGTAGGACAGCGTTAGTGTGTGGGGATCATTGGTCGGTGTGGACTCACAGGGTCGAAGTGCTTGTTTCCACACTCTATCTGTAAAGCTAAATTAAAACAGATATAGTTAGAGGAAAGCAACGCAAGGTAAACATTTCACACAAAGCCTGGTGGAAATTCAGAACTTCCTTCTTGAAAAAAGCTGTGGATGTTAGATGGACTGAAATGTATTGAGTTTGACAGTGAAATAGATAGAGATTGACAGATTTTAATGATGATATCAAGAGCTGTGGATCAAAGACTGGAGAAATGAATTGGCATAAGATCATCCATTGTCTAACACAATATTGGACCAGATTCATGAAATTCAATGCCCAGCTTGTCTCTTAAACCAACAAGCTTAGCACCAGTAATCTATTATCGATTTTAAGAAGTTAGATTAATTAATCAAGTTTACAATGTATATAGTTTTGGATTATTTAAATTTTTCTTTGTCCCTAATAATCAAAGTACTATTGCCTGATTTGTGATTATGGAACTTACTTAATTTTTCCACAATTATTTCTTGACAAATTGTTTTTATCTTCAAATCTTATTCAGGTTGATCATGCAACTCACTGACTTTCAGTTGGAGATGAACATAATGCTGTATAATTTCCATGATGAATTTAAAGTGACGCCTAGTGAGAATTGTAGATTCATCCCATGGCTGCACAAGTGACAAGATCACAAGTGAAATATTGAGATTATCCTTATAATTTTGAATAACAATGAAGTGCATCAATATTCAAAATGAAGTTTGATATTAATTTAAAGAGGGAGATTGCAGGAAACAGACAATGGAGTAGATTATTCAGCTTTTGTATCTGGTTTGCCACTAAATAGGGTGCATGGCTGCTCACTTACCTTTGGACCCGTTTTCCCATATTAACCCCATTGTGGGGTACGATCCCGAAATCAAGGCGAGAAGCCAAGTGTAGTGGGAAGTACCTTTTTATTTAGTTCTTTCAAGTCGCCAGGAAGTCCATGAGAGCAAGATGGCACCCAAAACCCTTGCCTTTAAACCCTCTGGTTAAGTGCCGCCTCTGGACTGAACCATTCCCGTGCCGAGGGGTTTGACCGTAAGGATGGCCCAACCCTTGGGAGCCGCCGCAGGACCCCCCCAGAACCCGAGGTACGAAACACACCGGTGAGCGCACAGCATGGCCGGACTGCTTGCGGAAATGCGGGAGCACAGGTGGAGGGACAGGTGGAGGGACTGGCGGGAGGACGGGCGGAGGGAACCATGTGGGGGGGTGTCCTTGAGGCCGAGGTCGGGCAACCAGCACCGGCTGGTCAATGTCCAGATGTGCCGGCATCAACCGGTCAATTGACACGGTCTCTGGGCGGCCCCCCATGTCCAACACAAAGGTCGTCTGCCCGTGTTGCAGCACTCGGAATGGGCCCTCGTATGGCCTCTGAAGCAGCGTCCGGTGGGCATCACGGCGCAGGAAAACGTAGGGGCAGTCCCGGAGGGCTGATGGCATGTGCAGGCGAAATGTCCCATGGTCGGAAGTCGCAACTGCCAACTCGCTCGCAAAGGCGCTTTGGGGTGGATGAGGGAGTTCCTTGTTGCCCCAGTGCCGACGACATGAATTCCCGGGCACCGTGAGCGGCGACCCGTATACGAGCTCCGCCGATGATGAGGCCAAATCCTCTTTGGGGGCAGTCCGGATACCCAACAAGACCCAAGGCAACTCGTCCATCCAGTCCGGGCCGGAGAGTCGCGCCTTCAGCGCTGACTTGAGCTGCCGGTGGAACCTCTCCACTAGTCCGTTGGCTTGCGGGTGATAAGCTGTGGTGTGGTGTAGCCGCACCCCCAACAAGTGAGCCATGGCAGACCACAGCTCAGAGGTGAACTGTGGCCCCCGGTCCGAGCTGCACCGGCACCCCAAAGCGAGCAATCCAGTGTGCGGACAACGCACGAGCGCACGTAGCCGTTGCAGTATCAGCCAAGGGAATGGCCTCCGGCCACCTCGTGATGCGGTCCACCATAGTGAGGAGGTGGGTGATGCCCCGGGACGGCGGAAGAGGCCCCACGATGTCCACATGGAGGTGGTCGAATCGCCGGTGAGGTAGGCCGAACTCCTGGAGGGGTTCCCAGACATGCCGCTGGATCTTTGCCGTCTGGCACGGAATGCAGGTTCGAGCCTAGTGGCCAAACTGCTTGCGCAGACCGTGCCACATGAACCGAGCAGCCACCAGTGTCGTCGTCGCCCGGATTGATGGGTGAGCCAGCCCATGGACCACGTCGAAAACCCTCCGGCGCCAGGCGATGGGGCATGGCTGACCAGACGGCACATCACACAAGATCGTCGCCCCGCCAGGACTGAGGGGGACATCTTTGAGGCGAAGGCCGGAGATGGCAGTCCGGTAGGCGGGCATCTCAGCGTCCGTGAGCTGCGCATCCGCCATGGCAGAAAAGTCAATTCCAGTGCCACAGCGAAAATGGCGTAGATGGCGGGGCGGGACAACGCGTCAGCCACCCGGTTCTCATTCCCCTCGACGTAGCGAATGGATGTTGCATATTCTGAAATGTAGGCCAACTGCCCCTGCTGCCGTGCGGACCAGGGGTCGGAAACCTTTGCCAGGGCGAAAGTGAGCGGCTTGTGGTCCGTGTATGCGGTGAATGGGCGGCCCTCCAGAAAGTAGCGGAAATGGCGCACCGCCAGGTACAGAGTCAGGAGCTCGCAATCGAACGCGCTGTATTTGGCCTGAGCGCGGTTGAGGTGACGGCTGAAGAAGGCGAGGGGCCACCAACCTCCGTCCTTCAGTTGCTCCAGCACGGCACCGACTGCAGACTCCGAGGCGTCCACCGTGAGAACTGTTGGGGCATTTTCCCGCGGATGCTCCAGCAGTACGGCCCGAGCAAGGGCCTCCTTCACGCCGTCAAACGCTGCCACCGCCGCGTTGGACCACTCGACGTTCTTATGCTGCCCACCCGCCAGACGTTGATACAGTGGCCGCATGATGTGATCTGCGGATGGCACAAAACGGTGATAGAATGCCACCATCCCGACAAACTCCTGCAGGCCGCGCACCGAATATGGACGGGGAAACCGACGGATGGCGTCGACCCTGTCCGGCAGGGGAATCAAGCCTTGCGAAGTCACGCGGTGGCCGAGGAAGTCAATTTCTGTTACCTCAAAACGGCACTTGGCGAGTTTGACAGCCAAGCCATGCTCGCTGAGCCGCTGACAGAGCTGCCGGAGGTGGGCGCAGTGCTCTTGCTGTGAGCGGCTGGCCACCAGGATGTCATCGAGGTAGACAAAAACAAAGACCAGGCCGCGACACACCACGTCCATCAGGCGTTGGAATGCCTGAGCAGCATTTTTGAGACCGAGCAGCATCCGCATGAATTCATAGAGGCCAAACGGCGTGATGATCGCCGTCTTGGGTACATCCTCCGGGTGGACTGGGATCTGGAGAAAATAGTAGCCCCGGCCAAATGGGCGGTGAAGTCCTAGATGTGGGGTACGGGGTATCGATCTGCGGTTGTTGCGGCATTCAGCCGCCGATAATCCCCGCAAGGCCGCGAGCCCCCGTTTGCCTTAGGGACCATGTGGAGTGGGGACACCCATGGGCTGCTTGAAGGGCGGACAATCCCCAAGGACTCCATTGTGTCCATTCCTGCCGTGCCAGACGTAGTTTATCCGGCGGCAGTCGGCGTGCTCGTGCATGGAGAGGTGGGCCAGTAGTTTGGATGAAATGAACCACCCCGTGACTGGGGGTCGAAGACCGAAACTGTGGGGTCAGGATATTTGGGAATGCGGCTAATACCCGGGCGAAGCGGGAATCCACTGACGACAGGGGGCGTCGCACCGGCTCATCCAATCACAACGTGATCGGCTCCATCGTGGCGAAGTTGACCAAACGCTGACGCCTGACGTTCACTAGGGGGGAATGCGCCCGGAGGAAATCGGCACCGATCAACGGCTGGGAGACGTCCGCAATGGTGAACTGCCACGAGAAATGGCAGGAGCCGAACACGATCGGGACCATGCGAATTCCATACGTGCGGATGGGGCTGCCATTCACCGCAGTGAGGACGGGCCCCCGCTTACCGGAACGAATGTCGGCCAGCGAAGGAGGCAGGATGCCCAGCTCTGCCCTGGTATCGACGATGAAGCAGGTCCCGGAGCGCCAATCCCAGGCGAAGAGTCGGTGGATCTGGCCGGCAGCCGTGGGGACCATTGGCAGCTGGCCCAGGATTTCCCGGGAACGTGCACGGCTGACAGCATCTCCGTGCTGCAGCGCCCCAGCGCTGGTGGGTAATAGCATCAGCGCCTCCTGCTGGCGGCGCTTGGAGCTTGCTGGCGCTGGACTGCAGGTGCAGTACCCGATACGGCCGCGGGGGCGATCTTATCGGCCTTCGGGATGCAGCCGCAACTCCTTCCACAGCTCCCCCGCCCCACCGGAGGAAATCGGGAGCTGCAGGAGTGACATCATCGCAGCGCGCCGTCCACGGTGCATCAGCATGCCTGGCAACGGCCAGCACGTTGACGTCATCAGAGCACGCCGTCCATAGTGCGTCACCTTGCCTGGCAAAGGCCAGCGCGTTGATGTCATCAGGGCGCGCCATCCACAGCGCGTCGGCGCGCCTACCGAGGGCCCTGAGGTCTGCGAAGGAGACGTCCGTGAGCTGAAGGCGGATGTAGGCCGGTAGCAGATGCAGGTAGATATATTTGAATAGCAGGCACGGCGTGTGCCCATCCAACAGCGCGACCATCTCCTTCAGGAGGCTCGATGGCCGTTGGTCGCCTAGGCCCTCCATATGAAGGATCCTGGCAGCGCGCTCCATCCTGCAGAGACCATAAATCTCAAGCAGGAGCTCCTTAAGGCTGCGGTATTTCTCGGTGGCCGGGGGGTTTGCGATGAAGTCTGTGACCTCTTCGACCGTGTTCCGGTCAAGGGCCCCCACCAGATAATAGAAACGAGTGTCGTTGACCGTTATTCCCCACAGGCTGAATTGGGCCTCCGTCTGCTGAAACCAGATGTGCGGCCGGGTAGTCCAAAAGATAGGTAATTTCACCGAGACCGCATCCAGAAACAGGGCTGGGTCAGCATTTGAGAAGGAAGAATGTGCTTTATTCTCCATCATGACAATGATGGAGCGTCGGGATCACCAATGTGGGGTACGATCCCAAAATCAAGGCGAGAAGCCAGGTGTAGTGGGAAGTACCTTTTTATTTAGTTCTTTCAAGTCGCCAGGAAGTCCATGAGAGCAAGATGGCACCCACAACCCTTGCCGTTTAAACCCTCTGGTTAAGGGCCGCCTCTGGACTGAACCATTCCCGTGCCGAGGGGTGTGACCGTTAGGATGGCCCGACCCTTGGGAGCCGCCACACCATAATACATGATTCCCTAAATGTACCAAATGTATTTTTGTTGTTTATAATGGTGTTTACAGAGTACTATGTTTACATATCTGTTATGCTGCTGCAAGTAAGAATTTCAATGTTCCGTTTTGGGACATACGACAATAAAAAATCTTGTCTCTTGACCACTGATTATATATCAGTGAACAACCACAGTCCTCTTGAGCAGAGAATTCCAAAAAATCGCTATCTTCCAAATGTTTTCCAGTCTCTATACTCAATACTCAATGGTTAATCCTTTAGAATGAGATAGTAATGACTGATTTGATACATCCCTGACAGCAAAATCGTTGTTCCAATAGGAATTATATATATTTCATTGAGATCATGTCTTCACTCATTTATTCTCCTCTTATAGTAGAAATTTCCAGCCCTGAGGATCCTTGTTGTTCTTTTGTGTTAATGCAGTGATTTGTGTACAATAATCCCCAATAGTATCTGAATCGCACTATTTTTCACTCGCTCACCATTTAAAAAGCACACTGTTTCCGTGCTTCTCTCTAATGTTTAGTTAGCTATATTTAAAAGTAATTAACTGACAAACCTTCAGCCACAAAGAACTGCGAAGTAAATGAAACTGATGGATGCTCTTGTGCAGTTGTCTTTACTCAATAGGAACTTGAGTTTTACGGCGAAAATCCTGAACTTTGGCAATTGCTTGGAGGAGATAGAAATATGAGAAGATACTTTGAAATTCCAATAACATTCAGTGCAAGAAGCATTCTGATCTAATAAAGATCACTTGACCAGACCTATCCAAAAGGTCTTCCTGGATGGTGCTTAATTTTCCACAGGTTTTGACTTTAGTTTAATATAATTTAGAGATACAGCACGGAAACAGGCCCTTCGGCTCACAGAGACCGCACCAACCAGCGATACCTGTACTCTTACACTATCCAACACACAATGTGGACAATGTTTTTACATTTTGACATTGTACCAAGCTAATTAACCTACAAACCTGTACGTTCTTGGAGTGTGGGAGGAAACCGAAGATAACCATATACCCATATAACAATTACAGCACGGAAACAGGCCCTCTCGGCCCTTCCAGTCCGTGCCGACCATTTGTTTTCCCCTAGTCCCATCTACCTGCACTCAGACCATACCCCTCCATTCCCTTCACGTCCATATACCTATCCACTTTAGTCTTAAATGTTAAAATCGATCCTGCCTCCACCACTTCTGCTGGAAGCTCATTCCACACAGCCACCACCCTCTGAGTAAAGACGTTCCCCCTCATGTTACCCCGAAACTTCTGTCCCTTAATTCTCATGTCATGCCCTCTTGTTTGAATCTTCCCTACCCTCAATGGGAAAAACGTATCCACGTCAACTCTGTCTATCCCTTTCATCATTTTAAAGACCTCAATCAAGTCCCCCCTTAACCTTCTGCGCTCCAAAGAATAAAGACCTAACTTGTTCAGATCTCGGGTAAAACCCACGCAGAATGTACAACCTCTGTACAGACAGCTGCCGTAGTCAGGATCGAACCCGGATCTCTGGCATTGTGAAGCAGTAGCTCTACTACTATGCCACCATGACACAGTGATAAATATGCAAAGACAAATAGAAATTTTGTGTGACTTTTTGATTCCATAAGTTTTGAAAATAAATTTGAATTTAAAGTTTTGTAGCGTGCTCAAGGAGATGAGAAATGCTTTTAACTTCATTAAGCTTACTTGCCAGTGTTTAGTGACAGGATTATGATAATCCACAATGTGGTTTACAGTAAGAAGATGGTCCCACTGGAGTCTGATTGAGGGCTGTTTTATTTCATTGATGCGTTTATTAATCAGAGACAAGGTGATCAGGGAGGGTCAATGTTCATTTGACATATTCATTTAATACAGGAATGTACATTTTACAATCTTCCAATGATTTGTGTTTGGGTTGACTTACTTGGGAAGGTGGTTGACAAACATAAATGTCTTGAAGATCTCATGTTTATTTTAGATTTTACTTCGGAGTCACGTGAGTGACTACGTGAAGACCCCTGTACAGCTGTTCGTGCGCCGTTATGTCAGACGTTTCGTGCAGGCGCCTGTGGAGCAGCGCAGCTCCTACAACGGTAAGTCTAAAACTTCAGGTAAGTGCTATTCCTTACCAGTTGTAGGTCGCCTGCAGGAACCTCCGAGGTTTTTGCAGGATGTTCGCGACGGCCGATGAGGGAACCAGCCTAGGGCTTTGGGGAAAACCCTGGTCCGACCGTTGAAGCGGAGAGCTGGCGAATGTTGGGTTTCGCGATCGGAGTCACTGATAACGTGGTCAATGACTCCACACGTTGGATTCCCGGGGAGGGGATATCCAAGAATAGGCGGTTCCAGACCGCAGTAGTCCCCAGGGTATAGGATTAAACTGACCTGAACGGTTAGCCTGGGTTCCCGGTGAAGGGGAAACCCAAGAATAAGCGGTTTCTAGACCGCAGTAGTCCCCAGGAAATGGGGTTAAACTCACCTAAATGATTAGCCCGGGTGCCGGGAGGGTTACCGTGGGTATGTATATATATATATTTATATTGATTCCCGGGGAGGGGAAATTCAGCTATGTGGTTCCCAAACCGCAGTAATCCCCAGGATATGGGGACAACTGACAAAAATGGTCAGTACAATAAAGAAAGATGTTGGGAGGTTTCCCCTCTGGGAATGAATTTAGAGACACTCCTTCAGCAGGAGTTGGGTCAGTGCGGGTTAATGTGAGAGCCTGCGTCAGCAGTAAAGTTTATGGCAGTGCCAGCCTATGGGAAAGGTTTGCCAGCAGTACCTTTGTTCAGGAATGTTCCAGTGGGATGCCAAGCTAGGGCAGGCTAGCCTATTGGAGAGGCTGTGCCAGCAGCACCTTTGCTCAGGACTGCTTATGGGGATGCCAAACTATGGCAGGCTAGCCTATTGCAGAGGCTGTGCCAGCAGTACCTTTGCTCAGGACTGCTCCAGGGGAATGCCAAGTTATGGCAGGCTAGCCTATTGGAGAGGCTGTGCCTGCAGCACCTTTGCTCAGGGCTGCTTCATGAGAACGCCAAATCTATGGCAAAAACTGGCCTATGGGAAAGGCCACGCCAGCAGCACCTTTGTTCAGGGCTGCTTCATGGGCGCCAGCAGTACCTTGTTCAGGGCTGCTTCATGGGAATAGGCTGCTTAGTAGGGTATTCCCATTTACAGTGATCATGGGGGATGAGGAGGCATTGCTAGGATAAGGCAATATAACAGAATGATGACAAAAAAGCATTCAAAGAGAACTATTCACAGTTCAAAAACACTGGTTATGTATGTGCTAAAATCCACTGTTAAGTCTCAAACTATATTTGAGAAATTGGGCTCCTCAATCCAGTTAGATTAAGTTCCTATCAAATAGACTTGTAGGACATTGGGATTCAACTTTAGGTATTCAATTGGCCGTGACGCCGGCCTGGGCAACAGATTGCAGTCAATAGACTCTGGTAACAGTTTTGTTGTTATAAAACAGTTTTTCTAGTTGTTAGACTAATTGTTAATAGTATAGATGCGATTCAGCTTGTTAGTGCCATGTAGGTCATTGTTAACACACCTTGTTATCACCAGCTGAAATTAATAAAGTCACAATGATGGACAAACAGTATTCATTACTGCTCTAGTAGTTGTTAGGTAAATCTTTCATTATATTGCAAAATGGTGCTAATGGCCCTAAATGGAAAATTGCGTCAGCAGCGCTTTGTAGCAGGCCTGCTTAATGTCTCCCTCATATAGAAGAGAGCATGCCGCGTCAGTATTATTCTGACGCTGGGGCCATGGCAAAGTCGGCGTATTGCTGAAGCCGCGCCAGCAGCACCTTGTAACAGGGCTGCTTAATGGCTCCCTCATGTAAGAGGAGAGCATGCGGGATTGGTATAGTCTAACGCCGAGTCTGAGGGTATAGCCGTAGAGCATGCCCAAGGGATGCAGGGCATGCGCCAGAAGTCTAGGCCTGGCATAAAAGTTGGCATCCCAAACACATATGCAGTGAACATCGCTCAGAGGGACATTACAGTTGGCCGCCGAATCTTCTATTCAGGTAAGACCTTTCCATAGGCGAAACCTGGAGGACGAAGCACAAGCTATAGGAACGAGCAAGGTTTCATAGTTTCGGCGACAACGCACCCCACGTCTTCATCGGCAGTAAGCGGTTCACTGAGGTTGGTGGCAGCATGAAAGCGGGCCAGAGGTTCCACGCACTGTACCTGTGCTACTCTACAATTAAGGGACCACTTACAACTTGGTAAGGTGTACACTTATTTATACATTACAAATGATTGAAACATTATCAGCTACTTTGAGGTGTCTAACCATGTAAAATTGACAATACTAGCATTTCAAGCAGGTTAGTATTGGGCATGTTCAGTATTGGGGCCAAGATTGTCTTACAAGACTGGCTCGGAAATCGGGCCACAGTTACTGCTTACGGCAGATACCAAATTGCAAATATCATGTCGAGTTTGGAGGTGGAGCAGACTTGCATGACTTACCAATTTTCTGTTATTGGTATCAACTATCTATAGACCCTACGGGCATTGTATGGGTTAAAGAGTGATTGGGCAAATATGCATATTGTCATGCTCAGGTTCAGGTTGATACATTATGATGATGGCCTATGTTAGTCACGAGGGTGCAATCAGTTAAAGACCCCCGGAATGGTTACATAATCTTATTTGCCACAGGAAAATTATCAAGTATAGGTTAATGGCAACACAGAATTGGTGTTGAATCTCACTGTATTATGAAATTCTGGTTAAATGGAACACCTAATATATATATGTTGTTTCATGCGTGTTCACTGGTTGCAAAATATGTGGCATTACAGTGGTGAAAGATACATTCTCGCTACAAGGGGAAGGAAGGTCTTTTATGGCTCCCTCCATTTTGCTTCATCAATCGAGGCTTCAAATAAAGTCATTAAGAGGCCGCTTTAACTTCATATTGTGTGATTATGCAAATTGATTCCCGATTTGTCGGGAATATTAATATAACCTTATTTGGTTATTTTAAACTTAATTTTGCTGGTTCAGCCTGAGGCTTGGGAAATCAGCTGTTGCATGATAAACTCAAATTATGTTCTGCAGGTTTAATAAACTGCCCTAAGGTTTGGGTTGTTACACCTATTCTTCTATGTGTTCAAAGTGCTTGGATAGCACCAAAATGCAGAACTTTTCTTTTTCAGGAGATGAAAGAGTTTGTTTATGCTCATGTTACATTGAAAATGGTATAAATTGCTAACGTCTGGAGTTCATGTTAAATGTCGTTTGTTAATTATTTTGTTGTACAGCCATAATTGTGTCAATGTGTTCTCATTGAGTTGGCTGCAGCAAACAAGACCCGCTCTGTCGGGTTCACACCGAATATCAAGTGATAGGATATCTTCACCATAGGTCTCCCAGGACCAGTACAATGCCATATGCGATGTTTACATTTGTGAACACTATTTCACATTTGTGAACACTATTTCACTAGCTATATCCTTAAATTTGGCTGGAGTTTATTAGGTAGTTATCCTTCTGGTGTTGGTTTAGCGCAGCAGGTTCAGTCGCTACATAATTGTGATGGTACAGGATGATTACATCTGTAAATTATAATATATAATATTATGTTATAAATACTTGAGCAGACCAGAAGGGGGTCAGGTCTCAAAATAGTCACAGGCATGCCAAGGGACCTTTGATAAGGTAAGCACACATATATACAAAAAAACAAATATGTTCAAGGTCCAGCCAAGAGCCTTGGGAAGGTTATGTGGAGATACATAGCAATTGTTTTTAGTCACAAATAAATTTGGGAAGACCGTTATTTTGTTCAGGCCACTCTCAGATGATAAAAATCGGAGTTTGCGTTATGTAGGAATGGGATTCTGATTCCAAAATCTCATTTCACCCAGGCTGCTAACAATATCAGCTGCAAGGGTTATTTACGTTACGCTGTGTTCGCAGTTGTTACGGTGGCATGCAGCTATGGTCCAATCGAACGAATCTTCCAAACATGTTTATAATAAAACCCATTGCTTGAACCCAGGGGTATTTGATTAACTCTATTTATGTCTCTGGTTTGATATTTTCATCTACGTGAGAGGGAGGATGGGGGGGGATAATATTTATTGATTGTCCATTTAAACAGCATCATACATGTTTTACATCTATGTCATTGACTGTATGTCATTATGAGATGTTTTCCCTTTATTTGTTAATGAAGCAGCTGTGGTTGTGCTTATACTCGTTTTCACAATGCATGAAATCACAGAGCTTTGAAATCTTCCGTAGTCACTCACGTGACTCCGAATGGTAAACATAGTAAGATTAAATGCGAAACTTACCAGTTTGAAGTTATTTACGTGCCCTCCGCTCCTCCCAACTCCTGTATAAATATCGCATTTCTGGGTTTTAGTTCTAGTCTTTTTTGTTTTACTATTATACTTCAGTCACTATTACCTTGTGATTTCACACCATTGCTTTGAAGGATTGACGCAACGACGGGGCTTGTACGGGTTCTTCGACGTAATCCCATCATCGTAATCCTCACTTCCTCAAAAAAAAGATCAAACTTCAAACTGGTAAGTTCTCATTTAATCTTACTATTATGCCAGATAATACACACAGGTAAAATGTATGTCAAATCTTAGCAACTGATAACTTGAATAGATTTTAGAATTTAAAATGTATTAACCTTGCAGCCATAAAGAAACCGTGTGAAATAAATTAAAACTGATGGATGCTTCTTGTGCAAGTTGGGCTTTACTCAATAGGAACTTGAGATGGTGTTACGCTGTTGATAAAATCATCTGGAATCTTTGGCAATATGCATTGCAGGCAGATAGATAACATGAGAAGATATTTTAAATTCCAATAACTCATTTCGCAGTTGAAATGTATCAATGCATTTTCTGCTCTAATATAGTTCACTTGGATCCAGACCTATCCAAAAGGTCTCGCTGGATTGGTGCTTTGATATTTTCCACATGGCTTTGGACTTTTTTTAGTGTTAATATAGTTTTCAGAGATTACCAGCACGGGAAATACAGGCCCTTAGGCCCTCAGGAGTCTGCACTGAACCATATTACCTGTAATCTTACACTTAGCCTACAGACATATGTGGGACAATTTTTTTTTTGTTACATTTATTACATTTATGTAACTACAAACGGTACGTAAGTCTTTGGAAATTCGTGGGAGAATAAGAATTGCCGCGAACATCTCGGGGAAACCCCATTGCAGAACGTACAAATACCCTACAGGAAGCTGTTTGTCCGTAGTCATGAATCGAGATCCAAGGGACCCAGATTCGATCCTGATTTACGTGAACTGTCTGTACGGAATTTGTACGTGCTCCACGTGGAATGTGGGGTTTTTCTCCGGGGTGATCCCTAAGATTCCTACCACATCTCCAAAGAAAGATATGTGGCAGGTATGTAGGTTGAAATTAGCTTCTGTCAATTCCCCCATAATGTGTTATTGGTATACGAAAGACTGTGGGTTCTCTAACATGGGACCTATGGTGTGGTTACTAGGTGAATTGTGGTGGTTGGGTATGGAACGGGTGAGGACCCTGTATTCTATGCTACATCATCGTAAACTAAAAATATAAAGATGCTCTTGTAATACCGCTGAGTAGAGATTTGTCGCTAAATTGTCCGTGGGTTTAGGATTATAAAAACTAGTGTACGGGAGATTGGTGGTCTGTTGTGGACTCAGTAGGGCCAAAGTGGTCCCTGTTTCGTACACTGCATCTCTAAACTAAACTGGGAGCTAAGAGTCACTAACAATGGGGCTGAAACGAGATGTGTGGTTCCAAAAGTGTATCTACACAAATCTATATTGAATTTCTCAATGTGGGGAGGTGATGACAAATGTGTGGGCTCAGAGCTCAGTAACCACGGGCTCGACGAAAACCATGCAAGTGCCGGAGTGTTTGACTCTCCAGATTGGTTAGGATGCAAACGAGGGTAAAACATTAATTGCTATTTGTCTCTTCCGCAGATGCTGTCCGACCTGACGTGTGTTAGTTTTATGATTTGTGTATTTGTAAATGGTTGCTGATGTTTGCTTTTAGTAAGGCAAGGTAAAATTGGGACTGTATTCCTTGACCAATTAGGACCTCATATCATTCACTGTTTAGTTCGTAGGGAGAGTCGTGTATTGAGTAGGAAAGATACAACAGCAGAGTGGGAAAATAGGGCCTCTTCGGCCCAACCTTGCTCACACGCGGACGTGACCTGTTGGCATCTACCACTAGTCGCCGCCACGTGTACTTGGTTGCATTTGGGCGACCTAATAGGCTGTGGCACTCTAATAACCCTATATCCCATCCATGTTAATGTACACTGTGTGTTTCTAAATGTTTCCTTAAGTGTTGCATAATTGGTAACATTGCCACAAAAACTACTTCTTCCAGGCGGCTCATTCTGTACACCTACCACCCTGTGTGTGAGCTGTGGATAATTTTCTCGTACCACATATTTCAGTCGGCTGTTTGAGTAGCAATCTTCATGTTGCATCTATTAATACTCCGTTAATAGTCAGGTTTGATTAAAACCTTGTACACTTGAGGAACATGCTTGAAACTATTCAAGGAAACTTAGCTTGGAACTGTAATATATCAGACATGTCTGTTATTTAATGAATTTTAAGCTTGGATTCCAATTAAAGCTAACTGATTAAATTGTTTGATCTCCCTCTTCACTGAAAGGTTGCCATTGTAAAAACAAAAAAAATTTACATTCTCATTATGAATTATTGAAAAGTTCATTCATATTAGTGACCAATATCCTAGACATTTTCTTTATTAAATGTTTAAAACCGTTTGTCTTGCAAAAAGTTGTCTGGTTTTAATGCTTATATCCTCACTTATATAAGCAGTGTGTACATTCCATGGAATTAATTATATTTCACATGTATAAATGTGACAAGTTACAACAAGCAGCAATTATCTGCATTTGGTAATAAAATCAAACATATGCTGGTGGCTCGGCTGCTGAAGATGAATAATTGACTAAACGAGTCAACAGCAAACTCCCACACTCACTTAGCCCTGACACTTGTTAGATGGGGCTTGTTAAAGTGAAAGGCGGTATATCAGAGTTGTATTAAAATCCAGCTACGAAACCTGACAGTTGTTAATGAAGCCCACAGTCACAATCATAACATTGTTTTAATAAATGTGTTTTTTTGTGTGTACATTGCTTCCAGTCCATGGAAGCTAGCAATCTCGTGAGGTGACAGCTCTGTTGTTCTATCACATTGTGTAGATCAACTCGACAAACCAAACTGTGTGTTTAATGTCTCCAGCAATGTGGTACAATATTATAAAAGACAAAATTGTAGGTTTTTAATGACCAAAAATTAAAATATGACCCTCACAACAATAAGGCTAGTGTAACATGGAATTTTACTTCGGAGTCACGTGAGTGACTACGTGAAGAAGCCCGTACAGCCGTTGGTGCGTCATGACGTCAGACGCTGGTGCAGTCGGGCGGTTGGAGCAGCAGCGCTCCTCCGAGCGGTAAGTGTAAACCGCGGGTTATTCGAAGAGCTGGAGAATTCGGCGGGTGCAGCAGCATCTAAGGAGACGAAGGAGAATGGACACGTTGGCGGGTCAGAACCCTTCATCTACTTCACTCGATTTCTCCAGCATTTGCAGTTATTCGTTAAGTTTAGTGGTTAAGGTTTTTTAAAATGTTTCCCGATCTTCCCCAATTTATGCGACGGTTTGGCGTGAGAGAAAGTTGCAGAAAGGGAAGAAGGTGTCGGCAAGGTGCTTCCGGGGGGTTAGAAAGAAAAAGGTGGCAGGAGAGTGTGTTGAGAATGAGGCCGTCTGGTACACACCTGGTCCGGTGCGCTGGCTACCAGCAAGTGGTTGTTGCGGACTCACTGCAGGAGGGAGTGTAGTGGAGGCTTGTCAGTAGGGTGGAAGGACAATCTGGCCAGTCGCTGGTGGGCCGTTAAATGAGGTCGGGCCTGGTAGGTTTATAACCCTCCATGGAGAGGTCTTTGCTCACGGCTCTCCCCTCGTCGAGATTCTATTGTCAAAAGAATGCTCGACAGGGACCAGCTCCGTGGGGAGGAGTGGTGCCCAAGCCAGGCTGATGGAGAGCATTGTGCTAAGCAGCACCTGTTTCAGGGCATGCAGAACTATCCTGCCTGTGAGGAGGATGTTCCTATCAGGCAGTTTTGCTGACCTGTTTCTATGCTGGAGGGGAGCAGTAATAAAGGTGTTCGTTTGAGGTAATTCCGAACATTGCTGGGAAGATTTGATGAGTGTAGAGAGGCAGGAAAGGCGATTTGATGTAGAATTGGCCGAAGCCATTCAGTATATGCTCTCCCAGTTCAGGAGCTAGCGCTATGGATGAGTAGCAAAAAAACTATAAAGCTCTGTTAATTGTGATCTCTGAAGGTACCGGTGGTTAATCACCAAATTGGCATAGAGTTGCACTGCTAGGGCCTAGGTGACAGGAGATGAAGTTTAAAAAAGTGAGGCTTACACTGGTGTCAGGCAAGGTATTACCGCTATGTGTAAGTTTAATTGTACAATGATATGGTGAAGCACACATGGATGAACTGGGACTCTTTGTAATGCATTTTGAAATTAAAATATCGGGAGTCCCGATTTGGCCAGTGCTAACCCGAATTTAGGAGAGTTGTGCAAATCCGACCAGTGTACCACACGAAATCTGTTGATGGTGGTAACCTTGCCAAAAAGGGTCAAAGACTATTATGAGGTTGTTATAAACCATGGCCCTCATTAAGCCAGCTTGGAGCATGGCAAAAAAGGTTCTCTACAAGAAGTCGAGGACAAACAAGGCCGCAAAGGAAGATGCGTAAGGAATATAACATTGAAGCGATGAATTAACTGATGTTTCCTGTCAAATTTGGGGGAGGGTTAAAAATGTCTCCAAAACAATGGTCAGCTGTGTGACATCCAGATTTTGTTCATACTATAGTGTATTGACGGGGCTGCAATATTGGATTTTAATAAGGACAGTACTTACCTAATCACCAGTTCCTAGTCATAAACTTATTATTCAGATGAGGAAAAATGTGCTTATTCAAAGCAGAGATTCAAGTCATTACATAAGAAGGGGTATTGGAGGTTTCTGTCGATCCAAAGTCAACAATTCTGTCATGTATATTTCCAGATCTATAAGATGGGGGAATGTACAAATGGATTTATCGAACAAAAAAAATTGTTATGTTTATAGGCATTTCAAAATGGGAGACTTTTACCACGGGGAAACCCAATTGATTTAAAGAATGCGTATACGCATAGTGTCTGTTCATGGGTGATGATAGAAGTATTTGAAATTTATTGGATGACTGAGCTGTGGCAATTCAAGGATATTGCCGAATGGATTAACTTCAGCGCCTTAGTATTTACTAAATTGGTACAACTGTGTTAGCATTGCTTAGAGCTCAGGGGAATGTGGTAATGCCCTATTTAGATGATATTTCTGATTGTGTGGAAAGACTCATGCTGAAACCCCAAAGATCATCAAGGGTTTTCAGTTGTTAAATCACTCCTTTGACAAATGGGATGTTGTTATTCACCAGGATAATCTAAATTATCACCAGTCCCAATTATTGATTATTCAGGGAATTTACCATTAATTCCAATCACATGTTGGTAACTTTGCCACTTGGATAAGTTGAATCAGATAATTGAGGACTGTGTTAATCTCGTTGGAGAACAACGGCCTTCAATCTAGGACAAGTAGCCAAGCATTTAATTTCTATAGATTCAGTGTATTGCAGCCTTTTCCAGCTGTGGGGCAGTATGTCCTCTGGCTTATCAACACTATTACAACCATCAAAGAACAGGCAACTGAGAATACAAGGGGCCATTTTGGACAGCCTCTGCACGTTGTCAGCTGGGGCCGAATTGCTGACATACAATGGTGGATAGTAACAATGCGTTTCAAAAAAGCTTTAGGAAGGTTGGGTGGATTCACCGTCACATGATATTACAGATGATGTAAGTGCACTGGGTTGGGGTGAACAGATAATGTCTTCAGCTGATGCTGATGCAGATGGAATGTGAATGAAGATCTTCCTTTCCTCAATTAGAGGGATTAATTATTTTTGAGTGGTTGCGGAACCTGGTGTGGGCTTCAAAGCTTATTGTCTAACAAGGAGGGCTGCTGTGCAGGTCAATTGACAAAATAACAAACCATAGAGTGGGTCATATGGTAAAACCACATGCGTGGAGTTTTAAGTCACAGTCTTGTGATAGACTGGCTAACCAGAATTTTGGTGGGGTGTATTGACCAAAAAATATCTGGCTTTCAGCACTTTATTTATTTGCCAGGAAGAGGTCATACATTTGTCAGTTTAATGATAAACATTGGAATGGATGTTAAATCTAGAATGTATTTTAACCAGTGACTGTTCAGTATGGCCGCATGGCCAGATATTAGGACTTTGTTTGGCATCTGGATAAATCAGTAGTTGCCCAGATATGTTTCTTGGTAACCAGATACTGGGGCTGTAGCAGAGAGCATTTCTCGCTGCATTGGGAGGAATGTTTGTGTATGCAATGTATTTCCTTCATTCTGGTCATCACAGATGTTTGCAAAAGAGATCAAGGCAGGACTGAATCGCTTCTGGTGGCGGGTATTGGTAGTCAGCCACGATTGTACGACGAGCTAGAAAAGGGGATTCCCGATTAGTAATTACACATGGGAACGGCTCCTAAGGGCGAAGAGCGTGTCGACACATGCAACCTATGCATCACTCCCCCCACGAAACTAAAGAATTCTGAACTTGGTAAATCATTGAGGAGTCCTGAGGGATGCTCAGATGAATGTGAAGGTGGTTTAACATGCTTTTTGAAACATATTTTATAGGATTCGTATTAGATCTCAAATTTGAGCGGAGACAACATCAGATTTTTAGAGATTAACTGGCTTGGACAGGCAAAAGAAGATCATTTACTGGAAACAAGAGAGAGGACATAAAGACTCATCATGTATCCCAACGGACATTAAGGGTGGGATGCACCCTTCTAGACAGAAGCTCTTGGAATTGTCGCCTCGCAACTGAATCAGGGATAGTAGGTAGATGACAGCCAGACACATATTGATCTTACTATACTGGCCCACCCAAGGGGTAGTGGGAGGCATCTCAGGGAAGAGGTACAGCATGGAGATCTATTTGGGGTATATATCACACTGCAGGGATCACGGATGTTGGAGTTTTTGTTATTAACTACCTCTCAATAATGTTGTTACTCATTAATATTAGTGGCTTGACCAATAAATTCAAGTTACAGTATATATAATTGAATACCCCAGAAATATATAAGCCGTGCACTGTAACATTTTTATTACGGAAGTCCGCAGATAGTGCTTACAGTAGGGACACAATATAAACCATATGTAGTTCACGATTAACATGAAGGGAGTTTTCAATTCTAATTAATAACTAGGTAATGCCGGGATTTGAAAATCGAGGGAGAGGACAATTCACTTAGCTGCATCGATTGATGTATAGCGATTACGGTTACCAACCTGAGACACTCATTATATCATCAATAATAAACTACTGAGAGGTGGTGATGGCTGTTTGGAATGTTGGTTTCTAGCCCAATTACAAAATTGCATAAGCTACGGCTAGATAACTGCAGATCGGCTGAAATGATGCCATCTTTTAGTGTGATTATGAATGATCTGATAGATTTTTTGCTAAGACATAAATAAAAGAGAGCATGTACAGGATGTATAAGATAATGCAAATGGTATTTACCAGCATACATACTTTATTTACCGTCTAGAGGGGTGATCGCTATCTGCAATATTAGTTCTAAAGGTATACCTTTTATCTCAATAATAAGAGTTTTGAGGTAGATTGAACTCAATAACTAAACCACTAGAAACAGAGTAATGGCTTATGTATTAATTTTTGATAAGTCATTATTTTCAAGAAATTATTAAACAATAAACCACTCACAGTAAGGTGTAATTGTACCTTAGATAATATATTGCACAATTGTGATTTCATGGGTCTCGCGGCCCGTTTCAGATGAGTGGTCAACATGATAATTATCAGAGGTTTTTTAACCAGCAAAGCTTCAAGGATATCTGGAGGTTGTATGCCTGATCATGGTGTCAGATACTGTTCCATTTTTTTCCCTGTGTTGGAACCTCTCAGGGATAGACTTTTTAATAGATTCAAAAATAATTTGTTTGTAAATATTAACATGTGCTCCATTAACATTAGTATCATTCATTAACGGAATCAAATACACAGGACTAGATGTTAAGAAGTCCCTTTGTGCCAGTAGGTGGAGCATTTTCACGACCATTCATTGATTGCCTGAGAGTGTGTGGTGGCACGCTTCGAACATCAGGGGGGGGGGGGGCTGGGGGGGGGTGGTGGGGGGGGGGGGAGGGTATAACGTATATGTATTATCTTGGCCTGGGTAACCTTCAGGACAGCTGGGCACAGGGACACATCATCAGTAGTG
Source organism: Okamejei kenojei (assembly GCA_035221665.1). Lineage (NCBI taxonomy): Eukaryota > Metazoa > Chordata > Chondrichthyes > Rajiformes > Rajidae > Okamejei > Okamejei kenojei. Next base: position 16,300,808 of record CM069159.1, read on the forward strand.
TACCCTTGCATCATGGGTGTTTCGGCCTTTTATCACTATACACCCTCCACAAGGCGGCCCCGCTGCAGGATGATCAGCCCTCAGCGTGTGTCCCGTGTCAAACTGCCTCAAAGATTCACCGTGACGCATTTGGGGCCAGATGGGTCTTTCCGCTTGAGCCAAATCCAACAGCTGCTTCTTTCAGCCGCGTCTGAGAGTGATCTTATGGTCTTCTGCAGAGCTGACCGTGGATTCCAAGCTCCTTCAGCAGTTGATGGTAGATGACGCAATAAATCCTCTGCATCCCACTTCAACTGGATAAACGTTGATGTTCCAGCCACGCTGCCTTGCCTCTGCTGCAAGCTCTGTGTAGCGCAGCTTCTTACGCTCATAGGCCTCACACAGAGTTCTCCCATGGAACTGTGAGCTCTATGATTGTAAGCAGTCTTCTGTGAAAGGGACCAGAACACCAAATCTGGCCCTGAGGTTGGTTCGAAACATTTCAGGTGGAAAGATTAGTTGTCGGCCCGCTTGTCCGCCAGCATCCTCCAGTCACGGGCCCTGCATAGGTTTCCTTCTTCTGTTCTAGTGGAAGGATGTTTCGGGTGTTTTTCTGTCCTTCTCGAGGACAATGGTGTGTTCGCCCTTAAGTGTGGAAAGGGTTCTTGCTCTGGAGGCTAAGGAGATTTTTGTTCGCACACAGCCTGTTTCTCAAGGCTGTTGCCAGGCCTTTTTAATACCTGATTATGCCCCTTCCACGTGTATCTCCCTTGCGTGAGGCTGGGTTCTTGCAGGCTCTAACCATGATGTGATGAGGGTCGTGAGGATTGGGCAGAGGGTGCACAGTGTTGGATCCTCGCCGTTACCCACTGATTGAGGTTCTTTGGTGATGGTAGAGGACGTTCGTATGTCTGCTGTGATGATGAAGCTGATCTTGCTTGATTCCATTATCCCATTAAGGTTCTTTTCCAGCATGATCTTCCTCCGCTCCACACCTTCCCACTGCATACATTGCTTGTTTTGGCAAAATGATGATGGGACCGCCGCCTTTGACTTCTTGCGGCATCACTCCTGTCGCCGGCACCTCCTCAACCACCCATGTCCTCCGCTCTGATGTTGAGGCACCCTTTCAGCCAAGATTGTTACTTGGTCGAAAGGACCAAAAGCCTCTCTTTCCCTGACTGCACATTGCACAGATAGTCCTTTGTGCCTCAGGGTGATGAAGCTGCTGTACTGCATCTGATGGTAGTTCCACTTCCGCGGGTTTTACTAGGGGCGGCGCAACAGCACTGGATGGTCTATGTCTCTAGAGGGTCCCTCAGTGGGTATCTGGGAGTCTTACTTTGGATCACACTTGTATTCCTCTGTTAAGACTAGTGAGAGGAGAAGGTCAGTTTACAGGGAACCCCCTCTTTAGCATAGAGGCGATGTTAGTTAGACAATCGTGGGACACCGAGCCATTTTCTTCGCGTATTGAAGTTATGGTTCGGCTTCCATCTTCTCCACAGTTGTTATTGGACGCTTCATACAACGGTCAGTGACACAATGTCCGAGGAAGGAGTCCAAACTGTAGGCACCAGAGCATTCAGTTTCCCAGGCAGAGCTAGGCGTATGATTGATGATCTCCAGGCCAGTTGACAATTTCTTGATTAAGCTGTTGCCACCTGCTCTTTGTCCATTGAGACTTGCGTTGTACCATCTGCCCAGGCTTTTTACTGACTGTGCCTCAGACACATGTTGTATTGAGGTCGTCAACCGATTTGCAGAACCTTGTGTCTCTAAGCACCCCCCTTAACTATGGAGAATATGCTTCGAGACTTACTTGGTTTTTGATTTTCATTCGGGCCCACTTGATAAGTCTCTCCTGCAGGCTTTCAAATGTAGCCGCTTGGTGATTGCTGCAGTAGTGTTTATTGTTTTGTCATATCGTCCATGTATGCCCTGATGGGTGGCAGACCGGAGCCCTAGCTCTGGTTCGTTCACGCGCTCCACCGCCCACCACCCATTTTGAGAGGGCCCCCTGATGGATGACTTCCATGGCCATTTGTAAAGGCCAAGGGTGAGACTGTGCAAGCCCTGCCATGTGATGCCTACTTCCAAAGCGCTGCATTTGTTTGTGTGTACTGAATTCAGCTGTTGTGAAGCACAGCTGCAGTACTTGGAAATAGTTTCTTGACCAGTGTGTGGATGATGAGCTCTGGGAGGTACATGGAAAAAAGGCAAAAGATTCCAAAGAAGAGTTTCATTGTGGGAACTGAACCAAATTGCTTTGGCCAGGATCGAGGAAAGAGGAAGATCACATGTAGGTCTCTCTATGTCCTTTCTTCAGCTGCTTGGATCTGGTGCCAGATCATGCTTGTATGCTCCAAGCAGCCTGAATAAACCTGGAAATTCATGCTTTTCATGTACAGATGTATCAATGTACTTGTTTGTTACCAGATAGGTGGATAGCCCTTTTGTGTATACAATGCTGAAAAAAAAAGATTTTTTCCCTCGTACGGTTGAGTGAGACATTATTCGCCGGACGCGGCATTGGTCCTGATGTCTGATGCATCCTTTTTCTTTAGGTATTAGTATGCCGCCGGCCCTTCGCCACACCTTAGGTATTGTGTTGCTTCTTCCACACCACCTCATGAGCTTCCATAAAAAGCGTAACACATCCGGTGCATTCTTGTAGAGCTTGTATGGTACTCGTTTGGCCCGGAGCTGATGCTGCTCTTGCTCGCCGGACAGTGTTCTCTACCTCTTTCATTTCGGAGGGCTGGTGTCCAGGTTGAATTCAGGTGGTTGAATAGGTGGGATGTCATGTGGGATGACTAACTTCTCATGCCTTTTCGTGTCTTGGTGGGCCTTTCCAGGTTGTTCCTCCAATTCTTGTTTTGATGTTTTCAAAGTTCCACTTTTTTCCTTTGCGAAGAGGTCTTTGATGAACTTTGAAAGGGTCTTTGTAGGAACCGTGTTCTTGTGTGTTCTTTATTCTTGCGAAGTTTCCTCATGTTCTCTGCTTTTCGCAAGGTTGCCAATCGGCTCTTGATGTCCTCTTGGAGTAGCATGAGACCTTCTCTCTCTGCAGTCAGTTGCTTTTTTCCATTGCTTTTTCAACTGTCTCCTCTCTCTGATTAGCCTCTCGATCTCCTGCTGCCTCCTGGACTGATTGGTGTTGGTAACTTCTTTCCACCTCTCCCTTTACTTACCCCAAACCGTTCTTCTCCATAGCTGTAGATTATGTTGCCCATCCTTTCAAGCTTTTCCACTGCTGTGCCCACTTGTTGCTCCAAGATATGTATAAGGTCACTGTTGACCGTCTCCCACTCTTTCTTTTCAACAGCTTTGGGCCACTTCACTCCAGGTTTATGCCCTTTGATCTTTCCCTCCAATGGAGGTCTTTGTAGTTGTTGCGTGGGCTCCTCCACCGGCATTTCTGTGCTTGTATCACCCTCTTCAGTGACATGGGTGCTGATGCTCTGCGAACTTTGGTTTGTGTCCCGTCGCTGTGCTTCATTCGACTGATTTGACTGGTTGCTTCGTAAGAAGTACTGGTCAATGCGAGGCCCATGTCTCTGCTCTCTCAAGCACCTTTTCCTCCCTTGGTGGATCTTCAAGCCATCATTGATGTTCTTTTCTCCCAACCACAGATGCACACCTGAAGTTTGTGTCCCGCAGCTGTTGTGGATGTCTCATGTGCCATGCTCTCCTTGTCCGTGGTCGTTTCCGTTCCTGGGTCTGTAACCGTGTTATCAATCGGTGAGCCATCTTGCGCCCCCGCTCTCGCGGCTTAGGGGTATTTCTTTTAATTTACTTTTTGTAGCATTTTAGCGGGTGTCTCCCAACTAGCTGAAACAGCTTTGGAGACTGCTGTCATGGGGAGCTAGCCCATGACGGCCCCATTGGGGTCTGTTCCCTCCTGTCAGCTGTCTCTCCAAGCTGTCACATGGACTTTCCCATGTTGTCAGCTGTCCTTTCACAGCAGTCACTGGATAAGTCCAGATTTTCAGAATCAAATACACAGGACTAGATGTTAAGAAGTCCCTTGTGCCAGTAGGTGGGGAGCATTTCACGACATTCATTGATTGCTGAGAGTGGTGGACGCTCAACATCAGGGGGGGGGGGGGGCGGGGGGGGGGGTACGTATACCGTATATCTTGGCCTGGGTAACCTTCAGGACAGCTGGGCACAGGACACATCATCAGTAGTGTACCCTTGCATTCACTGGGTGTTTCGGCCTTTTATCACTATACACCCTCCACAAGGGCGGCCCGCTGCAGGATGATCAGCCCTCAGCGTGTGTCCGTGTCAAACTGCCTCAAAGATTCACCATGACGCATTTGGGGCCAGCATGGGTCTTTCCGCTTGAGCCAAACCAACAGCTGCTTCTTTCAGCCGCGTCTGAGAGTGATCTTATGGTCTTCTGCAGATCTGACCGTGGATTCCAAGCTCCTTCAGCAGTCTGATGGTAGATGACGCAACAAATCCTCTGCATCCCACTTCAACTGGATAAACGTTGATGTTCCAGCCACGCTGCCTTGCCTCTGCTGCAAGCTGTGTAGCGCAGCTTCTTACGCTCATAGGCCTCCACAACAGAGTTCTCCCATGGAACTGTGAGCTCTATGATGTAAGCAGTCTTCTGTGAAAGGGACCAGAACACAAATCTGGCCTGAGGTTGGTTGAAGCAATTTCAGGTGGAAAGATTAGTTGTCGGCCGATGTCCGCCGCATCCTCCAGTCACGGGCCCTGCATAGGTTTCCTTCTTCTGATCTAGTGGAAGGATGTTTCGGTGTTTTCTGTCCTTCTCGGACAAAGGTTGTCGCCCTTAAGTGGGGAGGGGTTGCTTGCTCTCGGAGGCAAGGAGTTGGTCGCACACAGCCTGTTCTCAAAGGGCTGTTGCCAGGCTTTTTAATACCTGATTATGCCTCCACGTGTATCTCCCTTGCGTGAGGCTGGTCTTGCAGCCTACCATGATGTGTTTGAGGGTCGTGGAGTTGGGCAGAGGGCACAGGTTGGATCCTCGCCGTACCACTGATTGAGGTTCTTTGGTGATGGAAGGACGTCGTATGTCGCTCTGATGATGAAGCTGATCTTGCTTGATTCCATTTCCCATAGGTCTTTCCAGCTGATCTTCCTCCGCTCCACACCTTCCCACTGCATCCATTGCCCCTGTTTGGCAAGAGAGACCGCCTTTGCACTTCTTGCGCCTCCTCCTGTTGCCGCACCTCCTCAACCACCAATGTCCTCCGCTCTGATGTTGTGGCCTTTCGCCAAGTTGGTTTACTTGTCGTAAGGCCAAAGCCTCCTCTTCCCTGCTGCACTTGCCCCACGACGTCTTTGTGCCTCAGGGCTGATGAAGCTTGCTGTACTGCATCAGATGGTGTCCACTTCCGGCCGGTTACTAGGGGCGGCGCAACAGCACTGATGGTCTTGTCTCTAGAGTCCCTCAGTGTCATCTGGAGTCTTACTTTGGAACACTTGTATTCCTCTGTTAGACTAGTGAGAGGTAGTTCCAGGCCCCTTTGCCATAGAGGCCGATGTTAGTTAGACATCGTGGGACACCGAGCCATTTCTTCGCGTATGAAGTTATGGTTCGCTCCATCTTCTCCACAGTTGTTATTGGAGCTTCATAAACGGTCAGTGGCCACATTGTCCGAGGAAGGAGTCCAAACTGTAGGCACCAGAGCTTCAGTTTCCCAGGCAGTAGGGTCTGATTGATGATCTCCAGGCCGTTGACAATTTCTTGCCTTAGCTGTTGCACCTGCTCTTTGTCCTTGAGGACTTGCGTTGTACCATCTGCCCCAGGCTTTTTACTGGCTGCTCAGACACTGTTGGTATTAGGTCGTCACCGATTGCAGAACCTTGTGTCTCTAAGCACCCCCTTAACTATGGAGATGCTTCGAGACTTACTTGGTTTGATTTTCATTCGGGCCCACTTGATGTTCTCCTGCAGCTTTCCAAGTAGCCGCTTTGGTGCATGCTGCAGTAGTGGTTATTGTTGTCATATCGTCCATGTATGCCCTGATGGGTGGCAGACGGAGCCCAGCTCTGGTTCGTTCACCGCCCACCACCCATTTTGAGGCCCTGATGATGACTTCCATGGCCATTGTAAAGGCCAAGGGTGAGTGAGACTGTGCAGCCTGCCATGATGCCTACTTCCAAGCGCTGCCATGTTGTACTGAATTCAGCTGTTGTGAAGCACAGCTGCAGGTCTTGGAAATAAGTTCTTGACCAGTGTGGTGATGAGCTCTGGTACATGGAAAAAGGCAAAAGATTCCCAAAGGAGTTCATGTGGAACTGAACCAAATGCATTGGCCAGATCGAGGAAGATCACATGTAGGTCTCTCTTGTCCTTCTTAGCTGCTTGGATCTGGTGCCAGATCATGCTTGTATGCTCCAAGCAGCCCGAAAAAAAACCTGGAATTCCTGCTTTCTGTACAGATGTATCAATGTACTTGTTTGTTACCAGATAGGTGGATAGCCTTTTGTGATACAATGCTGAAAAAAGATTTTTCCCTCGACGTTGAGGAGACATATTGGCCGGAATTGGCTGATGTCTGATGCATCCTTTTCTTTAGGTATTAGTATGCCGCCGGCCCTTCGCCACACCTTAGGTATTGTTTGCTTCTTCCACACCACCCTCATGAGCTTCCATAGAAAGCGTAACACATCCGGTGCATTCTTGTAGAGCTTGTATGGTACTCCGTTTGGCCCCGGAGCTGATGCTGCTCTTGCTCGCGGACAGTGTTTCTCTACCTCTTTCCATTTCGGAGGGCTGGTGTCCAGGTTGAATTCAGGTGGTTGAATAGGTGGGATGTCATGTGGGATGACTAAACTTCTCATGCCTTTTCGTGTCTTGGTGGGCCTTTCCAGGTGTTCCTCCAATTCTTGTTTTGATGTTTTCAAAGTTCCACTTTTTTCCTTTGCGAAGAGGTCTTTGATGAACTTGAAAGGGTCTTTTGTAGAACCGTGTTCTTGTGTGTTCTTTATTCTTGCGAAGTTTCCTCATGTTCTCTGCTTTTCGCAAGGTTGCCAATCGGCTCTTGATGTCCTCTTGGAGTAGCATGAGACCTTCTCTCTCTGCGTCAGTTGCTTTTTTCCATTGCTTTTTCAACTGTCTCCTCTCTCTGATTAGCCTCTCGATCTCCTGCTGCCTCCTGGACTTGATTGGTGTTGGTAACTTCTTTCCACCTCTCCCTTTACTTACCCCAAACCGTTCTTCTCCATAGCTGTAGATTATGTTGCCATCCTTTCAAGCTTTTCCACTGCTGTGCCCAACTTGTTGCTCCAAGATATGTATAAGGTCACTGTTGACCGTCTCCCACTCTTTCTTTTCAACAGCTTTGGGCCACTTCACTCCAGGTTTATGCCTTTGATCTTTCCCTCCAATGGAGGTCTTTGTAGTTGTTGCGTGGCTCCTCCACCGGCATTTCTGTGCTTGTATCACCCTCTTCAGTGACATGGGTGCTGATGCTCTGCGAACTTTGGTTTGTGTCCCGTCGCTGTGCTTTCATTCGACGATTTGACTGGTTGCTTCGTAAGAAGTACTGGTCAATGCGAGGCCCATGTCTCTGCTCTCTCAAGCACCTTTTCCTCCCTTGGTGGATCTTCAAGCCCATCATTGATTGTTCTTTTCTCCCAACCACAGATGCACACCTGAAGTTTTGTGTCCCGCAGCTGTTGTGGATGTCTCATGTGCCATGCTCTCCTTGTCCGTGGTCGTTTCCGTTCCTGGGTCTGTAACCGTGTTATCAATCGGTGAGCCCATCTTGCGCCCCCGCTCTCGCAGGCTCTAGGGTATTTCTTTAATTTACTTTTTGTAGCATTTAGCGGGTGTCTCCAACTAGCTGAAACAGCTTTTGGAGACTGCTGTCATGGGGAGCTAGCCCATGACGGCCCCATTGGGGTCTGTCCCTCCTGTCAGCTGTCTCTCCAGCTGTCACATGGACTTTCCCATGTTGTCAGCTGTCCTTTCACAGCAGTCACTGGATAAGTCCAGATTTTCAGAATCAAATACACAGGACTAGATGTTAAGAAGTCCCTTGTGCCAGTAGGTGGGGAGCATTTCACGACATTCATTGATTGCTGAAGTGGTGGACGCTCAACATCAGGGGGGGGGGGACTACACGGTATATCTGTGGTGCTCTGGGTTACCACTTTCAGGGGGGGTGGGGGGGGGGGGGGGGGTTAGGTACGGTCACGTATACGTAATCGTGGCCACCTATGGGTAACTTCAGGACAGCTGGGGCACACGGACACATTATCACATCATCAGTAGTGTACCCCTTGCTCACGGGTTGAGTCATTCAGTGACATTCCGGCCTTTCACTATCACTATAGCACCCTCCACAAGGGCGGGGCCCGCTGCAGGATGATCAGGGGGGCCCTCAGGAACAGCGTGTGATCCCAGTGGTCAAACTGCCTCAAAGGATTTCACCATGAATGCATGGATTTTGTGGGGGAGGGGTCCCCAGCATAGGGTCTTTCTTTCGCGCTTGAGCCAAACCAACCAGGCTGCATTCTTTCAGCCGCGTCTGAGATTGATCTTATGGTCACTTCTGCAGAGCCTGACCGATGGATTTCCAAGCTCCTTCTGCAGATTCTGATGGATAGATTGATCGCAACAAAATCCACTGCATCCCCAGCTTCAATGGATAAAACTTTGATTGTTCCAGCCACGCTGCATTGCCTCTGCTGCAACGCTTCTGTGTAGCGCAGCTTCTTACGCTCCATAGGCTCCACCACAACAGAGTTCTCCCCATGGAACTGTGAAGCCTTATGATGTAAGCAGGTATTTGTGGAAAGGGACCAGAACACCAAAACTCTGGCCTGAGTTGGTTTGAGAAGCAATTTCAGGTGGAAAGATTAGTTGTCGGCCGATGTCCGCCAAGCATTCCTCCAAGTCCACGGGCCCCTGCATATGTATCCTTCTTTCTGATCTAGTGGGAAGGATGTTTCCGGTGTTTTTCGTTTTCTGTCACTTCTCGGACAAGGTTGTCGCCCTTAAGCTGGGAGGGGTGGCATGCTGTTCGAGGGCAAGGAGTTGGTCCGCCACACAGCCTGTTCCAAGGGCTGTTTTGCCAGGCTTTTTAATAACCTGATTATGCCGCCACGTGTATCTCCCTTGCGTGAGGCTAGTCTTGTCAGGCATACCATGATGTGTTTGAGGGTCGCTGGGTTGGGCAGAGGGCACACAGGTTGATCCTCGCCGTACCACTTGATTGAGGTTCTTTTGGTTGATGGAAGGAGTCGTTTGTCGCTCTGAGATGGGGAAGTGAATCTTGACTTGATTCCATTTCCCAATAGGTCTTTCCAGCTGAATATTCCTCCGCCTCACACACCTTCCCACTGGCATCCAAATTTTAATTGCTCTGGTTTGGCAAGAGGAGGACCGCCTTTGCACTTCTTGCGGCCTCCTCCTGTTGCGCACCTCCTCAACCACCAACTGTCCTCGCTCTGGTGTTGTGGCCTTTCGCCAAGTTGTTTAGACTTGTCGTAAGGCCAAAAGCCTCCTTTCCCTTGTGCACTTGCACCAACGACGCTTTGTGCTCAAGGGCTGATGATGCATGTGTACTGCATTCAGGATGGTTTTGTCCACTTCCGGGGGTTACTTAGGGGCGGCGCAAAAGCACACTGATGGTGCTTGTATAGAGTCCTCAGTGTATCTGGAGTTCTTTAACTTTGAAACATGTATTCTGTGTTTAGACTAGTGAGATGGAGTTCCAGAACCCCTTTGCCATAGAGGCGATGTTTAGTTAGACATCGTGGGAACAACCAGAGCCATTTCTTCGCAGTATATGAAGTTTATGGTTCGCTCCTCTTCTTCCACAGTTGTTTATTGGAGCTTATAAACGGTCCAGTGGCACATTGGTCCGAGGAAGTAAGTCCATCCAACTGTGAGGGCACAGAGCTTCAGATTTCCCAGCAGAGTAGGTATGTTTGGGGATGATTCTCTCCAGGCCGTTTTGAACAATTTCTCGCCTTAGCTGTGTGCACCTGCCTGACCTCTCATTCGTCCATGTGACTTGCGTTGACCATCTCTGACCAGCTTATTACTGGGCTGACTCAACATGTTCGGGTATTAGGTCGTCACCGATGCAGAACCTTGTGTTCTAAGCACCCCTTAACTATGGAGATGTACGAGACTACTAGGTTTGATTTTTCATTCGAGGACCACTTGATGTTCTCCTGCAGCTTTCCAGTAGTAAGCCGCTTGGTGCAGCTGCTCAGTAGTGGTTATTTGTTGTCAATATCGTTCCATGTTATGCCCTGATGGGTGCCAGGGACGGAGCCAAGCTCTGGTTCGCTCAGCCGCCCGACCACCCATTTTGTAAGGCCGACTGATGATGACTTCCACCTATGGGCCAATTGTAAAGGCCAAGGGTGAGACTGTGCAGGCCTGCCATGATGCCTTACCTTCCAAGCGCCTGCCATGTTTGATGAATTCAGCTGTTGATGAAGCACAGCTGCAGGGTCTTGGAAATAGTTCTTGCACCAGTGGGTGCGTGGTGATGACTTCTGGTACATGGAAAAAGGCCAAAGATTCCAAAAAAGTTCATGTGGAACTGAAACCAAATCATTGGCCAGATCGAGGAAGATCAAATGTAGGTCTCTCTTGTCATTCTTAGCTGCTTGATCTCTGGGGCCAAGATCATGATTAGTACTGCTCAAAGCAGCCCTGAAAAAAAACTGGAATTCCTGCTTTCTGTACAGATGTTATCAAGTGAAATTGTTTTGCTTACCAGATTAGGTGGATAGCCTTTGTGATTACAATGCTGAAAAGATTTTTCCCTTCGACGTTGACTGGAGACATATTGGCCGGAATGTGGCTGATGTCTGATGCAATCCTTTTCTTTAGGTATTAGTATGTCCCGCCGGAACTTAGCCACACCTTAGGTATTGTTTGCTTCTTTCCACAACACACCCTCATGAGACTTCCATAGAAAGAGTAAATCCGGGGCTTCTTGTAGAGCTTGTATGTTACTCCGTTTGGGCCGGAGCTGATTGTGCTCTTGCTCCGCCGGACAGTGTTCTCTACCTCTTTCCATTTCGGAGGGCTGGTTTGTCCAGGGTTGAATCTCGGTGGTTGAATAGGTGGGGAGGGGGTCCCCCATGTGGGATGACTAACTCTCTCATGCCTTCCTTTTCCGTGTCTTGGTGGGCCTTGTCCAGGTGTTCCTCAATTCTTGTTTTGATGTTTTTCAAAGTTCCTAACTTTTTTTTTTCCTTTGCGAGAGGTCTTTGATGCACTTGGAAAGGGTCTTTGTAGAACCGTGTTCTTGTGTGTTCTTTATTATTGCGAAGTTTCCTCATGTTCCTTGCTTATTCCGCTAAGTTGCCAATGGCTCTTGATGTCACTCTTGAGTAGCATGAGACTTCTCTTCTCTGCGTCAGTTGCTTTTTTTTCCATTGCTTTTTCAGACTGTCTCACTCTCTTGATTAGCCTCTTCGATCTCCTGCTGCCCTCCTGGACTTGTTGGTGTTGCGTAACTTCTTTCCTAACCTCTCCTTTACTTACCCCAAAACCGTTTCTTCTCCATTAGGCTTGTAGATTATGTTGCCGCATCATTTCCAATGAGCTTTTGCCACTGCTGTGCCCACTGGTGTGCACCTAAGGAGATATGTTATAATGGTCACTGTGACCGTCTCCACTCTATGCTTTTCAACAGTTTGGGCCACTTCACTTCCAGGTAACAGGTTATATGCCCTTTGATTACTTCATTTACCTCCAAAAAAAATTTTGAGAAGGTCTTTGTATGTTGTTGCTTGGGCTCTCCACCGGCATTTCTTGTGTTGTATTCACCTCTTCGTGACTGGGTGCTGCTTGATGCTCTGCGAACTTTGGTTTGTGTCCCGTCGCTGTGCTTCATTCGATTGATGTGACTGGTTGCTTCGTAAGAAGTAGTAACTGGTCAATGCGAGGCGTACCATGTCTCTGCTCTCTCAAAGCACCTTTTCCTCCCTTGGTGTTCTTCAAAGCCCGATCATTGAGTGTTTTTCTCCCCATACCACAGATGCACACTGAGTTGTGGTCCTCGCAGCGTTTGTTGTGGATGTCTCCAATGTGCCAATGCTCTTCTCTTGTCCGTGGTCGTTCGTACTCCTGGGTCCCACTGTAAATAACCCCGTGTAATCAATCAGTGAGCCATCTTGCGCCCCCCCGCTCTCCGCAGGCTTCTAGGGGTATTTCTTTTATTTACTTTTTTCGGTAGCATTTAGCGGGGTGTCCCTCCAACTAGCTGAAACGTGCTTTGGAGATAGATGCTGTCATGGGGGGCATTAGCCCACCACCATTATGTCAAAACATGGGCACCCAATGGGGGGGGGAGGGGGTCTGTCTCTCTTGGTCTTGTTTTTTGTCTCCTTGTCAGCTGTCTTCAACTGTTCACATGGACTTTCCCAATCGTTGTTTTTTCAAGCTGTCCTTTCCCACAGCAGTCACTGCGATAAGTCCAGATTTTCAGAGAATAATAATACAAGGACTAGAGTTTTAAGAAGTCCCCCCCTTGTGCAGTTAGGTGGGGAGCATTTCACGACATTCGATTGAAATTGCTGAGAGTTGGTGGACGCTTCACATCAAGAGGGGGTGGGGTACGTCAGTATAGATATCTTGGCTGGGTAACCTTCAAGGAAGCTGGGCACAGGACACATACAGTTAGTGTACTTTAGCATCACTGGGTGTGTTGTCAGGGACCCTTTTTAATCACTTATACACCCTCAACACACAAGGGCGGCACCGCTTGCAGGAATGATCAGCCCTAACACAGCGTGTGTGGGTGGGTCCCGGTGTCAAAACTGCCTCAAAGATTCACCATGAAACGCAATTTTGGGGCCCAGCAAAACATGGGTCTTTCCGCCTCTTGAAGCCAAGTCCAACAAGCTGCTTATTTTTCAGCCGCCGTCTGAGAGTGAATCTTAGCGTCTTCTGCAGGAGCCTCTGACCGGGATTCGAGCTCATTCAGCCAGTCTGAATGGAGATGAACGCAACAAGAAAAATCCTCTGCATCCCCCAACACTTCAAGCTGGATAAAACGTTGATGTCCGGCAGCCACGCTGCCTGGATGCCTCTAACGGGGGAGGAGCTGCAAGCTCTGTGTATGCGCGCGCTTCTTACGCTCATAGGCCTCCACACAGAGTTCTCCATGGAACTGTGGAGGCTTATGATGTAAGCAGTCTTCTGTGAAAGGGCCAGAACGACAAATCTGGCCTGAGGTTGGTTGAAGCATTTTCAGGTGGAAAGATTAGTTGTCGGCCGATGTCCGCGCATCCTCATCACGGCCCTGAATAGGTTTCCTTCTTCTGACTCTAGTGGAATGGATGTTTCGGGTGTTTTCTGTCTTCTCGGACAAAGGTTGTCGCCCTTGTAAGTGGGAGGGTTGCTTGCTCTCGGAGGCAAGGAAGTTGGTCAGCACACCAGCCTGTTCTCAAGGGCTGTTGCCAGGCTTTTTAAACTGATAATCAGCCGCCACGTGTATCTCCCTTGCGTGAGGCTAGTCTTGCAGCTACCATGATGTTGTTTGAGGGTCGCTGGAGGTTGGGCAGAGGCACAGGTTGGATCCTCGCCGTTACAACTGATTGAGGTTCTTTGGTGATGGCAAGGATGTATGCGCTCTGATGATGAAGCTGATTTGCTTGATACCATTTCCCATAGGTTTTCAGCTGCTCTTCCTCCCGCTCCACACCTTCCCACTGCATCCATAGCCCCTGTTTGGCAGAGTGGAGCTTTGCACTTCTTGCGGCCTCTCCTGTGTTGCCGCACCTCCTCAACCACCCACCAATGTCCTCCGGATTGGGCCATTTCGCCAAGTTGGGTTTACTTGTCGTTAGGCAAGCCCTCCTTTCCCTGTCACTTGCCCCACGACGTCTTGTGCTAAGGGCGATTGAAGCTTGCTTGTACTTGCATTGATGGTGTCCACTTCCGGCGGTTATAGGGGCGGCCGCCAACAGCACTGATGGTCTTGTCCTCTAGAGTCCCTCAGTGTCATCATCTGGGTCTTACTTTGGAAACACTTGTATTCCTCTGTGTTGACTAGTGAGAGGGTAGTTCCAGGAAAAAAACCTTGGCCATAGAGGCCGATGTTTATTTAGGACATCGGTGGGACACGAGCCATTTCTTCGGCGTATGAAGTTATGGTGTCGCTCCATCTTCTCCACAGTTGTTATTGGAAGCTTCTTAAACGGTCAGTGGCCACATTGTCGAGGAGGATAGTCCAAACTGTAGGCACCAGAGCTTCAGTTTCCCAGGCCGTGGGTCTGATTGATCGTCTCGCCAAGGCGGTTGACCAATTTCTTTGCCTTAGCTGTTGCACTGCTCTTTGTCCTTGAGGATTGCGTTTGTGTACCATCTGCAGGCTTTTTACTGGCTGCTCAGACACTGTTGTATTAGGTCACGTCACCGATGCAGAACCTTGTGTTCTTCTAAGACCTTAACTTATGGAGATGCCTTCGAGAACTTACTTGGTTTGATTTTCATTCGGGCCCACTTGTGTTCTCCTGCCAGCTTTCAGTAGCCGTTGGTGCATGCTGCAGTAGTGGTTATTGTTGTCATATCGTCCTTGTATGCCTGATGGGTGGCAGGCCGGGAGCCCTAGCTCTGGTTCGTTCCGGCCCACACCCATTTTGAGGCCCTGATGATGATTCCATGGCCATTGTAAAGCCAAGGGTGAGAACTTGCAGACCTGCATGATGCCTACTTCCAAGCGCTGCCATGTTGTACTGAATTCAGCTGTTGGAAAGCACTAGCTGCCTTACAGGTCTTGGAAATAGTCTCTTGACCAGTGTGGTGATGAGCTCTGGGTACATGGAAAAGGCAAAGATGCGCCCAAAGGGAGTTCATGTGGAATGTACAAATGCATTGGCCAGATCGAGGAAGATCACATGTAGGTTCTCTCCTCTTGTTCCTTCTTAGCTGCTTGGATCTGTGCCAGATTCATGTTGTAGCTCAGACAGCCCGAAAAACTGGAATTCGCTTTCTGTACAGATTTGTATCAAATGTACTTGTTTGTTACCAGATAGTGTGGATAGCCTTTGTGATCAATTGCTGAAGATTTTTCCCTCGCGTTGAGGAGACTATGGCCGGAATTGGCTGGATGACTGATGCATCTTTTTCTTTAGGTTAATAGTTAGTATGCGCGCCGGCCCTTGCACACCTTAGGTATTGTTTGCTTCTCCAACCACCCTCATGAGCGCTTCCCATAAAAAAAGCGTATAACCCCCATCATTCCGTTGCATCTATGTAGAGGCTTTATCTGTACTCCGTTAGGGCCGGAGCTGAGCGTGACTCTTGCTGCCCGGACAGTGTCTCTCTACCTTCTTTCCATTTCGGGCGGCTGGTTGTCCAGGTTGAATTCAGGTGATTGAATAGGTGGGATGTCTGTGGGTATTGAAACTTTACCTTCTCATGCCTTTTCTGTCTTGGTGGGCGCTTTGTCCAGGTGTTGTCCAAAATTCTTGTTTTTGATGTTTTGTTCAAAGTACCACTTTTTTCCTTTTAGCGGAAGGGTCTTGGTGTATGGAACTTGAAAGGTTCCTTTGTAGAACCGTGTTCCTTGTTGTGTTTATCTTTATATCTTGAACGAAGTTTCTCATGTTCATCTGCTTGTTTCGCATGTTGCCCAAATCGGCTTGTGATGTTCCTCTTGGAGTAGCCATGTGGACTATCTCTCCTGTGTACAGTTGCTTTTTTCCATTGCTTTTTCTACTTATCTCCTCTCTCTGATTAGACCCTCTATCTCCTGCTGCCTCCTGGACTTGATTGGTGTTTGGTAACGTCTTTCTTTCCCACCTCTCCCTTTAACTTACCGCCCAACCGGTTTTATCTTGTTCCATAGGCTGTTTAGATTGTTATGTTGCTTTTCATCCTTCAAGCTTTTTCCATGCTGTGCCAGGTTGCCTCCAAGATATGTATTAAGGTCACTGTTGCCGTTCTCCCACTCTTTCTTTTAACAGCGTTTGGGGTCCACTTCATCTCAGGTTTATGCCTTAGATTGATCTTTCCCTCCAATGGGGTCTTTGTAGTTGTTGCGTGGGACTCCTCCTCCCACCGGCATTTCTGGTGCTTGTATCACCCTCTTTCAGTGACGATGGGTGCCTGATGCTCTGCGAACTTTGGTTTGTGTCCCGTCTTGTGTGTGCTTCATTCGGACTCATTTGAGGGTTGCTTGTTTAAGAATTACTGGTCAATGCGAGGCCCAATGTCTCTGCTCTCTCAAAGCACCTTTTCCTCCCTTGGGTTGGATCTTCAAGTCCCATCATTGATGTTTCTTTTCTCCATCCACAGATGCAAAACACCTGAAGTTTGTGTGTCCCGCAGCTTGTTGTGGATGTCTCATGTGCCATGCTCTCCTTGTCCGTGGTCGTTTGCCGTTCCTGGGTCTGTAACCAATGTATATCCAATCGGTGAGCCATCTTGCCACCCCCCGCTCTCTAGCAGGCTCTAGGGAGGGATATTTCTTTTAATTTTACTTTGTTGATTAGCATTTAGCGGTGGTACTCCATACTAGCTGAAACGAGTGTTGGAGATGGCTGTCATGGGGAGCTAGCCCATGACGGCCCCATTGTGGTCTGTTCCCTCCTGTCAGCTGTCTCTCCAAGCTGTCACATGGACTTTCATGTTGTCAGCTGTCCTTTCACAGCAGTCACTGGATAAGTCCAGATTTTCAGAATCAAATACACAGGACTAGATGTTAAGAAGTCCCTTGTGCCAGTAGGTGGGGAGCATTTCACGACATTCATTGATTGCTGAGAGTGGTCGACGCTCAACATCAGGGGGGGGGGGGGGGGGGGATACGTATACGTTATATCTTGGCCTGGGTAACCTTCAGGACAGCTGGGCACAGGACACATCATCAGTAGTGTACCCTTGCATCATGGGTGTTTCGGCCTTTTATCACTATACACCCTCCACAAGGGCCGCCCGCTGCAGGATGATCAGCCCTCAGCGTGTGTCCCGTGTCAAACTGCCTCAAAGATTCACCATGACGCATTTGGGGCCCAGCATGGGTCTTTTCGCTTGAGCCAAATCCAACAGCTGCTTCTTTCAGCCGCGTCTGAGAGTGATCTTATGTCTTCTGCAGAGCGTGACCGTGGATTCCGACTCCTTCAGCAGTCTGATGGTAGATGACGCAACAAATCCTTGCATCCCACTTCAACTGGATAAACGTTGATGTCCAGCACGCTGCCTTGCCTCGCTGCAAGCTCTGTGTAGCGCAGCTTCTTACGCTCATAGGCCTCCACAACAGAGTTCTCCCATGGAACTGTGAGCTCTATGATGGTAAGCAGTCTTCTGTGAAAGGGCCAGAACACCAAATCTGGTCTGAGGTTGGTTAAAGCAATTTCAGGTGGAAAGATTAGTTGTCGGCGATGTCCGCCAGCATCCTCCAATCACGGGCCCTGCATAGGTTTCCTTCTTCTGATCTAGTGGAAGGATGTTTCGGTGTTTTCTGTCCTTCTCGGACAAAGGTTGTCGCCCTTAAGTGGGAGGGGTTGCTGCTCTCGGAGGCAAGGAGTTGGTCGCACACAGCCTGTTCTCAAGGGCTGTTGCCAGGCTTTTTAATACCTGATTATGCCTCCAGTGTATCTCCCTTGCGTGAGGTGGTCTTGCAGCCTACCTGATGTGTTTGAGGGTCGCTGGAGTTGGGCAGAGGGCACAGGTTGGACCTCGCCGTTACCCAACTGATTGAGGTTCTTCTGGTGATGGAAGGACGTCGTATGTCGCTCTGATGATGAAGCTGATCTTGCTTGATTCCATTTCCCAAAGTTCTTTCCAGCTGATCTTCCTCCGCTCCACACCTTCCCACTGCATCCATTGCCCCTGTTTGGCAAGAGAGACCGCCTTTGTACTGTTTACCGGAAGCTGTTTTGTTTACTGTTAATGTTATATTTAATATGGTACAGATTATTGATGTCTTCCAGTACATTCTTAAATGGTCTTTGACAATAATGTAGTTATAGAGCCACTACAGCTGCAGCAAACGGGAACCACTCTGTCGGGTTCAACAAATTTTACATTTCTGATCTACACAAGCAGAGCAGACCAGGGGTGGCAGGATTTAAGATCATATTTTGGGTCCCAGCACTGAGCCTTGCGGTACCCCACTAGTCACTGCCTGCCATTCTGAAAATGACCCGTTTACTCTTACTCTTTGCTTCCTGTCTGCCAGCCAGTTCTCTATCCACATCAATACTGAACCCCCAATACCGTGTGCTTTAGGTTTGCATACTAATCACTTATATGGGACCTTGTCGAAAGCCTTCTGAAAGTCCAGATATAACATATCCACTGGTTCTCCCTTATCCACTCTACTAGTTACATCCTCGAAAAATTCTATAAGATTCATCAGACATGATTTATCTTTCATAAATCCATGCTGACTATGTCCAATGATTTCACCGCTTTCCAAATGTGCTGCTGTCCCATCTTTAATAACTGACTCTAGCATTTTCCCCACCCCCGATGTTAGACTAACTGGTCTGTAATTCCCCGTTTTCTCTCTGCCTCCCTTTTTAAAAAGTCGGGTTACATTAGCTACCCTCCAATCCTCAGGAACTACTCCAGAATCAAAAGAGTTTTGAAAAATTATCACTAATGCATCCACTATTTCTGGGGCTACTTCCTTAAGTACTCTGGGATGCAGCCTATCTGGCCCTGGGGATTTATCGGCCTTTAATCCATTCAGTTTACCTAACACCACTTCCCGGCTAACCTCGATTTCACTCAGTTCCTCCATCTCATTTTACCCCCGTCCCCTGCTATTTCCGGCAGATTATTTATGTCTTCCTTAGTGAAGACAGAACCAAAGTAGTTATTCAATCGGTCTGCCATGTCCTTGTTCCCCATGATCAATTCACCAGTTTCTGACTGCAAGGGACCTACATTTGTTTTAACTAACCTTTATCTCTTCACATATGTATAAAAACATTTGCAGTCAGTTTTTATGTTCCCTGCCAGTTTTCTTTCATAATCTATTTTCCCTTTCCTAATGAAGCCCTTTGTCCTCCTCTGCTGGACTCTGAATTTCTCACAGTCCTCTGGTAGGCTGCTTTTTCTGGCTAATTTGTATGCTTCATCTTTAGTTTTGATACTATCCCTGATTTCCCTTGTTATCCACGGATGCACTACCTTCCCTGATTTATTATTTTGCCAAACTGGGATGAACAATTGTTGTAGTTCATCCATGCAATCTTTAAATGCCTTCCATTGCATATCCACCATCAACCCTTTAAGAATCACTCGCCTGTCTATCTTGGCCAATTCACGTCTCATACCCTCAAACTTACCTTTCTTTAAGTTCAGAACCTTTGTTTCTGAATTAACAATGTCACTCTCCATCTTAATGAAGAACTCAACCATATTATGGTCACTCGTGCCCAAGGGGCCACACACAACAAGACTGCTAACTAACCCTTCCTCATTACTCAATACCCAGTCTGGAATAGCCTACTCTCTTGTTGGTTCTTCCACATGTTGGTTTAGAAAACTATCCCGCATACATTCCAAGAAATCGTCTTCTTCAGCACCCCTGCGAATTTGATTCACCCAATCTATATGTAGATTGAAGTCACCCATTATAACTGTTTTACCTTTATTGCAAGCATTTCTAATGTCATGTTTGATGCCATCCCCAACTCACTACTACTGTTAGGAAGCCTGTACACAACTCCCACTAGCGTTTTCTGCCCCTTAGTGTTTCGCAGCTCTACCCATATCGATTCCACAACCTCCAAGCTAATGTCCTTCCTTTCTATTGCGTTAATCTCCTCTGTAACCAGCAACGCTACTCCACCTCCTTTTCCTTTCTGTCTATCCCTCCTGAATATTGAATATCCCTGGATGTTCAGCTCCCAGCCTTGGTCACCCTGGAGCCATGTCTCCGTGATCCCAACTATATCATATTCATTAATAACTATCTGCACATTCAACTCATCCACCTTATTACGAATGCTCCTTGCATTGAGACACAAAGCCTTCAGGCTTGTTTTTACAACACTCTTACCCCTTATACAATTATGTTGAAAAGTGGCCCTTTTTGATTTTTGCCCTGGATTTTTCTGCCTGCCACTTTTACTTTTCACCTTGCTACCTATTGCTTCTACCCTCATTTTACATCTCTTGCTCATGCTCCCATCCCCTGCCCCATTAGTTGAAATCCTCCCTGACAGCACTAGCAAACACCCCAAGGACATTGGTTCCTTTTCCAGCCCAGGTGCAGACCATCCTGTTTGTACTGGGTCCCACCACCTCCCCAAGATCTGGTTCCAATGCCCGAGAAATGTGAATCCCTTCCCCTTGCTCATTTTCAAGCCACGTATTCATCTGCAATATCCTCCTATTTCTACTCCGACTTGCATGTGGCACTGGTAGTAATTGAGAGATCATTACCTTTGAGGTCCTACTTTTAAGTTTATCTCCTAGCTCCCTAAATTCACCATGTAGGACCTCATCCCGTGTTTTACCTATATCGTTGGTGCCAATGTGCACCACGACAGCTGGCTGTTCACCCTCCCCCTCCAGAATGTTCTGCAGCCGTTCAGTGACATCCCTGACCCTTGCACCAGGGGGCAACAAACCATCCTGGAGTCTCGTTTGCGGCCACAGAAATGCCTATCTATTCCCCTTACAATTGAATCCCCTATTGCTATAGCCCTTCCACTCTTCTTTCTCCCCTCCTGTGCCGCAGAGCCACCAATGGTGCCATGAACTTGGCTGCTGCTGCCTTCCCCTGATGAGCCATTTCCCCCAACAGTATCCAAAATGGTATACCTGTTTAGGAGGGAGATGATCGCAGGGGACTCCTGCACTACCTGCATACTGCTAAGCTGGCTAATGGCCTCCCGTTCCCTTTCTGTCCGCTTAACATTTACCTGCGGTGTGACCAACTCACTGTACGTGCTATTCATACGTTTCTCAGCATCGTGGATGCTCCAGTATGAATCCAACCGCAGCTCCAATCGTTCAATGCGGTCTGCCAGGAGGAGCAGCTGGACACACTTCCTGCAAAAGTAGTCACCAGGGACACCGACCAGATCCCTGATCCCCCACATGTTGCAGTATGAGCAAACCATGGGGCCGATCTCAAATGACATGGCTTACCCCTAAATTAAATTATCTCACTTACACTATAAAAATCTTATCCTTTAAACTAACTTTTACTAAAAAGCACTGTACCCTTAGCTCACTGTACCCTTAGCTCAGTGAACCCTTAGCTCAGTGAACCCTTAGCTCAGTGAACCCTTATCTCACTGAACCCTTAGCTCACTGAACCCTTAGCTCACTGAACCCTTAGCTCACTGAACCCTTAGCTCACTGAACGCTTTGCTCACTGAACCCTTTGCTCACTGAGCCCTTTGCTCACTGAACCCTTTGCTCACTGAACCCTTTGCTCACTGAACCCTTTGCTCACTGAACCCTTTGCTCACTGAACCCTTTGCTCACTGAACCCTTAGCTCCCTGAACCCTTAGCTCACTGAACCCTTAGCTCACTTTACATTTAACTCACTGTACCTTTAACTCACTGTACCTTTAATGCAAACCAGGGGTTGCACCCAATCAGCTGCTTCCTCTAGTCTGCTTCCACCAATCAGCGACTTCCACCAGAACACTTGTGTGGAACGTTACATATTTGGTTACTCCTCCTCTTGCTGTAACGGCTCCTGTGCCTCTGTGGAGTGAAGCCCCGTGCTCGATTTTTAAACTCACCACCCGGAAACTCCTCCTCTTGCTCCAACGGCTCCTGGGCCTCATCCCTATCTATTGCCCCTGAATAGCTGAAATTTAGTTGAGAGTATATGATTAGTCAGTATTCTGGCAGTTGGTTTATCATGTAGCTGTTTTATCCATGAAATATAATTTTCTCCCAACTGAAATTTTTGCAATACAGTAAAAATATATTTCCATGCTACTTGATCAAATGCTTTTCCTGCGTCTAATGAAATAATTGATAAGTCCTCTTTCATCATTCTATGTGAGTACATTATGTTAAACAGGCATCTCAAATTATTAAACAAGTGTCTCTTGGGTGTAAACCCAGTTTAATCAGAGTGTATTAATTTATTAACGTATTTACTAAATCTTCTTGCCAGAGTTTTAGCTAATATTTTCTGATCTGTAATTGCTCTGTATGATCCCGGATCTTCCAAATATTTATCGTTTTTGGGTATAAGTGTAATAGTTGATTCAGTTGGGGTTTGTGCTAGCGTCTGTTCTTTAAATGTGTGTATATAAAGGTTATGTAAATGCGGGGAGATTACCTCGTAAAATCTTTTATAAAATTCGTTACTAAACCTGTCTGGGCCTGGTGTTTTGCCATTCTTCAATGAACTGAGAGTCTCTTCTATTTCTTTAATTGACATCTGTACTGCTAATTCATCTCATTCCGCTGCATTAAGTGTCGGGAGATTACAGTTATCAAGAAAGTTTGTAATTTTTCTCATTTCTGTTGATATTTTGGATGTATATAAATTTTGATAGAATTGGGCAAATCTTTCATTAATGTCTTTTGGAAGTGTAAACAATTCACCGTTATCCGATCTGAATTTTTGAATAATATGGTACTTTTCCACTTTTCCCAACTGGCATGCAAGGAGCTTGTCTGGTTTGTCACCGAATTCAAAATGTTCCTGTTTAGTAATTTGAAATAATCTGATAACTCTTGCAGAGAGAATTTGATTTAGCTTACATTATAATACTACTACTAACTTATTATGTTTATCCATAAACGGATCTGTCGCGTTTTCTGCGTCCAGCTGTCTGATCTGTTCTTCTAGTTGCAATTGTTCCATCCTATTCTTTTGGTTTTAATATGCTTGATATGAAATGATAGAACCTCTAATAAAAGCCTTACAAGATTCCCATAATAACGAGGGTGAAATACCAGGGGGATCATTGGTCTCAAAAAAATAATTCCATCTGTTGTTTTTTAAATATATACAGCAATCTGGGTTTGTTTAGTATTTGGGATTAAACTCCAGAACGATTTTTTATATGTACATTCCTTCTAGTTTTAGGAGAAGGTTCGCAGGGATGATCGGAAATAGAGTACTAAGGTATTTGTGATAGTTTGTAAAGAGGTATTAATTTTTGTGTCCCACCAGAAAATAGTCATGCGTCTAGTGTTTAAGTGTTGCTATTTTAACGCATAGAATAGTAAAGTTCTATTTCTCTCCGGATGTGTTTGCAAATCCACCATATCTTTGTTTATATTTGTAGTTTTTATATTATATTTATAAGGTTCGCTCAGGTTTTTGATTTTTGTGTTGGTATGCTCCTTTTGTAGTAAGGATGTACCAAGTATTGATCAGAACACAGTTGATATTCCCCCGATTAATCAGTTTTTTGCCTAGGTGGAGTGTTAGAAATTATATTTATTTTTGTTATACAAAATTGTGGGGGTTATTTGGGTTTTGGGAGCATAGATCCATAGTAGGTTTTACCAAAAAAGTGGGCGTAGAAATATTATATCTCCCCAGATACTTATGATTACCTACCATCATTGTCTGCACTATTGGTGGTTTTTAGTGTTTAATTTGGTTAGTATGCCCATTATGATTATAATTTGGCAATACCGTCTGGTTTTTGGAGAGAAAAGAGGAGTGATTATTTTTGACAGAAACCAGTTGGCTTTCAGCCTGGTATGAACTTAATCTTAAATTTTTAGGCTCATCTTCTGTAAAAATATAACTCAGGTGTTAGAATTTAGATGGCCAAGATAACCTTACCCCTTTTAATTGGCTTCATTAACGCCCTAAATATTTCAGCTACAGAAAGTAAATAACCTCCGTATTTCTTCAAGGGTCGTCTTGCAATTCTTTAGTTTAACATGGGATTCATTTCCCATGTTTCAGATGGGGCTACACAATAAATAACCTTCTGGATGTTGGGGGTTGGGGGTGACCCCAATTCAAGCCATCTTGGTATATCGAAAGGAAAAAGTGCCATAAAAGAATAAAGCAAAAAACGTGCACAATAAGACGTAAATAATACAAAATATAAACAGTAAATTAGCGATACTGGTGTGTGCCCATCCCTGTTGGGAAATTCCAAGATGGCATTCCGTGGGGTGTTATTTACAATTAGAGCTCGCCCTCTTACAAAGTAATATTGCAGAAGGGAAAAAAAACCGACTAAACACAAGCTATTTTATGTAGACAGAAAAAAAAGAGAACAGGTGATTGTAAAATAATTTCCTCTAAAGGGTTATATTCTTCTTTATAGCTTGGTCTAAGTGTGGGGTATTTAAATGTTATTTTAAAACCCTATTTTAAATTAACAAGATCATGCTTATTGATATTCGTATGTTGAACGAGCAAGGACTGATAAAATAATTTCCAAGAGGGTTACTTTCTTGTTATAACTTGGTTCCTAAGTGGGTATTTATAGAGTTATTTAAATTAACAAAAATCTTGCATATTGATATGTATGTTAAATAATAACGGCTAAAATGTTGTCTTTCACTTGCATTGTTGTATGTTTCTTTGGTGTAATATTTTGTGTTTTTATTTGTGTATACAAAAGCATAAAGACTAAAGTGGGAAAAAAAAATTACTAACCAGTGAAAAACGTCAGGCTTGAAGGGGTTATTGGAATTCAGCAGCTCCCCACTGTCCGAACGAAGCTAGCTAGAGCTACCTAGCCGCTCTCTCGCTCTCTCTCGCCTCCTCTCTCTCCTCTCGCTCTCTCTCTCTCTCATCTCTCTCTTTTTTTCCCCCCCTCCGCTCCTGCCTTTGTGTCTTACCTTCGATTTTACAGCATCTGCAGTTTTTTCTTACACATCAGGACATGGGGGATGTTATCTGCCTTCAATTCCAATTAATTTACCTATACCATTTTTGACTAATGTGGATCCCCTTTAGATCCCCTCCACTAGATCCTCTGTCCCTTATTATTTCCATGAGATTGTTTGTGTCTACCTTAGTAAAGACAGAACAATGTACTTGTTTAACTGTTCTGCCAAGGAAGGAGGCATATAAATTGGCCAAGTCAATAATGAAGAGGAAAAGGGGGAATGGGCGATGTTTCGGGTCGAGATTCCTTCTTCAGTCTGAAGAAGGATCTCGATCCGAAACGTTTGTCCTTTCTCTCCATAGAGTGCTCACCCGCTGATTTACTCCCACCTCTGTGTCTACAGGGCCTGATAAAATCATTCCAGAATCCAAGGAGGTGGAGCCTATAAATCGTGGATGCCATTGGTGTTCATTATTACTCAAGTTCTCTCAAACCTCTGGATATCGTTCTGTGGACTGTTATCCAATGTAACTCCACTTTTTAGAAAGGAAGGAGAGAAGAAAACCAGGGAATTATAGACCAGTGGGGCTAGCCTTACCATCGGTAGGTGGGGGGAGATGCTGGAGCTTTTAAGATGTTATAGCAGTGCATTGGGAAGCAGTGACCAGGAATTGGTCAAAGTCAGCATGGATTTATGGAAAGGGGAAGTCATGCTTGACTTAAGACTTCTGGATTACATAGAATGGATACAGGGGAGCCAGTGGATTGGTGTATCTGGACTTTCAAAAGCCTTTGATCAAGGTCCACACACCAAGAGACAGCAGCAAAATTGGACAAGGTACCTGGGGGTCATCGGGTAAGGGTAATTGACTTGGATAGAGAACTGGATTGTCAGACAGGACAAGAAAGAGTAGAATTAACATGTCCTTTTCAGAAAGGCAGCATGGACGTGACTGGTGGGGTGCCGCAAGGCTCGGTGCTGGGTACTTGACATATATAATATCATGATTTGAGATGTTGGGAATAACTGTAACATTCTAAGTTTTGCGGAGGACACAGTAGTGGGTGGAAGTTTGAGCTGCGAGGAGTATGCTATGAGATTGCGGGGTGACCTGGTTAGAGACCTGGGGCAGATGCATGGCAAATTGCAGGTATATGTGGATAATGTGAGGTTATTCACTTTGGTGGCAAGAACATGGAAGTTCAATTTGTGGAGTAATATTGTCATGTGTCCCTGATAGGAACAATGCAATTCTTGCTTTGCTTCAGCACACAGAACCTTAGTAAGGACTTTACTACTCGCGCAAAAACTCATCGATCTCTGTGTGGTCACAATGATATCATTCATATAATAATATGCACACATGAATACATAAACTGATAAAGTTGAAATATACAGATAATGTTCAGAGTCTTTGTCCAAACGGTTTTAATAGCCTGGATGGCTGTGGGAAATTACTATTCCTGACTGGTCAAGGAGTTCATGCAAGAGCTCGCATCTTTCACCTAGAAGGTAGCAGGGAGATGAGTGTGTGTGGCCCGGATGGTGGGGTCCTTGATGATGCTGCCATAGCCTTTTTGAGGCTCTGTGACTTGCATATATCCCTCGATGGATTGGTAGGAAGGTGCAAGAGCCCAGATGAGACTGGCAGTTGATATTACTACTTTTTTTGTAGTCGCTTTTCCTCTCAGGGCACTCAGTTTCCGAACCAAGCACGATGCAACGGATAGCAAGCTCTCTACTCTGTGTACCTGTAGAAGTTAGGAGAGCGCCTCATTGACAACCGCTCTCTGTTAGCATTCTCAGCATAATAGAGAGGCGCTGGATGTGTCTTTCTTGAATGCTTGGCTCAGTGTTCTCGGACCAAGAAAGATCTTTCAAGAAGATTCTTTCACCTCCCAGATACGCAGGAAGTTGAAGCTTCTTGACCCTTTCAACCATCGACCATTGATATAATTGGGACTGATGGGTCACCCCACCTACACCTTTCCAAAGTCCACAATCAGTTCCTTTGGTTTTGCTGGGGTTGTTGAGGGCCGAGGTTATGTTGTGTGGCACCCTATGGACAGTCGCTCGATTTTCTCTCTGTGTACTCGACTCATCTCGTGATACAGTCCCCTCAACGGTGGTGTCGTCAGCGAAATCTTGATGTGGAGTTGCACTATTGACAGGTCCGCAGGTCATGAATATTAGATGTGCAGTACAGCAGGGGGCTGAGCACGCAGTCCCTTGGAGGTGAGGTGTCCATGCTGATTGTTATCGAGAGGCTGACAATTTCACCAATCACAAACAGGACTGTGGTCTGTGCATGCGGAAGTAGAAGGATGCTCATTCAGAGGATGCGCAAACACCCAGTTCTGCGAGTTTGAGTAACCAGCATTGGAGGGTATGATAGTATTAAATGCCGAGCTGTAATCGATGAATAACAGCCTGACATATGAGTTTTAGTTGTCAAGTGGTCCAGAGCGGATTGTTGGGCACAGAGAGATTGACATCCACCAGTTGATCTGTTGTGGCGGTAGTCGGACGCAGTGGGTCCAGGTTTTGTCGAGGTAGGAGTTGATTTGCTCAAGATCACCTTCTGGAAAAGTACTGAATCAGCAAGGCGTTAGTGCCACAGGTCGTTAAGTCGTGAGAGCACGTCACCTTGCTCTTCCTTGGGCACCGGTATTATGAATCGCCCTATTAAAAGCAGTGGGAACCTCAGACCTCAGAAGTGAGAGGTTGAAAATGCTCCGTAAAAACATCAGCCAGAGTCCACCCAGGTTTTTAGAACACGACTGGTTATACCATCAGGTCCAGAACCTTTCGAGGTCCACCCCTCTGAAAGGATATTCCTGACAGTCGGGCCTCTGTGACTGAGACTGGAAATACCATCACAGCGAATGGGTGCTCCGTGGAAGGCACATCGGTATTACCTCTCCCCCCTCCCTCTTCTCTCTCTCTAT